>OY288109.1:24830293-25193293 GCA_958431115.1 Syrphus vitripennis | reverse complement strand
AACGGAAAGTCTTACAGAGAAGGTTGATACCTTTTCGGAATCAAGCACTTGATGCTGTTACAAATAGCATTTAAATCTTTTCATCAAAAGTTTTAATTGGAAAAGCACCCTAAAACCACTCTTACAGGTTGCAATATGAAAGTCCCAAAAGTTAATTTTTTTTAATGGTGTCTCTTTTTCAAGTAGTTTTGATGCTCGTTTGTAGAGCATCAATTACTGATTCCAAAAAGGTATCAACCTTCTCTGTAAGACTTTCCGTTGGTCAGCTACACTGCAAAACGTTTTTCATTTTTCTTCATAATGGCAAAAAGTGAAAAAGTTGGAAAACCTTTTGCAGTGTATCTGGCCAACCCTATATCGTAGATAGATGAATGATACCTTTTTGGAATCAGCACTTGATGTTGTTACAAGTTGCATTAAAATATATTACTCAAAAGTTCTAATACGAAAAAGCACCCTCAAACTACGAATACATAGGTTCCTCTATGTGAGTCCCAAAAGTGAATTTTTTTTAAGGTGATTTTTTTTCAACTAATTTGTGTACTCATTTTTGAAGGGTTAATTACTGATTCCAAAAAGGTATTAACCATCTCCTTAAGGCTTACTGGTGCTAAGATACACTCGAAAATGTTTTTGATTTTTCTTCTTGATAGAAAAAAGTATGGATGTTGGAAAACGTTTTGCAGTGTATCTGGCCAACCGTAAATGGTACAGATATGAATGATACCTTTTTGGAATCAGCACTTAATGCTGTTACAAGTAGCATTTAAATCTTTTACTCAAAAGTTTTAATTTGGAAAAGCACTCCTAAACTACGCTTACCAGGTTACAATTTGTTGTCTTTTTTATTCTTCTCATTTAAATTCAGATGTATGCAGTAAGATGGAATCCTAGCACATACACTAGGGTGTTTACAAAAAATATTTTTAAATTTACCGCCAACACTAACTTGATCTCAATTCGAATAAAGTTTCTGACAATATGGACAGACATTGTTCACTCGTTTCTGAGACTTTTTTTTTATTCAAAAATATGACCAGATCTACCAGTCGTCAGTACTAACATTACCATGATAGCAAAACCTGTTTATCAAGAATGAAATTCATAAATATGTCATGTTTCTTTTATTTGCAAATTGGAATATATTTTACAAAAAAAGCCTTGTTTTTCTTACATCTTTACCTATGTACAATGTATGCATAACTTTATATCAATAAAAATTAATGAAACAATAAACGTGTTACATTATTTGTTTGTTTAAAAAGTTAAGTGCTGAATCAACTCTTTCGATGCTGGCAGGATATTGGAGCATACCGGCAGTAATATGTCTGCCTTTTGAAATCCAGTCCAGAATGATGGGAGATTATGTGTTCTCTAAATACAACACGTTGATTAAAGGCCTTAGGACACACCGAACACGCGTAAGGCTTTTCACCTGTAAAATAAAATGAAATTCTTTAATAAGTAATGATTCTGCAGAAGGACAAACAAATTAATTTGTAACTAATTTGATTATGTTAGTGGCAGTTGGAATTAAGTCATTACCTGTGTGAATTCTTTCTCAACGATTACACCGATTTGTTGTTTTATCACAAATTAAAAACACAGTCGAGGTTTGAATTTCAGCTAGGGTCACTTTATGCTGGTCTTTCTTGAATTTAGACTCTATAAGTTGATTTATGAGTTTCTAAATAAAGAAGAAAAAGTAATCATTATGAATGTTATTTTGGAACAGAAGAAGTTTATATAGATACAAACCTGAACATATTGCAACTCACAGTTCCTGAGTTGTTAGACCAGTTCGTTTAATTTCCGGTGGGGGAGTATAATCACAGATTTGATACAGAACCAAGGGATTTAAATTAACATCCTCCTGCGATGATGTATCATACAGGACAACCTGTATATTAATTATACTACCCTCTGCGTTGCCGGCTAAGTAGACGTAGTCCTTCGTTAAAATTTCTCCTACCACACTCTTGTTAGCCAGCATTTCGTCCAAGTGTCGCTTGGCGTTTGGATTGCCAGCAAAGTCTTCCAAACCGAACAAACTAAACGAAACTGCTTGTGGGCAAGTTTCAAGAACTTCTTTTCACATATGTACAATTGACTGACCGGCACCCAGTCTTCATCACCGAAATCAATAAAGAAGCACTGCCCAATGGCATTTAATTTATCTACTTTATCCAAACGCACACGATGCCAACATTCTGCAATGCAAACCAAATAAATCTGTTTGCAAGCTACCGATACTGGACGAGTCTTTTCAGTCAACATGTGCAAATCGATTTCATTCATGAGATTATCAAACTCTTCGCTGTATTCCTTGCCAAAAAGACGATCCCAAATTTCAGTTGTCGTAACACAATGAGTAATGTAAAGATTCCAATACTTTTCGGCATACTGGCACAAGAGAATTTAGCCAAATACTTTCATGGACATGTGGAACAACTTGGAGAATTTCGATTTGAAGAAAGTGTATTCAGGTTGCGCACACCGCCTTACAACACAATATTCTGAAAGTGTTGTTACAGGATCAAGTTTCGGATTGAATTGGACAACTTTTTGTGGAATTATTTGCTAATAAAGAGAAATATGTATGTGATTTAAAACATTAAATGCGAGAATATGAAAATAATCAAACTTACTTGGGTCTCTTGGGTTGTATTCTTTATCACATTTGATTTTCGGTCGCCAAATGGACTCGGTACCTCCGAACCAGCAGCCGATAAAGCTGGCGAGGAATCTAGTGTATTTCCTGCAGGAACGCGCGGCCCTATCGTAACAATATGCTGTTGCTGCTGCTGCTTGTTTTGGTAATTGGAGACAGATGTTTGCTTTTGTTGCTGTTGTTGCTGAATTTGATATCTTTTTTGTTGATGAACCTGTTGAATTGGTTGAATAATAAATTAATAAAAACAATTTGCAAAAATATTAAAGCAAAATACACAAAATACAAACCTCAGTAAGTCTGTCATTTTTGACAAATAACAAAAAGTCCATTAGTTGTTTTTGTAGTCCAATCTGACATTTAGTTTTTTTTTTTCACAACTTACATGTACACACCGATAGGAGAAAAGCTTCCAATAAAATTTGCGGGTTTAAGAAGCAAGAGGGGTACCGGTCGGTTCTCTAGGTAAGTCTTTTCTCTATGGGCTATAGTAAGAACGTAGCATAAGGAAAAAAGAGGCAAATGTTTAACACACTTGTCAGTGGGAACCATATCATTCTGTTTTCATGGCAAGATCCAAATCCAAGTCTATTCAGATACGTAGATAATAAAAACAACGTGCTCGCTTGGTGAACACCAGCCTAACTATTTTCATCTGTCAAACAGTTATCACCGGTGTAAAATAAATTTGAGAATGTGAGCACCCTCCTGAATGCTTTGGAATGTGACTTTGACCAGTACAAGTATCCCCTTAGCCCATGTGTTACCACCTTGAAGTACAGCGGTTTTCTTAGTACACAGCTGTCCAAATAATGTTTGACACTTCTTGGCCAAAAAAGCAAAAAGGTAAATATTTCTCTAATCTAGGAATAGTAACTAGTCAGTTAAAGTGAATCCTAATTTCAACTTAGAACAAAAATAAAATCTTTTCCAGTAAAAATGCAAGAAGAAATATCTTCCAAGGAAGATTATTATAAAAAGCTAGAACATTGGGTTCGTCAAGCACAACTCCTCCAAAATGCTACAGCATGTTTCCCATATTATTTGGCATCTAACTATCCAAATTATTTTTCACTCAATGGAATGAATATCGATGGATCTCCTGCTACATCTAACCCTATTGCTGCTGCAGCAAGTCCACCGGCTAATACGACAAATGCCGAACGTTCAAGATTAAACAATATCCAAAATAGTAAATTAATGTTGTTAATTTGGAATGATATCACTTCATCGTTAAATTCTTTTCATTTTTGCAGCTTCCAATCAAGACGAAGGATATGAATTCGTTGTTGCGCCTCTGTGGAAGCGTTTCGTTGCTGAAATGGTGGATGTTTCTATTCTTTTGCTCCTGAAAGTCGCCATAACGTTTACATTCTTGAATATTTTCGATTTGGACTTGTATATAAACTGCAATTCTCCTCTTAAATCAAAGTTAAATGTTTTTCTCTCTCTCTACTTGCAGAAGCTATGAATTCGATAGTGATTACTTAAGAAAAACTGTGAACGACAGTGATACTAAATTCTTGAGCATAGCAGACTTACTATCTCTATCATCTGATCTTGTAGCCCTCGAAATTCTAATGAAGGTATTCGTTTGCCTCTATGAAGCTGTATGGACAATGAATGGACGTGTTGTTGTTGGTGGAGCAACACCAGGCAAACTACTTCTTCGTTTGCGAATTGTTTATGTTGAATTTCTAACAGTTCGATTGGATGAACCAGATATGAATGGAAACGGACCAATACGTGCCATAATGTATCCAGCATCGAATCCTGGCTTTCGAAGAGCATTTTTCCGTGCTGTAGCAAAGAATCTAGTTTTGGCTTTGCTATTTCCGGTTTGTTTTGTTTTCTTGTTTTTAAAGAACAATCGAACGTTTTATGATGTTTTAACAAAAACTGTTGTCGTTGAGGAAAACCCATCACCTCAACGTAGAAGTCGTTGAATGTTCCTCCTCTTTTTTATTTTGTTTTGTTTTTCTTAATTAGATAATTAAGTTAACCATGTTAAATTTATTTCCTTATTTAAATTTTAATGCGACACGGAAAACGCATGAATTAGATTTTGTTTTTATTTAACCTTTATTATCAAAATTAAAACATATTACTTTTACATTCTTACATAAATATTTGAGTATTACCAAATTAAGTTAATAAAGGGAATATTCATTATTTGTATTTATAAATAAACAAGTATGATTTTAAACTAACCAAAAAGAAAAATCTGTCACTCCTGCACGAAATAGAAAAAAACTTAACAAATAACTTAGCCTCCAAAAGTAAGTAGCCTTCACAAGATGCAATGTGCAAGCGGGAACTTACGGCAACTACTCCAACAAATCCTAGATCTGCAGAAGTTGTTCACAAGAGTCTTGCAAAAGTTTTAGTTTTATATAATAATTTAAGAATCAAAGCTTGTTTAAATTTAAAGCAAACAATTTATCTTTGTTTTATTTCATTTCCCTTATATCATAAAATCTAGCATTTATACATACAGAACAATTTTGGTGTATATTCTTCAAACATTTACGCCCTCCTCAATTTCAATATACTTTTGTAATATTTTAAACATTTCCACCTTTGCCTTAATTTTATGCACTCGATTCAACTGTCGCAAATAGACACAAATGCTCTTGCAGAAGAAATCATCTTCGGTTTCAGTGTTTCCGCTAGCATTTGGGGTGCTAACTTGTTTGCTGGTATGAGGTGAAGATACTTCAACTGGATGTTCAGCAATAATTTTGCAATTCTGAATTGTGGCATTTGGTGGACTATTAGAGTGAGCTATCATTTGTACTTGATAACCGTAATTTTCTTGGTCAATCAAAGGTTCATCCTCCTCTTCGTCACATTCTTCAGTAATGTCGTTGTTTGTATCAATCACTATGGACACGGTGTCGTCTTTTTCTACTTCATAGTTTTGAAAAATTTCCTCAACGTTCACCTCTTCAGTTGTGTTATGTCTATCGGATGATTCGATCTTACAATTATTGGAATAGCTACTGTCACAAGTGTTGTAATCATGCTTCTCTAACTTGCCATCCCAGGTAGCTTTTGATTCAATTTTGCAAACTATTGAACTTCGTTCCCTTGAAAATGGAAGTATGTTTATTTTAAAAACCCTATTGAAATCAAACAACAACAAAACTTACTTGCGTTTGCGAACATACGGTCTTAGGAAATCCATTTCTTTGTAAAACTCATCTTCTTGATGTTGGGCGTTTGGATTGAGACGTCGAGCTTTTAATTCTCTGGTGTATCTATCACGCAAGCATGTCCATCGACGTCGTGCGTCATTCACTAAAAAAAAATAATATTAAGAATTTAGTTAAAAAATGCTTGCACTACCCAGCAGAACCAAGGAAAGAAACCTCTTCTTTCCCACTCCTCTTACTGTTGATTCCAAGATATTGTGAGAGTTCCACCCATATTTTCTCTTTTCTATAAGCAAACTTAAAATCAGAATTTGTGTTGTCGAAGAGTGCCGGAGTAGCACGGACCCCACGGATAAGTTCCAAATCGGACGGATCCATATTTTTGGTCGGCAAATTGGAGTAGGTAAATATTTTTTTTTTTTGTTGAAATAAAAAAGTAAACAAAACAAATAACAGTTTTCGTAAATTCGTAAAACCAAAAAGTTATGAGATGGTTGACAGAAGTTTATGCTACGAAATATATGCGTAAAATATCACGTTCACGTTTTCTTGACGATGGTGGTGAGTGATTTGCTGTGATGTTTAACGAAAATGACACGATTTACATCGAAAAGAGTTGCCATTTCAAATTAAATTTATAATGAAAAATGGCGATTGCGTTTACACGTGAACTCATTTGGATTCAAAAATTTGGTTCGGCAACACTGGTAAACAGTTCCTCGACGTAAAAAACTACGGTCAGTATTCACCGAGCGGAAGGAATTATTGAGTTACGACTCTAAGAGCCAGTTGTACTATCGTGGTTCAGTGTTGGTTCATTTTTTTAACTCACCGACTCCGTTGGATTGGTTTTCATTCAAAGGTTGTTCAAGTATTGAATTCACTATTATCTCACAGCACTACCGTAAACCAGAGCTAAACCCTAAACCTCAACTAACCTGCCGAATTTGGAATATAGAAACTGCTGAACCTGAATTAAATCAGATTGGATTAAAGGGTCTCCCAAACCAAAGTGATTCTGCCACATCGAAGAAAATAATAATAACAACGCTTTGTTTTCATTGTTGTTATATTGTAATCCGCGTCGCTGCAACAGAATCGCCTCGAACTGAGAGTGCCTTAAAGGCTTCCCCGAACTATTGGGAAAACGATACAAAACAGTAGTGACTCGTGACTAAAAAGAAACAATACAACACGTTACTGCCAATTATAAAAACTTGTTGTTGTTGTTTAATCGTCATCTCAGAAAGTTTCACATTGGTTGGGGGAAACTTTAAATGGAGCCATTAAACTACTCGTGTGAAAGGGAATCAAATACAAAATGTAAATCTAGAGTAAGTAAGAACGATGACTGAACGCTGCTATTGAACACTGAATGCACCACTTTCTTTTGAGAACTGTCACTTCTGCACGTTCCTTTGCAGACAGTTTTTTTTTTTTTTAATTTAATTTTCAATTCAAATGTCAGCGGTTTTTTAAATTTTCCTTAACTTTCATGTATAATAATTTTGTTTTCCTTTCCTTGTTAGAATATTAATTTAAATTATTTTACTATTCAAAAATTAATTTATTCAAAGACTGCAATGAAACATATGTAAATATTCCAGATCCTCCGGAAATCGCGATTGTTTCATTAAAAAAAGAAAAAAAATATGCCAACATGTTTTTCCTCTAATTAGCATGGTTTTAATTAAATTTTTATTTAACATTTATTTTGTTATTTCATATAAACAAATAAATAATTTAGTTATAATGGATGAAGTGTGTGTGTCGCATTTGTCGGATATAGAAATTGCAGAAAAGATGCGTCGCAGTAACTATGAAAAGTTTAAAACTCTTGTACGGATGCACCTTTCATTTCAGCTTGATCTAAATACGGACGAGTGAGTTTGTATAGCTACTACAGAATCTATAATTTGTAAAAAGACAAGAGTATTTTCTGACTGTGGGTTCTTTTGTTTTGAATAATTAAAGGTTTGATTTGCCATGCCATGAGGTAGTTTACTATGAAAAAGGAAAACTCAAGAAATGGAATCGATTATCAAAGAAAATGAAAAGTTGTACATCTGGAAAGGCGAATTCAAGTCCTCCAGAGACGAATCGGTCGTCATTAGATCTTAACTTCATTAAACAACTGAGGAGTTTAAAAATGTTCATCCTAATGGAAGAAAGTAAGTTCATATATTTTTTTTAAGTCTTTGAGGCACAATTTTGAACCAAGAGGGTTTCTGAATGACCAATTTTTTTTCATATTGTTTCCTTGAAAAAAACTTATTTTCAGATGTAATTCAGGAAGGTATATTCCGCAAAACAGGATCCGCTTCTCGACAAAACGAACTGCGTGCACTCATCCAAAGCGAAAAACAATTGGATCTGAGTAAAGCATATTCAGTCCATGATTGTGCAACCGTCTTCAAAAGCTTTCTCGCTGAACTGCATGAGCCTGTCCTAACAGACGCCCATTATCCTGCTCATTCCCAAATTGCTCCCTTGTGCAATGCTATGCCAACTACTGCCATAGTTGACAAAAAGAAGGAACAGCACATTTTAAACTCAATGCAATTACTTCTTCTTTTATTGCCCCACGAAAATCGAACTCTACTCCAAGATATCATTGAAATGCTTCACATTGTTTCGAGTCATGAAAATGAAAATAAAATGTCTTCAGAAAATCTCGCCACATTATTTGCACCTCATTTAATTTGCCCACGAAATTTACCACCAGAAGCTCTTCATTATGTGGCTCAGACAATGTGCGCCATCATAACATACATGATAACCAAAGGCTTAGTTGTATTTGAGATTCCTGCTAAACTGGCAACTGACATACGAGCGTATTTTCTTGAACGAAAACGAAAAAAAACCATGTCACCCGAACAAACACTCGACGAATCGATGTCTGATATGTCGACTGTAAATACTGTTTATACATTTGTTGATCGGGAAAAAACTGCTGCAGCGCATAGTTCCAATAATACAGATACCGAACTGGCACAGTTATATGCTCATATTCAAACACTTCCTGAATCATCAAAGAAACGGCGATTAATTAAGCAGTTTAATAAACAAAATGGTCAAGGTACTTAGAGATTTATTTGTTGTAGGTCTGGCTTTGAAGAAAAAAATAATTTGTGCTTTTTTAATTTTCAGGAACTCCACTACAGTTGGTGACTTTGAATCGAATAAAACATTCTGAACCGTCACGTAGTAGTAAATCCATAAGTGATTCCATAAAGAAACATATTTTCCATAAGGGAATTATATCAAGGACACCAAAAAGGACGACTGTCACCTTAAATGCTCAGGGTGTGAGTAAAACTATAATGTTTTTTGTTCTTTTTTTTTACTAAGTGCATGTTGTTGTTATGGTATACTAAACCTAGAGTCTTAACATTTTATTTCGAGTCTAGTAAAATTTTGAATAGAGATCAACAAGTTTATAACCACTTTAGGGATAAATTTGTCTTTTGTTTTGGAACTTAATCAACACATAGAGAAAGCGCCTGGATTTGTTTTCGTTAGTTTTCGTTTCACTGAATTATCCTGTTTAAAAAAGAAAACAATATTTTTCCGTATACAAAATTTCGTAAATATTTTTAGAAAAAAGTTGATATACAGTCAAACTTCTTTATAACGAACCTTGAAGGGAACAAAAAATTTCTTCTTAGAAAGTTTATTTTTTTTTAACACTGCAAGCTTACCGTGTTTTAAATTTATCTAGCCATCCAGTACTGCCTTTAAAATTATGGTGTCCCAAAGATTCAGAAAAAAATTTAGCTTTTTGTTTGATAAAAGAGCCCGAGAGTTGTAAATTCCTTTTCCTGTTTACCTGCACCCATTCTAACATTGCTTTATCCACATTTCCGTATTTTGTTTTTCTTAGTTTTTTTTTTTGGAATCTGTTTGAAGTTTCTTAGGCAAACTTTAAAATTTTGCATCCATTCTTTAAAATTGTCGACAATGTACTAAACGATACGCCAAATCTTTGTGCAACATCTTTTTTCTTTTATTCCCTTTTTAACTTTTTCAATCATCGATAACTTCTCTGATAGCGAAATAACTTTGCACTTCGACATTTTGGTAACAATTCTCGAACTTAAAATGCCAACTCAAACTATTGACCTGTTGATATGCGTAACATTTCTACTACATATGAGCTTTTTCATGCATCTGTAATTTATTGAAATACTTTATTGACTAAAATTTGTATAAAGAAAATTTTAAAATTGGTTTTTTTGTAAGCGTCCGCTGTCTTTCACATTTACTTTGTAACTGACTACTGTTCTCGGTCTTTCTTGTTCTTGTTGTTTGACTAAAGAAGTATATAAGCCGTTGCAGATACAACGACGTTTTCTATTGGCTGGCTAAATATATAAATGCTTCCCCTCCTTACACGTCAACAGCATCCATGCATTCACTTTAAGAAAATTCTTCCCAAAATGGGGAGTTCCCTTTTAAAATAAGGAATACAAATCGCAGTAAACTTTATTTTCAAATTTGAAAATTGACATTTCGTTATAAAAAAACAACTTTGCTTTCGGGCTAATATTTCTTAAGGGGAAGGGGGACAAAATGAAATTCGCTATAGAGAGAATTACGTTATAAGGAAGTGCACATTTATATTTTTGGCTTTTAATTTTAAGTTTGAAAACTCATTTTTCTAAAATTGTTCGCTAAAATAATTGTATGTATGTATTTAAATTTAAAAAAAAATGTTTTTTTTTTTGTTTTTTCTAAAGTTCTTTAACTTAACATAGGAGCGAATTCGTGGTATCCAATCGTGCATTTTATTTCTTTACCAATCTAAACCTTGCCCTAAATTACCTTAAAATAGGGTATAGCAAAATGAATATTAAAAACTATACCTGGTTAAATACAGACCATGAACTCTAGAGCAAGCCACCAAAAAGAACCGCATTTTTAAAAAAAAATTTAATCAAGTAACCAAAAATCCCATTCAAAATGACAAATTGTTGTTAATAGGGGTTTTGACCTATTTTTATTTGTTTTAGAAACATGTAACATTCCGATTAAAAATGCCTGATTCATTTTTTTAAAATTATGTCTATAAAAAATTTTGTTTACTCGTCCCAGCCCTCGTTTTTGTCTGAATAATTATTTTTGAATAACTTAGTTTGAATTATTTGGGCTCAAATTCTTGGGCTTATATTCTAAAAATATCTAGAAAATGTTTAGTTTCAGAAATGATATCATTAAAAATAAAATAGAAAACCGACTTTAATGAATTTTTTTTTTATTCTTGGTTTCTTCAAATCTCATATAGACACCCAACTTTTCCACGAAAAATCCAAAATTACGTGTCCTGTTTCAAAGTCCAATTTCGAATATACCCTTTCATAACAATCTAGGCGGCACACCATCTAGTGCATCACCATCATCATCATCAGCTTCATCATCTAATATATTTTCAATTAAAACGCATCCTTTGAAAAAATCTATTTCTTCATCATCTCTATTACTAACAAATACACTAAATTCCCGTCAAGATCATACATCATCGTCTATTTCGGCACCAGTCAGTCGAACTACATCAAGTGAACTAGAAGAAGCTTGTTGCACAACTCCATTGAAAATTCTATGTGAAGATACATCGTATGGTACCTCAACACCTGTACCAATTAATAATGTCCTAGAAACAAAATCAGTTGTATGGAAATCCACAGAATTACAAAAAGACAAAGAAGACATAAATAATCCATTGACTCCAATAAATAAACAAAATCAAATAGAATTTCAGTCGAGGTATAAATCGGAACCGAATTTAAGTCGAATTATAAAAGAACATAAAGAAATAATGCCAATTGCTAAAAGTAAATCATTAACACGAAAGCTAATTAAGGGTGTGAGTATGGGAAATTTACGTTTGCCATTTGCTAATGATTCTACTAAGAGATTTGGACGGTCGGCGTTTTCTTTGAAGCGTAATGTGAGTGATGAAAGTGGAACTTTTCAAGAAGAAAACGAATCAGATTATGATGAATTAGAAAAACCTATGGAAGAAGAGGAAGATGAGGAAGAAAACAATGATGATGATAATACAATTGAAATGACGACATCCCATTTGTCGTACTATAGGAATTTGGAACTCATAACAAGTACTCCATCTATGATGCTCGAAAGACGATCAATGTCTCCGATAACTAAATCTACACAAAGAATGCCCAAATCTATGCAGGTAAACTATTAACTAATATTATTAATCCATCGAGACTTTTTTTTATTTAATTGCATGTCTATTTTCTTTTGAGTTCTTTATCTTAATTTCGAGTTTTTTTTTTTTTATTAAATATTTTTGTTTTATTTAGGAATCTATTATGACACCACGATCAAGAAAACCAGTGATGCTTACGACAACTCAAGGCTCATCGGAACAAAATCAAACATTTTACCAAAGTGATTTATCCAGTTTTCGAGAACAAGATGAAGACTCAGTTGCAGGACAAATTTCTCATGGTCTTAAACAACAGAACATCGAGGGCACGAGACAAGAAATTGAACAAGACGGCACAAAAGGAGCTCTTTCCAATCATTTCAAGTAAGTCTTTTAATTTCCATCTATTTGACAGTTCAAAATATTGTTTCACTTGCACAGGGATTACCTAATGAGTCGTAGTGTTTTAACCGCTAGCCCTGTGGACTCATCGTTCTTTAGTCAAACAGATGACTATGGTTCCACTCAGGACATCGAAGATTTAGATGAATCTCAAATGAGCTCAAGTTTATTATACTGTCTCGATGGTAATCGGCCAGTAGAACTTGAGGAAAATAATAAACAGCATATTAATGACGATGAAGCAAATTTGCAGCCAACATCAAGTACAAATTCTGTTAGTCGTAAACGAGCAGCTTGTAGCGATATTATAGATGAAAATAAGGAAAATAACGTAAGCAAAACAGAAAACTTTTTATTAACAAAAAAATTATTTATAAACGAATACGAAGGCAATACAGCAGGAGAAACTTCGATATGATTTAATGTATAAAAACAAAAATATAGAAAAACCAAACATAAAATATATAATTAAAATTATATCTCTGTTCATATATATATTTATATATTTAATGGAATTTAAAGAAGAAATTCTTATTATATGATTAAGTTTTTTTTTATAATTAAATATTCTATCTTCCCATTTCTATATATTATATTTTATCTATTAGCACGTTTTATATGTTGTACGTGTAATTTAAAAATGGTTTGACAAATAAATGTTTCTTAAAGTTACATATATTATATTTTGAATTTAATTGTTCTTTAAATATTTAAGAATAAAAAGTCTTTTCTAGAAGTCCACGACTGGGTCGATTGTAATTGCATTTACAATAGGCTATTTTTTAAGTAGTTGTTTGTAAAACGCCTATTGTCAAATATAAAGTGGATACCTATCAAAGGAAATTTGATTTCAGGCAATAGCATTTAAGGTTTTCGAAGAAAATTCTATCCGGGAGAGATTGACAATAGAAGTATTCGTTTATATACCGAATGACCTACATCCTTCATTAATCGGAGGACGAACCAAAAAAATTTTGAACTTGAATTGGATTTTAATTATCTGGTGACTTGGAAGCCCAGATAATATTTCATTTTTCTACAATGGAGCCTATTGTGAATAAAGTTTCCCACGGAATGCCAACAATTTTCTTCTCTACCTTGGCCTTGGATTTAGTCGATCAAAATGACAACCGAGAATCAACAAATTCTGAGAAAAACTGCGTCCACAATTCACGTTAGCCCCTACTTCTGTTGTTAGGAAGAATCAGATCCTGTCCTACTAAATAATCTCCTGTCCTATTGAGGTATCTTCAGTCTAAATATCTTTAACTTTGCATTGTACAAAAGAAAACCCAAAACAATTTTATCAAATACAAATACTTTAATACTTATTATTGATTCAATTTAATAATATTAAAAGCAATCCTCATTTATAATATCAGAATTCACAGCTAAACCTCTTTCCTTCAATGCCTTCGATATCAACCTGTGTTTTTCTTGTCTTTGTTCTTGCTCTCTACGTTGAGCATCAAGTATTTCTTCGACAGATATTTCTTTCAACGGCAAATTAGATTCTTTTTCTCGATCCTGTTTAAAAAAAAATGTTTTGTTAAAAACATAAACTATGCATATTTTTGGTATACTTACAATTTCACCCAAGAGAACAACATTTTCGCCACGAATGAGAAAAACACCTCTCGGGATATCACCATATTCGTTTCCCACATGGATTCTTTCGATTGTCCTGTGCAGAACTAAATTGGCAAATTGATCTACAGAGCGAAGGTAACCAATAAGTGTTCGTCCATCTCTTAGAAGTACCATTAGTTTTTCTGTAAGAAATAGTAGATTTCGAGTTAAGAAATTTGGAATGTCGTAGACTTTTTTTTAATATTGTACTATCAACTTCTTCAAGCAAGTGTGCAGTTCCAGCAAGGGGGTTAAGGTCATCCATTGTGTTTATTGTGTAGTTTTAAATTTAAATTTGATTTGTAATAAACAAATATCTGCGGTTTTTGTTAGTACATGGCAAAATTCAATTGAAATTAATATAAAAAAATGCAATTTGCACGGCAAACATTTGTTTTGAAATGTCAAAAATGCATGACATCCGTGTTGAAAGAAAAAAATTTGTTCGCTTTAAAATTTTTCTATGCAATCGTTACGTATATTGTCTCTGTTTAAAGTTAATTAACACTATACAAAAAAATCTTTCAATTGTATTCCATTAGTTTTTCGTTATTAACCCATTTGAAATTTAAGACTCATGCAAACATACTTGGTGCAGGTGGTGATGTTGGTAACAATTTGATTATAATTGATAAATCAATAAAACACAATTTTATATGATGCACGGGTTTCTAACACGTTCTATAATGCAATCCTCCTGACTGGGCCCAACGTAAATACCTTCTGTTCGTGGGTTTTTATTTTCAAAGAAAATCATCACAGTGATTGCTAAAGTTTACGTATGACTAGTAAAATAAGACATTAAAACCAACACGCAATATTCATGTTTTTTAAAAGTTTAAAGGGCTTTTAAGTCTTAAATTAATGTTTTTTCCATACAAAGTACGAGTACATCGATTTAAAAGCAGGTAGAGCAGGCATAAGGCACTTGTGTTCAAACCTTTAATCTTTATTGTCGAATACACAAAACAAACAGATCCCAAAAAATAGTTCTCTCTTTTCTGGCGCTAGTGTCGATAAAAAGAAAAGTCTTTACCTATCAAAATAGTCAGAAATCTGAAATCATATTTTTCATATTTGATGGTGCGTCTATTGAAACACGAATTGGTAAATGACGATTTAAAATACGAAATAAAGTGAAAACTAAAAAGCAAAAAATAATAATAATAACATAATCCAGCTAAAAACTTGATCATTTCAACAAGTGTTAAAATACCACCGTAAGTAATTGCTTAATTTGTAAAATATATGTAATTCCATATGAATGCTCTTTTTTTTTTAGGAAGATTTTACACATCAATTACAAATCATTCCCCCAACAATTAGAGTCATCGAAAGTGTAGGTACTTTTGTTCAACAAAATGAATTTCTTACTTCGCCAGCAAAAAGCTGTTTTTAAAATTGGATTGAAATCTCCGGTTGGATTCTCAAATAAATGTGAGTTTTGTTCCTAAAAATTTCTTATTTTTAATTTTGACAAAAATTTCCACGCATCATCACAGAATTACATCAGCTGTGCGTCTGTTTGGTGTTCGTGTCCGTCTGTCGACCGACAAAATAATGAAGGGGTTTGTGGTTAGTTTTTTCTTCACAATTTTTGATGCCTCGATGTCTAGTTGCTTTCGTGTTCTGTTTTTCATAATTTTTTGTGTATTCTAATAAGACATGTAGAGGAGGTGTGATCAGGGAGTTCGATTAGGATTCTTGGAAAAGTACAGACAAAATAAAACATTCTACACCTTCTTATTTGTTCCTATATGAAGTTTGAGTGATGAGTGCGTGAACTTACGTAAGTTTTTTTTTTTTATTCTTTGTTATGGCGATGTTAAGGTTGGTGTCATTGGCAAATTTAAACATAACAATTTTTAGCCTTAGCTGAAAAATCAGTTTATGTATAAAACCACCTGTTATATTGAAAGTAAAACCATTTTTTTTTGTAGTTTTATTCAAATGTTATAATTCATTATTGCCAAATTGCGTGATGTACCGAATGAGCGGCTGCACGTTGTTGTTTTTGGTTGTTTGTTAGTTTAATTATCTTTTTCTTATCGAAAATCATTATCGCTTCTAGGTAAAGATTTAGAAAATTTTGGCAAGCAATATTGTTGAAAGATATAGAATAAGGTACAAAGTGCAGTTTTTTTTAAATGTTCATTAATATGTTAATTAAATAAATAAAGTTCTAATTGACTATTGTTAATTTAAGGTAAACGTCTAGTCAAGAGCAAATAAATCTGCCGGCTTATTAATAGGTTAGGATGAATTTTGGTTCTTACACGACAACATACAATTGTACGTACATATGTATACCTATACAAACTTGTTTTGCAAAAATTTTGTTTTCTATCTTTTGCCTTTTTATAGCGGCGCTATAAAAAAAATGCTAAGAATATTTTTTGTGTGTTGTCTGTGTAGGTAGACAACTCATAAATAACTATGAATAATATTGTTCTCGAAGAGCGATCTTATCCATTACCTATATTCTTTGCGAGTGAAAACACACAGTTTTGGTTTGATTTTTGCAATGTAAGCTCATATATAAACCTCAAAATCTAATTTTTACAGACGATTTAAGGAACGTCTTACGTTCTAGATTATAAGGGAAGGGATGCAAACTCGTGGGATCGAGACATGCAATTTATTTACTGATGCGCTATTGTTCTATAAAATTAAATTTGATACTTTTAGTTGTTTTGGCACATGAGGGACCTTTTTTTACAATATTTCTTTTTATAAAAAATACATATGTATTTGAAAAAGCTGCCAAACGGCTCATACTCAATGTTCTTCATAATATTTGAAGATTCATCTTGAGTTGTTCAGATATTCGGTTGTCTGGCTTGTTAACTACAACCTACGGTGGTAAATTGAAGCAATTAGAATTGGATGGCCTCGTCTTCATTAAGTGGAATAATTCCTTCATTCAATAGTACCATCACATCTATTACGCATAATAAATCCATTCAACATATAGGCCTGCATAAAACTTTTAAGCGCAATTTTTCTTATAATACATATTTTAGACACCATTGGGCAAATTTTTGGAAGAAAAAAGATTTTAATCAGATTTTATTTCCCCTTGAAGAATGTGACGGAATCGCAAACGTAGTTTGAATTAAATATCAAATATGCTGCATTACCTTTTTGTATATAATTCAGCCAGTTGAATCATAAAGAACGCGGAGAATGTGGGTCTTGTGTTTCTCTGTCTGCTTGTACATATGTCAATATACCGCCTAAAGTACAAAAGCGATTTTTCTTTAAACGAGCAAAGATTCGAAGGTCATTGGCTGATACCCTATAGTCTAAGAAAACGCCAAAGGACAACCTTTCTTAATTCTTTATACAACTTTAACACTAATTATTTCCGAAACGCCCCGCATTCGGGTTTTGTAATACCCATTTGTTCCTACATACTATGGAATTCTATTCACCCACAAAAAATCAGCAGTGATAAAAAAACGTATGTCTGCCGCCCCTGGGATCTTAGTATACAAATTAAACCATTGAAAATAAATTACGGTTTTTTTATATTAGTTGTATTTTTACTTTAATATAATTTTATTAAAGAAACAACGTCAACATTTTCTTCTTTTCAGATACACGACCACACCATCGCTCATTTATTGCTAATCATCAATTTAAAAAATACAGCTACACACATCTGGGTAGTGGGAGAGCTCTTCCCTCTACAACAATACTTAGCACCGGAGATGGCTGGAATTCTCATAATTCAAATGTATATGCCCATGATCCCTTTGCTCGGCAAAATCGATTCATTTCACTCAGCAGCAGTTTATCAGAACAATCATCTTCAAAAGTTGAAGAGACTGTAAAGTTAATGAAAAACAAACAAAAAGAACAAGAAGAAGAATTAATCAAAAAGGAAAATGGTCAAATTAAGTCCAAAGCTCCGGAAATTCCTAAACCTGTGGCTGTGAAGAAGTCCCTAAAGGAGAGAATTTGGGATGAAGTTGTTCATTACTACCATGGCTTTCGGCTTTTGTTTATTGACATAAACATTTGTCGAAAACTTTTGGGCCGAGTACTTAATGGTAAAACATTAACACGGCGAGAAAATAAACTTCTCGTTAGAACCACTTCGGATTTGTTTCGGTTGATTCCGTTTTCGATTTTCATAATTGTTCCATTCATGGAATTGTTATTGCCGGTTTTCATTAAATTTTTCCCTGGAATGTTGCCTTCGACATTCCAAACTAACCAAGACATTGAAAATAAACTGAAGCAAAATCTCAAAGTGAGATTGGAAATGGCAAAGTTTTTGCAGAAAACTCTTGACGAAATGTCGGTTCAGCACAGTGACCACAATAGTGAAGAAGCCAAAGCATTTGCTGAGTTTTTCCAAAAGATCAAAGATCCAAGAGAATTTGTTGATAGTGAAGATATTATTAAGTTTTCAAAACAATTCCAGGATGAAATAACCCTCGATTCGCTTAGTCGAGATCAATTGGTGGCATTGTGTCGAGTTCTTGAACTCCAAACTATGGCTACAACGAACTTACTGCGTTTCCAATTGCGCTTAAAATTGAGAAGTCTAGCTGCTGATGATAGGGATATAGCCCGGGAAGGAGTGAATGCGTTAGATTTGTTTGAATTGCAACAGGCTTGCAAAACAAGAGGTATGAGGGCATACGGATTGTCAGCTGAGAAATTGCGATCACAATTGCAAGAATGGATTGATTTGAGTTTGAATGAAAAAGTTCCTAATACCCTTTTGCTGCTTTCAAGAGCTTTAATGATCTCAGACGATGCTTCAACTACGCATAAACTTAAAGAAACTATTCGTGTGCTACCTGATGTGCTGGGAACTCAAACAAAGGCGGCTATTGGAGAGCGTGAAGGAAAGATTGATAATAAAACAAAGATTGAAATTATCAAAGAAGAAGAACGAAAGATCAAGGAAGAACGTGACGAAGAGCGCGAAGAAGAAAAACAAAAAGCAGAGGAACTATTGGATAAGGCTCCAGCAATTGACCAGACTGTGCCTTTGACAGTGGGAGCAAGCGTTACATCAGCAACGCCGCTACCTAAAAAACCTGCAGCTACCATTGGAGATAGTCATTTGTCGCCCGAGGATGTGGAACTTTTAGGTGAGGCTTTGAAAACTGTCGTTGGCAAAAACGAACAGTTATTGGTCGAGAAGGAAACAATTAAAGATCTAAAAGAAGAGATTGAAGACTACAAAGAAGATTTGGAGGAACTGCATGAAGTAAATGAACATAATTTCATTGTTCAAACAATTTAATTTATTTGTATCCTTTTAAGATTACAACAACAACAAAAGCTCAACTTAAAGAAGCAGTTAAAGAAAGTCGTGGTGCAAAGATCCTATTCAAAAAGGTTAACTCTATGATTGGACAATTGGATAAAGTGCTTAATGATCTTGAAGAAAAGGGCAAAAAAATTCAAGAAGCTGAAGCTGCAGCAGAGGGAAAACCGATCGAACAAATGGCCAAGCCAGAAGCACTTGTTCGCGTTGATGAGCTTGTAAATGCTATTAAATTGGTAAGTTTGTATCTCTAAAATTTATTCAAACACTTAACCTATTTGTTTTTGCCAATTAAAGATGCAAGGAGCCTCCGATGAAGCGAAATTAAATACGATAGAGAAGGTACTAAGTAAAATAGATGTTGATAAGGATGGTGCAATTAGTGCAAATGAGGTTCTTAAGGTAAGTCATTATTTACAAAATTTTGATAGTAATGACTTTCAAAAAATCTTTTTATCTTAGGTTGTGGAAATAATTGGCAGAGAAAACGTGAAACTTAATGAAAAACAAGTTGAAGAACTTCTAGATCTTCTTGACAAAGAAGAAATAATTGAAACGGAAGAGAAAATTGAAAAGGCAATTGCAAAGAGTATAAAAGAAGCAGATAATGCAATGAGAGTGGCAGAAGAAATCCAAGATATGGCACCTGTTCTTAAAGACAAAGCTAAGGATATGGATGCTGCTGACGAAAAAAATCTTCTTGTTGATGCGGTAAAATTAACAGAACAAAATTTTATATTTGAAAAAAAAAAAATTAACTAATCGATTTGTATTTTATAGTTAACAAAGTCAGAAAAAGAAGCAGCGGATTCAAAACCTGCAGATAAAATCTTACCTAAAACACCTCCAGGTATTTCGTCAACGCTCCCTCCAACAATTTCACCACCACCTTCTTCTCCTCAGGCAAATCCAAAGGATAAAATGCTTTAAGTTGTTAGTAAAGACAAGACTACAACAGTAAATACCAAAAATGGTACTTCTACTACGTACATCCTAGTTAAATGGTGAATGGTGTAATTCTGTTGAATGTGATAATAACTTAGTTTAATGTTATATGAAACTAAAATAAAGAAAAATGAAAAACAAAAATTCTTAAAAGGAATTCAAAAACATAATATAAATATATATATGCATAATAGATACCTAACCCGTTTTAAAGGATAAATTGCACAAAATAATAAGCAAATATAAATAGAGACGATTATGAAGAAGAATACGGATCTCGATGAGCAATGTAGATTTCATTTTTTTAAAGTATTTTTTAAATCTGACCGTAATAGTACTTTATATATTTATAATATTTACACATTTTTTTTTTGTTAGTAATTTCTTATTTGCGTCCTGTAAAATTAATTTATTGTTGAAAAACAAAATAAACAAACAACAGTGATTTGTATGTCTTCAAAGAAGAACTTTAAACTTAGTTTCAAAAAAAAAAAAAAAACAACAACCAGAAATATTGTTTTCCCATACCTACTTTTTATATTCAAAAGTAACGAAAATGTATATTTGTATTAAAATCTGTCTGTATAAATTTTTTTGTTATTAAATAAATTATTAATATAAAAATAAAAGCAAAATGAATTATGAGGCTAACTTGGTTTGTTTGTTGGGTTTGTTTCTTTATGATTTTTATTATGAATGTTTGATATATATAATTATTTCCGAATTGGATCGGATAGACGTGAAAATTTAGGGTTTCTGTGATATCGCTTAACTTAACCATCATCATTTCAATGCAATTACAGGTAGGTACTACTAATTTACCAAAATAAATATAAATACGCATCGCTGACTCCTAACGTATTAAATCTTTAATTGGTTGAATGACTTAATCGGGTTGGGACTTGTTTCGTCGAGGAAAATTTTTCGTTACCTTCTTTTCGTGGGTTTTTTTTACTTTTACTTTTTTTTCTTGACAATTATTTCTTTTGTAGCCTTACATTTTTTCAATATACATATGCACATATGTATATTTTTTGACAATATTCTTTGCCATCAATTTCTTTAAGGGCTGAACAATTTTTGTTGTAATATTCTTTTTTCTTCAATTTCATCACGTGAATGTTAAGCCGTAAAACACCAAGTAATTCTAGAATTTACCGATAAGACTCAGAATTTTTCAGTAGCATTGCTAAAAGTTAGAAATGATTTGTTTTCATAATTCATTTTGAACATTTAGCACAACACATTTGGAAAATTGTACTATTAGACATACATTTCTGTTTGTAAGTTCTTTGGAGTTCGCAAGGTACTTTAAATAATAAAAAAAAATGGATTATAGCCAATATAATTCTTTTCGCGTAAGCGAATGGACAGTACCATTGTTTTGGTCTAATTAACTTTCACATTTCTTAAAGACTGGTCATTGGCATCTAGCGGTGTCCTATAATTGTGGTTTTAATAAAATCTTATGAGGGTTGATTATTATGCTACATTTATACAAACATAGATATTATTTGAATCAAACTCACACAGATCAAAACGTACATAAATCAATTAAATCACCTTAAATGCAGGGTCATCAATCACTCATAATCAAACTCCTCTGTTGGCTATCCTTCGATCCAAATAACTGTAATTTGATAACTACACATTAAAATTAAAATTCAATTATTGTATTTATAGGTACTCCTAATTGAGTAATCTAAATATACTCACATTTTTTTTTTCAGGTTAAAATTTAAGAAATTGTTTTCCAACATAAAAACTCATTCGTTTCGAAAGTTTACATAGTGCAACATGGCAGTATTTGTTACACATGAGCTTGTAGTTCTTAAAAAGTTTGGCCGTTTTCGACGTGCATTTTCGAAAACTTTTAAAGATTTTTGTGAAATCAGTAGTATTCATGGAATTAAATACTTTCATGATTCAGAGACAAATTTTTTTGGAAAGTATGTAATTATTATTGGATTACAATTGAAAGAGTATGAAGATTTTCAGTTTTTCATTAATTAATTATTTTTTAAGGCTCATTTGGATAGTCATTGTTGTTACAATGTTCTTTTGTGCGAATGCAATGGTTATTGTATTCTACAAAGAATTTTCAAGCAATCCAATAAGGATGAACATTGAAAGCGATCATACACCATTACCAAATTTAATGTTTCCAGCTGTAACACTTTGTCCCCCAACAATGTATAATCTACCAGCAGTTAAGGAAATCTTTCAAAACTTGTAAGTACCTAAGCAAAGTTGATTTTTAATAAACATATGTATGTACATTGTACATGTATCCACTTATGTTTTTTGATTTTGTTTTTAGAACTCTGCCCAAAAATGTAAGCCAAGATGAAGCAATCAAATCTCTTGACCAACTCTATTCTTTAGTTGGAAAAATAAGGACCTTTGACTTGAAGAAACTCGATATTCTACAGCGTATGGCCAACAGCAATAATATGACAACACTTGACTTTATGCAACTCATTCGTTGGAATTGCTCAGACTTTATGTACCGTTGTCGGTTTCAGTCCAAAATTATGCCATGTAGAGAGCTATTTAATCCTGGAAAAACTTTTAATGGATATTGTTGTTCATTTAATTTTAAGGATTATGGGTAGGTCTAGGATCTTTAAAACTATCGTTCAAAATTAAAAAAAAAAATGATGTTTAAATTGCAGTGTAAAATTCCAAAAATATCGAGCTTTAAAATTTGGTCCCGAGGGTGGCCTATCAGTAATTTTAAAAGACACAAAACCAAACCAAGATAACTTGGATCTGTTTTTATCTGCTGAAACTGAACTATTTGTCCATCAAAACAATGACTTTCCACATAGAACATCAACATCAAATTCGATTCCATTGAATCGAGAGGTCTTCGCTATGATTCGTCCCACAGAAATACTTTGTTCGAAGGATTTTAAAGCCCTTGCAGTACAAGATCGACAGTGTCTGCTTAGCCATGAACATAGTATGCGTTACTTTTCAGTCTACAACAGTGATAATTGCGAATTTGAATGTCGTGTGATGAAAACTTTTGATTCTTGCGAATGTGTACCTTTTTTGTATTATTCAAAAAAGTCGAGAGTAAAAGTTTGCAATTTTACATCACTGCCGTGCTTGTATAAATCTTATAATTATTTTGGTATTTATAAAGACGAAGGTATTCTGTAGTAGATCGAAAAATTTTAATTCTTGAAATCGGATATTGTTTTTTGTTTATTTTTTTTTAGATAGTACTGTTGACAGGAATAGGACAATAGAGAAGACAAGTATTTGTTATTGTCCTAATAGCTGTGAGAATGTTGAATATGACATTAAGATTACTCAAGCTAGGCTCCAGACAGTCATAGAGTCATTTGAACCGTTTTAGTAAGACTAATAAGAGAGATTAATATGATTTGATAAGACTGTTTGACGAATTGAATATTGTAAAATAATTGTATACATATATGTATTTAAGTTCAAGTAAATTAAAAAAAAAATGCTTTCAGTCGAAACGGTTTTATCATTTTACTATAGCAAAATTTAAATTTTCTTCATATAAGTTTCCAATTCTATATAGCCATGGAATTCAAGAAAACTTTACAGTTGTACACGTATTTATGAATTCTCAAGTTTACCGAAGGCTGCGAAGAGACACACTGTCAGACATTATTGTTTTAATTAGTAAGAATACATTTTTTTAATATATTTTTTTTTCAATGCTAAATGTTATTTTGAACTTTCAGGTAATCTGGGAAGTTCTTTTAGCCTGTTTGTTGGAATGAGTATGATATCGTTGTTGGAAATATTGTACTTCTTTACATTAGTACTTTTGCAAAATTATAATAGACAAGCTCATATCAATCGAAGTTAAAATATTACAAAATTAAAAGAAAATATATAAATATAATATTATACAAAACGAAATTATTTTGATGACATGACATTTTTCTATTTTTAGGTAATTAAAATTATCTAAACGCCTTTTTTAATGATGGCTGTCATAGAACAGGATTTTTGTTTTTCGATTATCGCTTAAACAGTTTGACGGATTGTGATCAAAATTTGTACATATGTACATATGTAAGATGTCGGATTTGGCTTTTGAGATTAGCTTCCAAATATTATGGTTAACCCTATTGCCTTAAAGTACAAAACTAAAAGCTCAAATAAAAAAAAATAAAGGGGATTTTTTTGGGCCAGATGTTAGGTGGACTCATAAGGAGTAAAAAATATGTATTTATTTCATGTTTCTAGCCTTGTTGTGTTGGGCGCCATTTTGAAGCTATAAATACGCGAGTTGTGAATTGATAAAAATAAGTTTGCAAAAATTTATATGGTCTCCAACGCAAATGAAATGGAGTTGAAAAAAAAAATATAATTTATACCTCTAAGACATATTTTACCTAACTATTGGCCAAAAAGTCCTTAAAAAATGTTTCAACTGAGGAGTGTTGAGAACATCTAAAAATTCTTTTTATTGAGTTCACTAAAATTTCTGTTCATAAACTTTTTTTGAAAATAAAAAGAAAAAATGTATTGGAAATAATTATGTATGTATTTATGAGTATAATTATTTATGTACAATTTTTCAAAAAATAAAGAGCTTACAACTTACACACAAGAAAATATACATAAAATCTATTTTATTAAACATCCAACTGTTATTCTTTATTCTTTTTTACAATTAACATTATGAAGCCATCCGTAACGCCAGCTAGTTGCTTCTGGAAAATTGTACTTTGTATCAGGAGTATGATCGTAGCGCATTGTTAGGTAAGCATTTCGTTTTCCACTATCCAGTAGTTGTTTGTGCTCCATGGACACACTTTTCATTGGTCCTGGGAAATTTCCCTCGAAGACCCTTTCCTCCTTTGATAGGTCATATGATGCAAAACTAGAAGTTTTCTTTGGTTTTCCTCTGTTAGATGATCTAACAACGCAGTAAAATGGTGGCAATTGTTGAGGTTTTGATGATTTTGTATGATTTTTTCTATTAAATGAAATCTTATCCAATGAAAGTGACATTTTATGATTTGAATTTAGTGCCTAATTTAATTAAAAAGAAAAAAACGAACGATGACAAGTTTACCTAAAATTAAAATGTTTTGTTGTTTAAAAAAAATCATACAAACATTAGGTGACATTAATTTGTTTTATAATTTAAAGCTAAAATACTGGTCAAAAAAATCTGTTGGATTAATTTAATAATTTCCAACATGCTTGTGAATTTATTTTCTTTTTTAGACTTGAAAATATTGATTCTTTTTATTTATTGGTTTTGTTTATATTTTGCACTTATTTATCTTGAAATTTAATTTTAATCATTTTATTTATCAAGTTCAAATTTATAATTTTTATTATTTCGTTGCTTTAGAGTTATTTAACTTTCGGCTTTTGAAAAGTATCTTCTTTTCCAAATTCAGGTTACTTTTATAATTTCTTATTAGCACAAATGTAAAATAATATACTAATTCGAAGACTGATAAGGCGCTTATTCCCACGAAAACGCTGTAGCAATTTCCAAGATTTCCTGTTTTGAGAATAAAGTGAACTTGAATAATCAAAATGTAATAAACTAGAATAAGTTTTATTTTAAGGATGGGATATATGTAAGGCTTGCTTTCTGCAACGGAGACGACAATGAAAAAACAATAACAGCATGTTGATATGATGACAACATTGTTATTGTTTATTCGTCGTCACGACTGTTTCGCGTCGGTTTTGGGAAGCCTTTATTGTTTGAGTGGTATCCAAGCAATTTTAATAAAACTACAATGTTTTGTTTGTAATGCTGTTGCAATGTTGCTAAAGCAAAACATTTTAGTTCTTTTTAAAATATTTTGAACATTTATGATACTCAAGTCAATATTTACATTTGAATTTTGAAATGAAAATAAAAATTACTCAGACAATCAAAAAAGGAATCATAAATTGTTATCAATGTCACATTTGAATTTACGATGATAGAGAACGCGAAAAAGTGAGTCATCATTTTTTCAACAATTTTATTTTTTAAAAGCAACACTTTTTGGCAAAAATTTTTTCACAATTTCTCGCTGTTCAAAATCATTTCCACTTGGTTGCTGTCTAACAATAATTTTTTGGGTTTTTTTGACAAAATTTATTTTGAGAATAAAACATTTTATACCTATACATTTGTAATAACAAAAATTTTGTTTTCTCAATTTCTTTTTTGATAAAAATTTTTTTATAATGGCGCCTGTCTATTGCGCCTGAAAATACCCTAAGCAGAAGCAAAAATTGAATTAACGTTAAAAAGACACGGGCACCTAGCTCTGCAACCAACTGGCTTAGAATAAAATAACCCAATAAAAATTGAGTTATAAAATTAGTAAAAATTGGATTTTTTGAAAAACAAAATATAAAATATATAATAACTTACCTGCAAGTGAAACAATATTCCAAACGATGTCACGTCTAATTCGTCGATATTCTTGTGATGACAAAAAAATATGTACTGCAGTAAAATTTTTACGAAAGCCATCACTAAATAAATTAAAAAAAAGTAGTTAGATAGAAAATTTTAATTTTTCTTCTTAAGGAATTCAACAACTTACTAAAAAGGATCAACTGTATCTACAGTATTTGTTTCCACATCGCCACTTGTCAAACGTATTTTATATTCAATTTTATTGCAACTATCTAGGCATTTGCACTGACTTCGTGATGTTAATATCAAATCTAAAAAAAAGTACATATAATATTTTTCTTTAAAGCTAAAATAAAATCTTTTTCTTACCTAAATTATTTGATAAACAATTAAAATGTTCAACATCACATACCATATCAGTTGCATGCGAGAACAAATTAAATGGAACACATTGGCAAATTTTTAAAATAATCGAACTCAAGCATTCCGATAAACAATTTTCACGATTATATTCTTTGAATAAATCTAAATGAGTTTCACTTAGTAATGTACAATTACGTTCATCAATTTTAAGTCTTTTCCAAACTTCTTCCGAGCATGTGGTCTCAGTTGGATCGAATCGCAATAAAACTTCTTCGTTTTGATGTAAGACTTTTCGAAATGTCGATTCATCTGGATATGCAGCTGGTCGATGGATGAGCAATTGGAAACTTTGAGAATTGGAATTTAATTGTTTGTTGTCGAATTCTACATCAGTGAAGATAAGTGAAAGTCCTTGGCGTAGACCATGACGATTTGCTTTAAAAATGTGTGTACCATCTCTATAAGGATAATACAATAGAGTACATACATTAATAAAATTTATAGAATAATGATAAAAATTAAATGAATATAAAAAAACCGCGTGATACCAGATTTTAAAAACATTGATGAATCCGTTTTCGAATATTGAATAAAAAAAAAATTATTTATTCCCAAAAAATATTTTTTAAAAATGTTGGCACACATTGAATATTATTTAAAATATTTAGATGCTTTGGTATCAATATTTTAACTTAAGTCAAGATGAACCGTTTTCGTGAAATTTGAAAACCAAACATCTAAAATGAACTAATAATTATTTTTTTTCACAACAATAAAATAATGAGTTGAGCTGTTTCTGGTTAATATGAGATTTTTAAATAACTCCCAAAATTTTGTGTGGCAGATACCGTTATTTTAGGTTTGATCAAAATCGGGAGTTCGAAATTTCTAAAAATTCAAAACTCAATTCATATTAATTTTAATGATTCAATAAATTTAATGTTTAAGAAAAGTAATTTTTTAAAATTTACAATATTTTGTTATTTTTTTTTATTATATGTACTAACTTTAAAAAAAATAAAAAAAAAAATTGATAAATATGATAAACAAGAAAATATGAAAACAGACTTTGATTAATATTTTGAAAAAATTCCTAATATTGAGAAAAATATTACATTTACTTATTGCCTCTTAAATAATTCCAAACCAAGTTTTACAAATGAATCAACAAGAGCGACGCTAAAATTGGCTTTAACATTGATGTTTATTTAAGATAGTAACTGAGATGGCTTCATACATTTCTTCATACATTTATTTGCTGCTCTTAAATCCTACTCAGATGTTATTTGTACAGTATCAACGGAATTTGATACAATATTTTTAGATCGCTTAAGGATATTTATCCAGCGTTTAGTTAAATATACATACATATATTAAATAAGGGTACATGACGAAAAAACAAATTTTTGTAAAACTGGGCAAGAATTAGGGAAAGTCATTTTCAATACCCTCACGGAAAATGTATGAGTCAAATCGAAAAAGAAATTAAAAAAAATGCTTTTTTGGCATAAATACGATACCTACACGCGACCTTTAAATTTAACAATCTAAAAAAAATTGGCAGTAATTTTTGAAGTAATTTTCTAAGTCAAGTCAAGTCAAGTCTTCAATCAATTATGCAGCTAGATACTATTGAATCTTAGAAAAAAATGTTTCAGAACATTTTAAAAACTACAACAAGGATAAAATAGATGGATAAAAGCTTTGGGTTAAAACTCAAAACTCGTCGGGGTTTTTTTTCTCCTGATACAGATATTAATTAAAATATATGTATATTATATTACGAATTTCAATGAAGTTTTTATTTTGTAAATTTTGTCAGAATTTTAACTTTGGGATTTGGGAGTTTTTGGCATTTCAATCCAAATTTATGACTTAAACTACTGCCCATAACCATTTAACCTAAAACTACAACAAATCTTTTTATTTAGATCCAATAAAACAATAAAAATTACATTATTTTCTTATTTGAAAGTATGTACCTTGATTGTTTAGAATTAAATGAACAGCACAATCCAGAATAACTTTTATTTATTCGAAAAATGTCACTGCAATTAATGGTTTTTGATTGAAATCGACAGCGATAAAACAACGCACCACAATCCCAATATGTATTGGCAAGGAATTTTATCAAAGTGTAATTGTTTAGTTTCATAACATCCTTAAGAATTGTGATTTGTTCATTCGATATCTTAAAATTTGACTCACTGAATAAGGATATTTGATTAAAATTTTCCATAAAAACATCTTGTGTAACTCCTTTTGGAAATTTACTGCAAAACATTAAATACATAGGTTTGTATTTTATTTGACTTAAATTCTTTATTACTTACAAGGTTTTTACCAAATTTAAGGCGCTTGTGTGATTATAAATTGTACTAGGACATACGGTTACAGATGGGAAGAATATTTTTGCTGAAACTGCATGATCAGTTTCAATAATCATACGCACTGGACTTTCAATGAAACCCATGTATAGCGAAGCAGCCATTTTATTGGCCAGGATGATCATAGTAAGAATTGTTAAAGCCCATATTATCCTTCAAGAAAAAATTAAGCTTTAAAATATTTTACTCATAAAAATAGTTGAAATAACTCAAAAATCATGACTTAATTACTCTTGTTTTCAACTAAACCATTTTCCAGAATCCAGACTCAACACAGAAATTGGTTATTGCTTCATTTGAGTCCGGAACAATGTCATTCGATGTGTAGTTAAACAAAATAAATCATAATTTTGAGCTAAGCAAATAATTGTACATAGCTCGTTTCCAGTTACCTTAAACTTTTGCTTGTTTGTTTATCTTTAAAAAATGTCATTCCATTTAAACTTGACACAGAACAATATTCATCGAATGTTTTATTAAAAGCATTTTTAAAACGTGAATTCGAAAATGTCTTCATTTCTTTTTTAAAAAGAAAAACTCGTTGTTTGAGAGGATATCTACTTGAAATAACTCAGCGTTTTTTCTTCAAGGAATGGCATTTTATTGGTTTATGAGGTCACATTTCATAAACTTTTTTTCATTGGAAATTATTTTGATAAAATCAATCAATAAGAAACAAAAAAAAAGAAAAACAATGAAAAGGAGGGTATCTGGTTTATGTAGATGTCTGGGCCATTGTTTAACCTTGAAGTATCGACATATAATGGTGATGATAATGATAGATAAATAATGAGGTTAAAGTGTTACTTTGAAAATGTTTTTTTTTTCTCTATATAGGTTAAGTATTGATTTCGTTTTAAAGAATAAATTTCGAGGTTTATTCAAAACTAAACTTCTAATGGTGATTTAGAAGTTTAAAAAGGTGGTTTTCTTATACTTACTATCGACCAGCCTGTACGCTCATACGTTTGTAATTCGAGGTTAAATCTGACTGACTGATCCTTGAAACTTGCAGAGAGGTATTTGTTCAAAAAGAAATTAAAATTGGTTTTTGTACAATATTATTATATGTACATGAAATCACGCAACAGCCATAATTGTTAGTGTCATGTGGCTTGTTGCCCCGATTTGTTGGAACCAAGTTATGATCTTCAATCGCCGCGCCGCCGCCGGCGAGAAAATTTGGTAATCATCGGTTATCGGGAAATCGAAAAATTCAGATCATCAGTAATACTTGTACCCGCAGCAGCAACATTTTCGACTGAACCTGCATTACGATGATGCACAATCCTTACGGCATCAGTAACACTTCTAATATCTTCAAATATCTTCACACTTGTACCGAGTGCTTGTGTAGTCAGTCGATTATGACGATCATAAATCGTGTAATTCGCAAAAAGTGGCTACGTTTGAATCACCAATTTTGTAGTAAATTTTTAAAATTTCAACGGATTGTTCGATCGTTTATGGCAAACATTCATCTAAAATATTACAACACTTCCAGATGGCAGCAGATCGACAGGTGGAACCACTAATTAAATGACCCTGTATATAAATATATTCATGTATTCATAATTTTTTCAAAACATTCTTGAAGGGAAAAATTTCAAGAAAAATAGCTATTTCGAATTTTTCAGCATTAAACATTGTTTTATATTTATTAATTAATATAAACTGAAAACTTTATAAAAATTTATTAATGATTTCGAGATAGGAATTATCTGATTTCTTACTGCTGAAGAAATTTCAATATTAAGAAAAATCATTTTTATTTTTCAAAAATTCAATTATAAAACATTAATCAATTTTAAAGTAGATTTTTAATTAAATTAAAAACAAAACCAACCAAATTTTAACACTCTTATATGAAAAAGATACCAAACTTTCCCCACATATTAGAGATTTGAATTTCCTATCGGGTACATCAGTATCATTTTGAAAATTTTTAACAATTAAAAATGCAACTATCTATTCATCTGGGGTTTATTTTCAATTAAGTGGAATTAATCAAAAAATCTTTGTTTTTGTTTATCAAAATTCTAAAAACGCATTTAATAAAAGAACAATATTGATAACTGGAATTTCCAAGGCTAAAATTATAAATTGAATTTTATATATTTAATTGAATTTATTTGGAATTTGTATGAAGGTAGATGTTATGTACAAGAATAATAACATATATATTTTAATTTTTAAGAAAAGCTTTATTATCATTCAAAATTATATTCTAAAAATAAAAAAAATTGTGTTCCTATGGGTATTTCTAACATAAAGTTTAATCATTTCTTCATCTATTCTAATCCATTAACAAATAAAACAAAATTATTTTTGGCTAAAAATTGAAGTATTTGATATACATACTTAGAAATTAAAAAAAAAACTTAAGATATAATCAAATAAAAGATCAACCAGTCTGAAATTTGATTGTGGTGATAAAGAACAGCCTCTACGAAACGTTTCAGATTAAAACAAAAATATTATAAAGTAATTAAGTTGTCCAGAATCACGAGAGTAACACGAACGATAGCAAAAATTCTTATAAAAATTAATGTCGTTTCATTGTACTTATCACTTTTGTTTTTTTATAACATGTCATAATGAACTTACATACAATCGTATTGTTTTTGACGTTTTATTGAAGGAATGAAATTATTTGTTTTATCTTACGTGGGTATGGGTATCTATCTTTGTTTAAAATTAAACAAATTATTACGTTTTGATGGAAAAGTTAACAATCATAATCCAATAATTAATTGTTTTGATTTCATGTTACGTTAAGTTTAAAGCTTCAATTAGGACTATTTTATAAAAAAATTAATGACAAATTTGTAATAATTATATATCGTGATCGCGAACATCTTCAAAATACAAATAACTCGTGGTTATATTTTACAGTGTAAACAAAGTTAAAGAATCACATAAGATACTAACAAGAATTATTAGTTCTTAAACATTTAAAAATCAAATAGACATTACATTTTTAGGATCGACATTTTCACTGGTCTCTAGTTTCAAAATAAAAATTATTTTAATTTCTTTCTTTTTGATATTTTAGTAGAGGAGAAGGTGGGAATATGGAACCCCGTTTAGTTTTTAATTTTAATTTTTTGTGATTACCCGTTACAATTATTTAGTTTTACGTTATATACATACGTATAAGAAAAAAAACACATTCTGAATATTTATTGTATTAAATTTTAGTATTTATTTAAACAAAAAGTCATTTTTACATTTTCAGTTTTTGTGTTAACTTTTAAACGGTAAATTGGATTGAAAAGTATTCTATACAAATCTATGCATTCTTATTATGCAACTCTTTACAAATAAGGTTCCGAAACTTATTTCTCCGACTGATTGCGTATAACTCGTGTACTGTAAAAGTTATTAAAAATAAAAATTATTAAAAATAAATTATTAAAAAAAAAAAATCGTCAACATCGCAAATTTACTTTTTACTCTTAAATGGTGAAGTATTGTAAAGACTTATGTATGCTAATAATAGTTGTCTGTATTTATGTCACAAATTTCGAGGTTTGATATTATTGATATTATTTCATTTATTAGTTTTTATATTTGTTACATAAATAATAGTTTTATTTGCTATAATAGTTACATTATTTGCTAACGGGAAATCGCTGTCCAAAGCGAGTCTGCATTAACTTCTCGATAGCTTGTTAAACTCAAGACTAACTTTAAGAAATAAATTCTAAGTGGTGAACTATTCCACACTTCCCGTGGGAAAGGAATGCTTTTGTTTACGAAATATTCATTTGAACAAAATGAAATATGAGTATTTTTTTTCTGGCGGTAGGGAAAAGCGGGTGGAATCTGCTTGTAGATAGGTTTTGCTATGTAAGCAAAAATGGTGGGATTTATTAATTATGGTTTATGTTCAAATGCAGTTAGGCAAAGGGACGTGTGGAGGAATAGCGCACTTACGGTTTCCAGTGAACACTATAAAAAATGTTGTCAATTTTTTCTATTGTTCAGTAGACCGTTCAGTTGCAAGATATCGCTACCTAAAAAACGGTGAAGTTTCGAAAATATAGGTTTTAGGTAAAAACCCGATGTAAATTTGTTAAAAAAACCTTTCATTGAAAGAAACGTTAAGATAGAGATTTGAAACCGCTTGTTTGTTTAAATAAAATCATTATTGGAAGTATAGAAAATCAATTTATTTAAAGCAAATAAGAGCCACCCTACTGTACGCCCCTCAATTTGTTCTAAATAATTAATACAAAATGTCTGCAAATTTAGCTCTTAATTATTAAAAGAAGCTCGGCCCTCAAGATGATGGAAGGTTAAATATGTCATAATAATGTCTTTTTTTTAACTTAATTTTGGGAATTTTCGTAACTTTTAATTAGTTGTAGAAACTGATAGAGCATTTTGAAAATTTATAAAACTTTATTCATACCTAAGTTGTTTATAATAGGGTTTTGAAAAATAATTTTGGACAGTTATTTTTTTACCTACTTAAAGAAGAAAATTGAAAAAAAAATCCTAGCCGCCTAAAAGAATATACATACATTATATGTATGTACATATATTACTGTAGAAACCAGCAAAACAAAATTTTCTAGAATTTACCGTTAATACTTGAATTTTTCATCGACCTTGGCAATTTTAAAATTTAAAAAAAATTAAAAGTACCTTGTCTGGCCTGCTTTGCAATATTTTTGGGGCACTGTACATTTAACGTGCTTAGTGCCAGCCAGACGTCAAAATAAATAGTTTTTTTTGTTCAAAAGTACCATGCCAAACACTCTTCACTCTACTGACTTTAATTAACTTACATTTTTAAGTTTCAATAGTTATAAGATTGTATAGTCTTAATGTGCCAGCATTTCATTGAAATAAATCTATCTAAATCTCTCTAAAAACTTATTTTTAATAAAAAAAAAGTACGAACGCTGCTGAAAAGTTGTAGGTGATACTAGTAAATTCTGGAATTTAAAATAGTTTTCCAATTTTCGAGTCCTTGACATTATCAATCAAAATGAAAATTGCAGCGCATTTAACATTTAAAAAAAAATATATTTTCTTACACCAAATTTTAGATCATCTGGTCACACCCTTATTCAAAAGCCACAATACAATAAAGAGCATGATGTGTGACAGAAACGTGCAATTTAAGAGTCTAACTGTTCATTTGATTATAACGTAAAATTTATAAACGTAAAACAATTGACATTGTCGTCACATTCGGAGGAGCAGAGTAAATCCGATCGAACTTCGAAGAGCAAATAATCACATTGTTGTGTGTTTTTTTTTTTTGTTGCGTTAACATGTCCATATCTCATCAAGCAAGTTCAAAAAATATAATATTCACCTGCTGTTTGTGTAGCTTTCAGCTGTTTATGACTTGGTTGCGCGGCGCGGCAAAATAAATTTTGTTAAATCGCGTTTATCTCAATCACTTTATTCGCTAAGTCAATATCTCGGTGGCTTTTGGCGTGTTGTAGAGTTGTTGTGTTTTGTTTTTGGTATCAACGACATCTCCCCGTTCAAATTGTAAGCGAATCGGATTGAACGAAGCAAAAGAAAAAGTTCTAGTTTATTATTTTATTTCGCTGAGTATTTAGATTCGTCATCATCACATCACATCACATCATCGCACTCTATCTACAGAGCTCTGCGTCTTCTTTTGCTTTTCGTCAAACAAACACCAACTATACTACACTACACACGACTGGTGGTGATATATAGAGTAGGTACTTTATACTTAAACGATCAATTAGTCGAATAGGTGTACCACTGCTAAGTCAGACGCCAACGCCGACACGCCGGCCACCACTATCGCCAATCGCCTTCGCCGCCGACTATTCAATCCGATCGCTTCCTAATTTTTTTTTTTTTTTTTGCAAAACACCAACAGGAACATTTGCCAAAAACGAAAACGTAATAATTTAAAAAAAAAGTATTAGTAATAAATAAAAGAATTATACATTATTTTTATTGTATAATCATCAAGTGATTGTTTTGTCTCCGCGCTCATTGACTTCTAATTACCGTTACTTTCTGTGATCCCTTTATTTGGTATTTTTATAGTTAATTCGCTCGTTTGACATTTCTTTTTGTTTTTTTTTTTTTCTTAAAAAAGGGAACATGACTATTAAAAGTTCAACGAGAAATAAAGGATTTGTTCTTAGTGTCAATAACTCAGCTGGGTAAAAATTTGTTCTTCACTTTATTTAAAATCCTTATACACGAATACGACCTAAGAGAGAGAGAGAGAGAATGTGCAGTGCGAACGTACCCAAATAAATTGTAAATAAATTATTGTTTATAATTAATTTTTGGTATATGTATATTTATTTAAAATTTTGTGTCGCTTGTACCTGTTACGAAATACATTTTATGTTCTGGCATATTAGGTGAGGAAGAGTTCTTTATCAAGGTGAGTGTCAACGACGTGCAATACTCATGAATATTAAGTACATACATTTTTTTTTTACTTTGCACATACATATTTATATTATTAATCTTTACCACGTTTTATGCATGGATAATTCGAAGGTCAGGTAAATTAATGTTATCAAATTAAGATCAAAAATAATGTAATGTATTTTTGTTTAGATTTTATAACTTTAATCCTGCTCTTAGGTAAAATGTTGCTTTGATATAAAATACAAAATTTCTTGTTTCTTAATTTAAAATTATAAGTTGGGTTGAAGGAACAATTAGTTATTTGAAATCTTTTTCAGGATGAAATTGATTGAAAAACAAAACAAAAAATTAAAACTGTTTACGCTCAGGTAGATATTTTAAAATTGTTAATTGAAAATTTAGAATGAAAAATATGGAATATTTCAAAAAAGTATTCTATTTAATTACTAGAAATAAAAGAAATGGTATTAAGTTGATCCCTTTTTTCTTGTCAAATTTAATTTTAGAATGCAGTTACTGCAAAACGAAATGGAAATTGTGTACCAACAAATATGAAATATGAAAAGTTTCTAAAATTTGCGTTTAAAGGACTTGAGTGGCAGGATAAGTCTCAAAACCGAGTTTGGGACAATTAGTTACAACAATTATTGTTCTAATTTGTTTCAGTTTTAAGTAGTTTCAAAACTTTTTGAAACATATTTTCATTTTTTTAAATTTATTTTCAAGGTCACTAATTTATTTGGGTTTGAAAAATGAAATAAATTGGCAGCAATGACTTTTTGCCTGCAAAAGAACTGAAAATTAGACCTTTGGATATTTTGATGAAGACAATCCCTAAAAAAATATGAAGCTGAAGATATTTCGATACAAAGTTTTTTTTTTATCCAGTAAGATTCAATAGTTGATTTTTTTATTTTTTTTTAATATCCGCTCCACCGTAAACATAATAAATCTTTTTAAGAATTTCGGAATTTTTGATTTGAATAAAACCCCAATACCTAAATTTTTATCAGAATTGTTTTTTTATTGGCAGTACAAAATTTTAAAATTCTAGTTTTAACATTAAAATTTTTAAATATTTATTTTTATTGTTTTACTGTTATTGTTGTTAGAATTATTGATTGATTTCTAGGTGGGGTTTATCATTTTGGATAAATTTCTTAATATGAGTATAGGTGCAGCGCCTGATGCCGCATTGATTTAAAAGCAAATATATTTATGACTTGCATATTTTTATCTTTATTCTGGGGTCAGTTTTGTATAAATCATTAAATTTAGTTACTTTTTGTCATAAGTACATAACCTGAAATCAAAAAATTAGCAATTCGATTTCAGCGACAAACTGAAGTAAATGGTTTATTTTTCAATATTTTTTGTTGCTTCGAGATTCAGCAATTTACTTTTAGATGTCCGAGATCAATTAATGCCCTTTTCACTATAGCTTAATTTGATTGCTCAATTCTAAATTCGAAGGAAAATCAGAAGAGAATTGTAAATTTTTATTAAAAAAAAAATTATCGCCATTAACTACAATGAAAATTGCAATTGATATCAATTATATACCTACAACTGATGTGCACTCATAGATATTTAAAATCTTTTGGTTGAATGTTATACATTGCGACAATATATAGCTACTGTTGATGTATAAGTTGATTTTGTTATTAGTTAAATGAGATAGTCTAAATAAATCAAAAAAAAATTTTTATGTAGCGCCCACTTTATCTGTAGGGAATACATTTTCCCTATTTAGTCAAACTTCGCATGGCATAACATTACGGTTAATGTTCTTTACATTATATATTATTGTCTGTTGAATCTGTGTGCTTTTTATGCTTATGATTAGATATGAATTTTTTCCAAATAAAAGACAAAATAACAATGTATTTTTTTACTGTGTAAATAGTAACTGTTAGAAAATTTTCAGCTCGTGTTTTAAGATAAAATTACACCCTAATTAACTCATTAATACATAAGCCATAATGTTATTGAATTTTATAATGGGTAAAGTTAATTATCTCAAAATATACGACAGTAGTTATATTACTACATACATAGCTTCTTAAAACAAGTGGAAATTATTATCAGTCAATTTATAAGCCCTTAAAGCCTACTGTTAAAACAAAAAAATAAAGAATATATCAAAACATGTAATAAAACAATAAAATAAAAAAGTACGTATACGCCACAGTGATTACAACATATTTAATATGGAAGTATTAATTTATAATTTTATAATCAAAATAAAATCCGGCTTTAATAATAATTACATTAAAAAAAATAAAATTAAATCTATTGTGATGAAAGCAGAAAAAAAGGAATACCAAACAAATTGTAGGAAATGTATTTCCGAGATATGTATTTTAAATTAAAATACTTTATTTTAGATGACTTCGAAAACTCAAAAATTTTTATATTGAAATTTTGTTTTTAAGGATACAATTTTTTTACAAAGTACCTAAAAATATGATCATATACCTACCTATAAGAAATTATTAAAATAAACGGCCCTAACGATTTTTAATTACAAAAACAAGAGTTCATTATAAAAATTGCTAAATAAACAAAAGTAAATTTCAGCTCAAAACTAAAGATGCCATCATATTTTTCATAGAAAAATTCAAAGTTTTAGGTATTTAATAAAAAATAAAAATAAATGACTGACACTTTTTCAAAATATGTATTGAGTTTTGCAAAAAAATTGTTTTTTCGAAAATTTTAATAATGTGATATTATTAAGATTATACAGGAGCCCTTTCATAAAAATTATCCTTTAAACCATGAAAAAATCGATATAAAAAAATTCGGTTTAATGGCAGGTTTCGTAAATTATAATCACTTAAAAAACCCAAGTGAAGAAATTTCATCAAAATCGTTCGAGTTGTTTTCGAAATAAATATGTTTTCTCGAAACGGTTATAGCTAAACAAAAATTCAATTCAATTCAAAAAAGATTCTTGTCATTTTTGATCGTTCTGAAATTTTTCTTCAAGAGCTCAATTATTGTGGCAAGTGGCAACTATTGACTTTTCCCGCCAATTTTTATTCAAAAATAAAAACAGTTTGTACCCTTCTAAAATTTTACACTCACAATAGACATTTTATTGCTTCCAAGTCAGAGATCAGAAACCCAGCGAATCACCCTTCAGCCATCCTTTTCAAGGTCTAAGCAATTACAATGTTTTTTACTTTAAATTTTTACTACTAGTGAAATATGTATTTACAAAAGTATCAAATGTTTACAAAAAATTGTTCATTTACTATGGAAATTTCCTCGTATTAAATTTTAACAACCTTGTCTATTCTTTATAATGCCATATTCTGTGATAACAAATAAACCAAATCTTCCGTTTTCTCATAATATTTGTGGTGTTTATCACCCAAAAACCTGTTAAAAGAGTCTATTCATACAGGTGTTTAAGAACTTGATAATTTCTATTGCATAAAAAAAGTTTATTTATTTTGTTTTTTATAAAATTCATAATAAATCAGTAGCTTTTTAAATTCAGCGTCATGATTAACATGCACATCAGGTACACAAACAAAATTTCCAATGATTTTTTTAAATTCCGCAAAACAATTCATTTTTAATACCAATAAAATTTCGTGAGAAATGAAAGTTATACCAGTATTTACTCGTACTTTGAAATTGATTGACGAAGATTTCAGAATCAAATCAAGTTTTCTTTTGCTTTATTTATTTAAAATGTTATTGATCCCAAAAAAAAAATTATTTAAAAGATCGTTAAAATCGAGAATCTAACTTGATAACCAGAAAAATTGCAAACCGCAAAAGAATGCAAAGTTTAAATATTCACTATTGTCGGCGTCAATACGAAGAAATTTTATTTTTAGACAATTTGACGTCAATTATTATTAAATGTCATCGAGTGTAAACACTTTAAAGTAATTCGTATTCAAATGGCATATTGTTTTTTTTTTTGGTATTGATTTATTTGATTTGTAATTTAGTTGAAAAACTAAACTTTACTGTTTTAGAAAAAAAATTGAAGCTTAAGACTGTATATTACATATTTGCTCATTTTTAAAATCATATTCTTCAACTTAAAATTTTTCCTTTGAAAAATAAAATCACACTTAAACTTAATCTATAAGCAAATAAAAAAATTAGGAATAAATTAAACATAGACGAAAATAATCAAAAATGACAATAGTTAAACATTTGAGTTTAAAAATACATTCTAGTTTTATTTGCTATGTTATCTTAAAATTATCTTTGCATGAGGAAAAAAAAAACTTATTGAAAAATAAATATCACCTACTTTTTGGGGTAATAAACAACCATAAGAAACAAACAATTATATATTATTCAAGCAATAAATAGGCTGAACCTATTAAATGTATGAAAATATAATCAACTTTATTTTATTTAAAAAAAAGTCACAACACATTGAACTATAAAATATTGTTACTATGGAAGCTGATTAAAAAAAAGCAACTTTTGTACCCGCACAAAATAAAGGAATTTAATATATTGTTTAACTCGATTTCAAAGCTGAAATGGAGGTTTTGGGCTCTCACCAGTCGAAAAATTTCAGAAAAATATTAAAAATGAAATTGTTCCATTTAAACATATATGTTTTGTTTAAAAAATGCAAGTATTTAAATAAAATTTTAAATGATTCACTTGCAAATAGGTAAATACAATTTGTTTATATATTTTTGTTAAAAAAAAAAAATAATAAGTGAGTCGTCGAGACTTGATAAAACTTTATGGGGTCGTTATTAAAAATTACTTACTTTCGTGTTATATAGTATTTTGTATTGTTTCTAATTATTAGGTAATGTGTTATAGACATTAGAAAATAATGAATAACCAACAATAAAGATAAAACTAATTGTACTGCAAACATTGAATTCAAATTTGATAAAATAAAAATAATCCAGCTTAAACCTGAAAACACAATTTATCTTTGTTTCTATTAAAATTATTGTTTTATAAGATATTATTTTTTAATAAGTTATGCGCTTTAAATTTTTTACTGTTTAATACAATTAACAGTGATAATAGCTGATTTATAAATTTTTAGTAAATCCAGTTGCCTGTCAGCTAGCGTGCGTGTCTGATGTAGTACTTTAATTCAAAGTATTGGAAAAGATGTTCAAATTTTAAAAAAAAATATTTTTTTTTTCGATATTGAACGTGGCATTTTTATACGTATCTGTTTGAAAATTCCTTGGGACTTTAAACCAACTAGTAGGTACCCAGCATTACACGTGTAGAAATAATCCCCCTTATTTATAAAATGGCGCTAAGAATAGAAGCATTTTAAAATTAACGCCTTTAGAGGTTGATTAGTGCCCACTTAATAAATGTAATAGATTTCCATTTTTTCTAACTTCATTGACAAGGGCATTGTAACGATTTGTTATCTGTCAAACTCTATTTTATGGCTGTGACATTGTTTTACGCAAAAAAATCGTGGTGAATAAATTTTTTCACTCAGATTGATTCACAGCTTGATATAAAATCTATAAGTTTCAAAATTTGTTTTTTTTTGTGCATTCAATCAATTCAATGAGAAACTATGCATGTAGACATATGTGTTTTTTGTCGTTGAGGAGTTGTATACAAGGCTTTAAAAAAAAAAAATGTTTCTGTTTACGTTTGGGTTATTACGATTGATATAGTATAATAATTTGGTTTAAATTCCAAAATCAAAATGATTCCCGATTCTAGAATGGAAAAATCTGCCCAAAAATAATGAACAATCGTCACAAGAAACTGAAACATCGAGAAATCTATGTTGCTAAATTCATAAAAATTACACCCTATTTTTGGAACGGTTTTCAAAGTATTCTGTAACATTCCATTAAAAATTTAAATTCATTGACTCAAAAAATCTTAAAATAGTAATACGAAACACCACAGATATGTTCCAACTACATCTAATTAAAATTTTTCTTGTTCGCGCTTTATATATATTTTTCTTTAACAACATCCTCACTTTTATAAATTTTTTTTTTTAAATAGGAACAAGTTCGTGGGACCTTGTCGTGCAGCTTATTTTTGCATGCATAGAATTGCAATACAATTTTTGATAAAAATAGAGTAATAAAAAACATTTTTATGGGCTCACCTTAGCCACGAAAAGTCATACTAGTAGGAGTGATTATTTTATTGTTTAGAAAAAAACCAGAACTTGAAGTTACATATACTTTATATATTAATATATATAATACCTATCAATTAAGATAAATAAAATTCGATTAGGTTGATTTTTTTTTTGTTTCTGAATAAGAAAAAACCTATCTGGCTTAATAGAGACTATAATCTTTTGCAATACCAAAAATTTGATTGATTTAAATCTTCAACAGATTAATAAATTATTTGATACTCTTAACGCTCCCGGGTGTTTATAGCTTTTTGAAACACACTTTGGATTAAGATAACAAATGAAACATGTGCTAGTATGTACATATATTGTAAATTATGGAAAAACATTTATTGTTAGAAAAATAAATCATTATTTATTTAACAACTGGCATAGGTTGAAGTGGGTCTCGTTGAGTCGGTCTAAGAAAAGTAGTCATGGTTTTGTTCTCCGAGTTTTGATTAAAAGAATTGGATCTAACAAAGTAATATTCTTTAATCTTGGGATCCTTACTGTGGCGTTTTTTAATTCTTTTTACGAATTGAATGATTCAGCTGAAAAAAAAACGTGAAAGTTTTGGATAAAAATGCTGAAGTAGGTGAGTTGAAGATTTTTATTGAGTGTTAAGGATATAAAATAGAATCATCTACAAGGTGTACAATATGGCACTTAACTGACGTAAATACCTTTACAAAACTGACAATTGATTTAATCATCCTGAACTGAGAAGTTTAGGTGATTAAACGAATATACCTAATTTTTTTTTTATATTCAAAAGACTTGATGAAAACTAACTTTGGTTAAGTTCTTCACGCTTTAAGGGAAAAATTCGTTTTCTATGAAAATTCTAAGAAAATTCTAATTCTATTAAGCCTTGGGACCAAAATATAATGTGGCAATAATTAAATTTGTGGATTCAATTATGTACATTAGTTTCGTTTTTTTTTATTGTTTCAGTGAATGCAAAATGAAAAGTTTAAATTTATCGATGTTATAATTTTTCATAATTTTTGAGCACTTTGGGAAATTAGAAAAAAGTGAATTTTTAAAGACTTTATTGACACTATTTGGAATTTAATTATTTACTTAAAGTATTTTTTTTAACCAAATTGAATATTACAATAACTGAATTGAATTTATATCAAATGAATCGGCTCTCCCATCTTACATCCATGTGAGATATGAGTCTGTGCGTATTTTCCTATTATTAATCCGATATCTTTAAATTATGTCACATTGTCATTTATATCTAAACAAATATAAGTAGATGTCACATGTCCTTCACGAAAGTAAGCAAAAATGTCAATTTATTAAAAAAAAATAAAGTTTTGATTTTGACAGTTGATAGTTGAATACTAAAAAAAAATCATTTCAAATTCGAAAAAAAAAAAAATTCTAGATAATACAATTTACCTTAAAATATTTGTAAAATATTTTGCAAGTGTATCAATATATCAATAAAAAGAAAACCAGAATATTAATATCCTCAATCTAGTTTGAATTTGTGTCAACAAAATTAATTGAAGCTTAAATGATTAGCTTTTTATCTTAATCTTAAAATCTTGCAAATTCTAATTGGAAGTAACCTTCAACATAAAGCCGGCAAATTGTATTATTTTTTTTTGTCATTTTAATCCATAAAATCAAATTTTTAATAAAAATTAATTTTTATTTGAACTTTAGTTTTGATAAAAGTATAAAGAACAATGTTATCGCAAATTTGAAAAAAACCACACACATCATACAAAAATGTATATACATAATGGCTGTTGTCTTAATTGCACGCCAGGAGGAATATAAGAATAAATAGGTTTGAGAAATGAATTGTCTTATTAAGTTCCACGGGTAATGACGACCAGCTGAAACCGAGGGAATAGAAAATAACATTCGTTGTTCCAAGCACAAGGATGCTGCAGCCACTTTTTGTGCACCCAAGAAATCCATCTTAGAGTCTTGGATCCTAACAGTTAGATAAATAAATAATAAGAACTTTTAGGATGGTGACATCCTAATTAAAAAAAAAAAAAACAAGTAATAGGTGACACTTAATTTATTCCCCCAAAACTCAAGAAGTTGTATTAAGTTTAGTATACATACATAATTAAAAAAAAAAATGAATCTTGTGTAAGATACCAAAATCAATGAATTTTTGTTTGTTTGGAAGTAATCTGTAGCACTCCAAGACCGCCTAACAAAAGAACTCAAACTTCCAAGAAATCTTTGGTATTACTCCGAAAGTGTTTGTTGAAAAGTGCTTCTGGTCAAAGTCGATCATGTAGTTTAGCAACAAGGTAAAGAAAGACACACTAGTTGTTTGCTTCGGTTGAATTCAGAAACCACAACACCAATTTTAAAATTTGTTATAGCTTTGCAAAGTTAGTTAGTGGATGGTTAAAGGGATCAATAGTTTTTGCAAGAGTTAGCTTAAAGTAAAATAAACTAAAATATATTCAATATTTTATTCTATTTATGTTCACATAAGTGCCTACAAAGATTTTCAAAAAAAAAAAAAAAAAAAAAAATAAGATCAAATATTGTTTATCTACAAGTTGTTGATATGAAACAAATAATGTTTAAAATATTATATTCTGTAATCATATAATTGCATTGACTCTTAACAATCGAATCAGTTACTTTTTGGTTAAGTTTCTAATCTGCTACTTTTTTTTATCTAGAATGTTCTTCCTGTGATCTTTTGGGTTTACCGCAGGTGGTATCATCGGGATAGATACGTTACGGAAATTTATTTTCACTTCACACTTTCAGTGTTCAAAAGATTTCGAATTTGGATTAAATATATTTTTATAAAAGACGGCGCTGCATAGGCTTTAGACAAAATGATATTTTAGTCGGAGTGGATTAGATTATTGAGTTTGAGGGAATCGCACTACCTTTATAAATGTTTAAGCCAATCAAAATTCATTGTATCTAAATTATATGTAGTTAAACTAGTGGCCGATAGAAAATGTGTAGTTTAGTCTCTAAACAACTTCAATACACAATTATTAATCAAAATTCTCCTACACTTTTTACCAAAAACTAGATTTACCAATAGTTGTTTTCTTTTCAAATTAATAGTAAGTTGTCCATTTATTGTTGTTTACATATTAACGAAACCCGAAACTCTTCTTTCGAAAAATAAACATAAAAAGAAATTATATGTAGATAAATCATATGAACGAGCAAAAAAAAATTGACACAAATATTTTATGAAATTTCGCACGTACCTATACTTATGACTTTTCAAAACCTGTACCAGCACCGGCTTTTTTTGTTTAAGGTGTGCACAAACGTATACCTACATCAAAAAAAAAATATATATTCAGTAAATATTTTAACAATAGAAATCAATTTATTACTCGTTTAAAATAAATTTATAGATGTTTATTGGCAGAATTTTATTAACCTGAAATAGATATTCGTTTATTTTGACGCACTCAGTATTCAATTACAGCGAGTCTCGCAAAATAGTTTATCTTCTTGTCTACCTGACTATTTGCTTAAATTTGTTAATTAATAATCCCAATAACTTTTTCATACTCTCTTCCTATAAATGAAAGTCAATAGTTAATAGTGGATCGAACTAAAGTGTTTACGATAGCTTAAACAAAATAAATATTTAAATCTACCTACATACGTTTCATTGTTTTTTTTTTTTAATTCTGTATTTTTTTCTTCTCATTTTAGATCATTAATCAAACAATAAACAGCTACAAGCCATCAAATAGGGCTGCAATATAATATTTTTTTTTCGGTGATTCACATTATCCGACGAAAAATTAAAAAAAAAAAAAACAACATCATTACGTTTTAAATCTTCAATTCGCAAGGAAGTGATACAAATTTGTGTCTCTCTGTTACACAGTACAGTCTCGCAGTTAAACCGGCAATCAGTGTAACTTTATAAAGTTTGTGCATGGATCGCTTGAGAAGAACTTTAAATCTTAACCAAAAATCAACGGTTTTATAGTATTTCGCCATAATTGTTTGTACGACCATCAAAAATCGCACGAACTTTTAACCAACCACCATCAGTATACTCAAGTTACCTTGTTTTAAAACAAAACAAAATCCAGTCAAAATTTTATAAATCGTAATTAGTCAAAGTCTTAAGAGACAAATATTATAACGGCAACATAGTATTATTATTTTTTTTAAGAAATAAACACAAAAATATTGTAAACACAAATAACTACAAAAATGTCGATATCGAAGGAGAAAATTTTCGAGGAGAAGGAAGTCGAGAAGCCACAAAGTAAGTAATAGATTTTTAATTTATTAATATAATTTTCGATTATATAAGAGAAATTTAATTTAACTTTAGTATAAATTATTAATTCAGTATGGATATAAATAATAACGTTTTTTTTTTTGTATTTATTTTGCATTAAAAGCTGTTCAAACATTTAAATGGAATGTTGTTGATTTCATACAGCCAGTGTATATTTTTATATATTTTATTCTATTTAGATATACTTGGAATATACAGGGTGTTTGTTTTACATAAGCCATTTATTTAGGAATTTTTAAAAATCGTAAATTTCGCATTGTTGTATCAGGAGTCTAAGTTGAATTGAATAAGTCTTTTGATTTAAACCTGACTGGAAATTTAATTCACTTAAAACAAAACAAAAATATTTAAAAACTATTTTTTAAGACAACAATTTATGTTTTTTGAATTTAATATTGTCTGCGATAATTTTCCAAAATTAAAGAAAAAAACGTTATCAAATTTTTGTTTTCTTTTCGTTCTTAATGTTCAAATCAATTTTAAACCAAAAGATGAAAATTGGATGTTATTAACACTTTTACTTTTAAAGATACAAAAAATACCAAATAAACTTTTATAATTAAAAGAATTCAATTATTGTCATTATCATATACAAGTTGAAATGCCTTGTATAATCTCGAAATTCATTAGTTTTGATTTAAGTTTTTTTTTGTTTTAATTAATTAGATACCTAGTGAAATGTGTTTTGTGATTCCCCACAAATATAAGTTGACTAACAGATTTTGTAACAATAACATTTTTCCCTTATTATACCTTCAACTTATTAGAAAATGTACATGTAGTCAAAAAGATGGTCACATTTGCTCATTTACTTTAAGCATTTATTTTTAGTTACTAGAGGTTTTAACAATTAGTACAGTCAAACTAGAATTTGACATCGTGAACATTTGTACTGGATTGGACTTTGCAATTTTTTGTTTATTGAATTCGAAAGCAACTAAAAACTAATACAATTTGACTTTTTAGGGAATATAGAAATACACCGACCATGCTGTTACAAATTTTTGCCAAATACTCCCGATTTTTACCTAGATTGGTTGTACTAAATAAGGAAGCTTAAAATAAACAAACTTTATTAATTTGAACTTAATTTTCGTGCAAAGTAAGAAGGTGACAGTAAAAAATTGAACCAGTTCAAGGTCGTATTAGAATTGAATTACGTTGACATGACAAATATTCAAGACATCAAAATTTAAAACGATCCTGAGCAAGATAAATTTATTCCCTTTGATAAATATTTGACATTTATTTAAATCCATGACATCATGAGTGAGTGGAATGGGAATATATGTATGTTCGTTTTCATTTGCCTTTTTGAAGGGCCGGAGTATTTTATGAATCCAGAGTAATTTCTTCAAAGCCACGCGAAGTGTGTTCAGGCACCCATACTTTGTTGTAGTAAAACAGTTATAAACTTTTTCAACAGACATATGAAAAGATACAGTCTTATTGACACAAAAATTTAAATTCAAATGTACAATTCACAAAAAGGAAGAAAAATTATCCTTTAATCCAATTCACACATAGTACCTTATAGATTTTTTGTCGAGAAAACATTTTTGAATGTTTTTGTTGTCCACCTTCCAAAGCACAAAATTTTCTATGATCCATAACAATTTGATAAATATTTTAATAATTTTAAAAGGGCAAGAGGATATTTCAATATTAAATTCAAAAATTGTTGATTCACAAATAATGTGTCAGAACAACGTTGAAATTAAAAAAAAAATTACATATTAGAAGAATTTAAATCTCCATGTTTAATCTCAATGTTTAATGTAATCGCACAAAATATGCTCAACGTACACTTTTGCACACCCAATAAATTTTTTTTTATGGAATTTTGTTTCATTTACTCTAAATATTTGTGTAAAACTATTGATAATAATTTATTTATCAATGAATAACCAAACATTTATTAAAAATTAAAAATATAACAGTAAGCATTTAAGTCTGATAAAAACTAATAGGCATGATACTTTATATTTTACTAATTAATTGAAATGACAAGCCATAATAACATCGATATAAGACATACATACATCGATTAGAAATTTAATAGTTTTATAAATTTTTAAATCTTATCTTAAAACCAATGAGACATATTACTTATGTGTTCAAGGTTATGACTTATTGCTTGAGAATTATTCAAATCGGTATTTATTGGTACCTACCTAATTTAATCATTCATAGAGAAAAATATGCGAAGTTTAGAAACGAGTTAAATCAAATGAATTTGAAACCTTACGAGTATCTGTCAAAAAAAAAACGGACATGCGGATTCTGTCCCCGTCATTGTTTTGAAAGTGCAACGCATGTGCATTTGACATGACTTCTATGGAAATTTAATTTAGAAATAGGGAAGCAGCTTTTTTTAATCCAATTTTCCACTATCAGACAGGATTGCCAATTTCCTGATTTTTTTTTATAATCCATAGATTTCGTTGATATAGTAAATTATCCTTCTTATTTATCAGATTTTTGTCTTCTTAGACACTGTTTATTTTTAAATTGATAAAAATATGATTTGTTTAATAAAAATAAAGATCATTTCAGTCAAAGTTAAGATAACCAACTGTTGTGTCTTATAGGTACTGTACTGTTGGACAGTTGTTTGACAGCTATTCGGACAAATCTAAAAATGGAGATATGTATTATAAACGATTAAACTTCAAAAAATTGCAAAATTAACATAAAAAACAATTTGAAATAAAATATATATTTTTAAAAAAGTTATTGCTTTTTTGTTTTGATGTATTAGATTTTTTTATATAACAAATTTTTAAATCATTTTATCTCAGTTTTTGATTTGTATTAGATTTTTTAATATCGAAGAACAAAATTGATCTTCAACATTTCCATACTAATGAATAAATCTTATTTGACTATACCATTATTGGTTCATTGGCTAGAGCTCAAAGACATCAAAAGAAGGAACGAAGATTTTTATTTTTGATTTAATTTAATTTAACCTACAAAAATCTAAGAAAAGAACACAAATTTATTGATTTTTTGTATCCTATAAAATAATTTAAGGAAGTTCATGATTAATGTAGTCGCAAGATTCCTATATGACTTCAATAAACCTATATGCTAATTAAAATTGCCTGCACTTCGTTTGTGCAACGTGCAATAATAATAATCTGTTCATTAAACATTTTTTTTTTTTTAATTAAATGTATGTCAAGTGCATTCAAGGCCGACACGCATGCTTGGCGGTCAATATAATCTGAATAAATTTGCACACACAATAAAACCGGATAGCAACTTGTCAAAATAAATAATCGCATTTAACCATTAAGATTTTTTTAAGACTCCTTATATGTTTACAAAAATTCGATTTCTTAAAGATTTTTTTTTCGCCATAGGCCAGAAAGTAACCCGTTTTCTTTTTTAGTTTTGTCGGTTTGTAATCCTCATACCTGTGCTCGTACATAAAACTGGAGGAAATTTTTTTTTTCTGTTAGTTGACAAAACCAAAATAAAATATTGTAACTATTATAAATCACTTTAGTATGTTTTCTACATAATTTTTACGATGCGATGTAGCTTTCAAAGCGAAGGTTATTTTTAATCAATGTTGTCAGTATTCATATAGTCAAAAGTGTTAATTTAAAAAAAAAATGTTTCATGATGTCAAATAAAGCTTCTTTTAGCTCACACGTCTCAACTTATCTTTAGGTCGTTGTCCGCAAAGACATTACGTTGCCTGCCATAACGTAGCGCGAGGTAATGAATGAACAATATATCAACATTTTTTTTTTGTAAGTACAACAATGAGTATTAAGATACATATTGTAAAAAAAATGTAAATATGTATCTCAATCTTTTTTTTTATAGCTCTGTATCTTTATTTAAATTGAAACCGGAAAAATTGTCATGATGGAATGAATAAATTGTACCCCAAGTTGAAGATCTTATTACATATACCTACATTTTTGTATATTTTATACTTTTGAAACTGCAAATATTTCAAGCAAATTGATTTAAGTGAATAATAGCGCATCATGCAGGTCATATTCTTATATTGTATACAATTTCTAAAGTAATATATGTGACATCTCCATAAAAAGATATCTACTTATTTTTGTTTTGATTTCAATATGTATCTCTACGCATTATTGCACAACCAATTGTGTTTTTTTTTTTTCATTGAGAAATTTTCTAGATATAGTCTTCAATTTCGAACAGTTAGTATGTAGTTTTTTTTGTAATCAATGCATTATGTTTTTGAAAATGTATGTTATAGAGGAACCTGCCGAACTTATGAACATGTAAGCACCATATCACCGTTTTTAAGTCAATAACAAACAATTTATTTGATTCTATCATCTGTATGTACACTCAAAAGTTGTAACAGATGATTAATATGTTACGTTTGCTTAACTGATTTTTTGTTGGACCAACGTGGAAAAATGATGAAAGAGATTAACTAAATACACTCGGGTGTACCTATGCATTATACTTCCTCTCAAGATTTTGAGTTCGGGGTTCTTTATATTCTGATTTCTTACAAATCTTAAATGTAGATTTTTTGTTTTATTTAAACAATATCACAAATGTCAAATTCCCAAATGTCAAAATTACAGAATCACAAACTCAAACTTAGATAAGAACAAAATCGTATGGAAGGGTGTTCTGTGTCCTCCCGTTTAAGTGGGAGCGACAATTTTCTAAGAAGAAAGACTTAAAACCGAAAAAAATATTTAAAAACAACGGTAACAGCTACAACGTCATGCTAAAGCTTTTTTAGTAGTCAAAACTTTATTTCTTAATTCACTTTCTGAACAAGTTGTTTTTAAACCCAATATTTTGAAAAACAAAAACATAAATTCATTTGTTCAAACAGACCTTGTTCGTGTTTTCGATGTTTTTAATTTTTTTTTTGTTCTAAGTATTTTTTTTAGAAAATTTCCTCTCCCCCTTAAACGCGGGGAGAGAGGGTCTCTCTTATGCGATTTTTTCCTTGTTTCAGTTCAACCTTCTAGCCTTTTGCAAATCAACTTCGGGAGTAGGAACCCCAGATGGCTTTCAGCCTATTTGTTTTCTGTCTATACCTTGACCTACAACCTAAACCACTGAATCAATATTTCTCAAACCTAAAGTTTTTAGATCATGTTTTGGTATATTTATATTTCTTAATTATAAGTATTTATTGCGTAAAAAATAAAAATTCTTATAACCTACAAGGAATTTTCCATTTTAATTATTAATAAGTAGTTTCAAAGATTTAGGTTAGGTTGATAGAAAAAATTAAAAAAATTGATTTTTAAAATAATCGAACTAATTTGATTGTGAAAGCTTCTTAAACGCAATTAAAAAATATTTTTTTTTCAAATATTTCTATAGAGAAATCAGATTAAAAAACGAAGAAGACTTAATAAGATTTTCGAATAAAAATACATCAATAATACGACAAACTTATTGCTTTAAAAACTTTATTTATTAAAGTTCGATACCTGCATGTGCAATATAATTTTGAGTCTCAAAAAGATAAAATGATTATTATAAATTACAAACAAACAAATTTCCGAAATAAATAGAAAAAACCAATATAATAAATCTTGTCAATTGTTTGTTACGTTGCCATGATGTGTCATGTGGATGAGATTCCCTCCGATTGGCAAGCTGAGAAACTGTTTTATTTTTTTATTTTTTATTTTGTTTACTATTTTTCTTCGTCTTGAGTTGGTATTGTCAATAAGATTTTGTTATGGAGTATAGTGACATTAAAACACTTAATTTAGAGACCTACTATAATAGTCATTAATTAATTGTTTTTGTTTCTTTTTACGATAGGCTTTCCTAATAAAAAAAATTGAAACAAAGCATGAATCACTACTACAGGAATTCGTATCACGTTTATGTATTTAACTTTGTTCATTGCGCTTCTTATTTCATTATAATAACCCCACTTGTTTTTTTTTATTATTTTTAAAGCGGAAGCAATAATTGGTAGATAAATATATACATATGTAGAAGAAACAATAATAAAAAAATTGCAAGCGTAGGTGAAGTCACACATCAGACTTTGAAATGTTAATCAAAAAATTAACATTTTTTTATTAGGAAAAAAAAACGATATCATTGTTCTTCCCACAATAGTTCTATAAGGAGGGTAATATATTCATATCGGTAGAGAGTGATTTTCACGAAAAAAAAAATAACTTAGTATTTTTCTTATTAATTCTAATATATTAATTATTTATATAAGCTATTAAAAAATAAAATGCATGACTGGGTTGGACTTTTTTTGTATATTAAATAATTATAAACTATTATAGTTGGTTGCGTAGGTATTAAATGTTGTATACTTAATTCGAAAAATCAATCTTACTTCTTAATATATAAGAATGTACCTATCAATAAAACAGAATTTGTAGAGTGCAGTAATAATTGGAATGCAACGCTTAAGGCCAAAATTAAAGTGTGCTGCGAAAACAGTTTTTTTAATGATTTAAATTTATTTTTCTTTTTTGAAAGTAAGGTAGAACGTAGAAGTAGCACCCTCTTACAGTGGGGGAACTTCCACGGTGAACAGAAACAAAATATGCGTTGTAATCATCTTCATCTTGGTTCTATGTAGAAGAAAAATAATTCTATTTAATTACTAGGAACGTAAGATTGACAAAGATTTATTTTCAATTTTGGACAAAACCTAAAGCATAAACTACTGAAACAAATTTCTTTAAACTCGGAACTTAAGGTTTTTAGGTAATTCCCTAGAGACAAATAGATATTTTTAAAGCTCAAAAAATAAAGATACCTGTTAAAATAACCGTTTCTACAAAACTATCTGATCTCGAAAACAGCTGTAGCGATTTTGATTAATTTTTTTTTTGTGTGTTTCTATAAGTAATAACAATTATATTTAGCTGGAAAATATATTTCATAAACCGATATTAGAGTTACCTCCCAGAGAAGCAGATTTTTGGTTTTCGATTTATCGTTAACCGGTTAGCGATAATCCATCAAGGATTGTAATCAAAATTTGCATGAAATTGGTATAATATAATTTTATTAATATTGCATATCAAAATTTTCCAAACAAATATTATTGGATTGCATTTTATTTTCTGATAAGTTGAGGAGAAAAATCATATTTTTGAACACAAGATACCTTAAATTCAAAATGGCGCCCAATATAAAACGTTCTGTTTTTGATGAACCGGAATATATTTTAAATTAAAGAAAAAAAAAATTAATGAGTTAAAACTTAAAAAAACAATGCATTGTCTACACTTCACGAGGTCGTTTCTGTGTCAGTCTTTTAAAGGAAAATTGAAAAGAATATGACGATATACCCCTTTTTTATTTTTATTTTGTTATTTTAGAATAATTTGCTTTGTTTTAAAAAAAGGAATACAAAGAAAAAATGTTCAACACCCTTATACAAATATTAAGGGTTGTATAGTGAAGTGGGTTGATTTACCAAATGTTTTTCTTTTCGAAAATTCCTATTTTGAGTGGAATCGTTAAAAAACAAACAATGACTAATGAAAAGCTATATTTTTTAAATTAGTGCTTAATATTAATTTGCAAATCTTACAAACACAGAAGAATGTACAAATTTCTTATATACTTACATAAAAGTAAAGAATATCAAAGACTAATTGGGCATCTCTTAAATTTTAAGATTGCAACTACTTGGTTATTCACCGAACATAAGATCTTTTTGTTTATCGCGAGCAAATCTCACATTCAACATTATATCTCCATGGATATTTTAATTAATTCTAAGAAATTTATTAGTCCTCTTAGATATAACCAAAGCCTTACGAAATACACATATTCAGATAAAAATGATCACAATAAGTTTTATTTCGTATTTAAACTTAGTCATAGGTCCACACCACATTACACTTTCAAGAGTACGTCACTTCTAGTCTAAATGACACGACCTAAGCGTGCATTTTATTTCTAATTCTTAAACTACAACGTTCTTTGTCAAAACTCAGAATAATTTATAATTTGCAGTATATGTACATATGTGGGTTTAATACTCATGTAGAAGTCTTGTATTTTGAAAAATTATAAGACTAACAAATTTTTATAAAATACAACATGAACTAACACGAGTTGTTAATAGTAAAATAAAATTTTCATCACAATATAACATAAAATGTTTAAATATTCAAATTTAATTATACAGAAGCTTTGCATTAACTTTAACTTATTTTACTTGACACAATCACTATATCAATTATTATAAACAGAAATGTTTCAAACCACAGAAAATGACTTACAAGTCATGCTTAATTTATTTTAAACAAAACTTTACAGTAATTAACTTTGAAAAACAGTGTTTTTTTAACGAAGGGCTATTAAATCACATTTGAATATTTAAAATTACTGATGAGTGTTAGTGAATTCATTAAGAAAAATATCATTTGCTTTTCTAAAATGATATAAAATGTCTGCTTAATGTCTTGAATATTGTAAAATAGTTCAGTAAAATTAATGTTTTTTTTTTTTCTTTTTTTTTTTAACTGAAGATGAGGAAGCAGTTTTTTGATACGTCGTCGTTAGGGTACCGTCAATCTCTTGTAGGGTTGCCTTATTTTAATTCAAAGAGTGAACTCATATTTCACTATTTTCTAATCGGAATAAAATAAGATAAGATAGACTTTTCTTTTTTTTTATCTATAGTTTTTTTTAAATATCAAATTTCGAGATTTGTAATATATTTACGACGTTTTGCAAAATCTAAAATCTATGGTCTTTCAAAAATGTAAGCAAAAACTCTTATAATTTAACCTAAATTCGTTTTGAAATTAGCTATTTTCGACAGTTTTCGTTTTTCTTAAGGCACCAAGCAATAGTGCTTTAAATTTTTGTTTCAATGATTTTATAGCGAAAGCTGTTATCTGTCTATAGAAACCTTAATCATTATATTATCGAAAGTTACACGCTTCACAATTTTACTTGAAAAATTTCCATTTCACTCGGGAACAGTCTAAAGGACAACAATAACTTTCGCAAAGTAATAATCTGACTTGCAATCACTAAATGTAGGTTACTGCACCCTGTATTATTAATTTTAATAAATTCCTATTTTTACTCAGACTAATTTTTTTTTTTTTTGAAAAAGTTGTAACCTCAACTCAATTACTTAATTTCCAGTAAATTCAATTGCGTTCAATAATAAATAATTATTATTTGTGTCACATAATCCATTTATAATAATAAAATAAACGTTTTGTTTATTTTATATTGACATTGTTTATTGTGAGATATTCATTTTATAAGGAAATAAAGCAAAATAAGATTCTAGATTGATTCCGGAGAAATATAAAAATAAGTAAATGTAAATACCCAAACCGGAACTTTGTTTACACACATTTTAAGCTTGCCTCCTTGCATACCAATTATTGTTTATTGTGTCACTATGACTGACAATTTCCCAGAACATTGTCAATGTCAAAAAATCGAATGTATAATATATGTAGAAGCATGTCTATATTTTAACTAAATGTACACTAGTGCACTGATTTGTGGATACGTACATACATCATTGGCACGTCATTAAGCTTTTCAAAATAATTTTTTTTTTAATTTTTTTCTATACTTGCTTATTTGCATAAATTATTTTCTCTCTTCTGAAAATGTAGATTTCAAAAAAAAAATTATTAAATCAATTAAGGGTTATATAATATTGTTCACTGTATATTTAAGTGGTGTTAAAATTTTAGTTTTGAGAATAAAAGTCATACAACAACAAATTAGATGAGCTGATACAAGCTGATACTAGAATTTATTTCACATCAACTGAACCGCAAATAACATAGAGTAATATGTAGTTGGTTGTTTTTTTTTTTTTTTTTGTATTTTTGTTTTTATGTAACTCATCATAATCAAGGCCAAACATTTTTTAATTTGTTTTTAAACCGCAGAAAAAAAAAATGTTGTGCAAACAAACTAATCGTACAAGAGAGTCAAAGAACCAGACAGGTTATTAAAAAAAAAGATACAGACACAACTAAATATTTAACAATACATAATTTACCGCTATCTGTAGTTTCAGGTAATGCCACAAAAATGTCTGTACATAGCTTACTTACTTCAAAACATAGATAGCTAAGTTGATGTTAGTATTATCAGTTATTAAATTTTATCTCGAAAAGTGTGTCTTTTCAGATTTCAAAGCAAAAATTGTTTTCAATTATAAATACTAGCAGATGTAAGAGTAGAATTGAAATTCTTAGAGATACTCAAAAATTGAAAATATTTTATTTTCAATTTTTTACAAAAATAATTTCGTCGGTTGACAAGTGTGTTGTAGGGTGTAGCGAAAATAACCCCCGCGGTTATTAGTTCCCAAAAAAAAAAAAAAACAGAAAATAGCACCGCAATAACAGCCGTAGTTTTAGTTCCATCGTCTGTTTTATTTTTAAGAAATAATTACACCCTTAAAGACCTGCAACCAAACAAATATTTTCAATAATAACTTGAAGTTTTTTTTTTAATCGTAAGATTGTTTTTTTTTCTAACTAATTTTATATGCATAAAATTTCTTGAGTATATTAAAAAAAAAGATGTCGTTGCGGTTACACGACACGTACGGTAATATTTTTTGAAAATAAAAATATTCAATTTCACCTCTAGTCAATTAAAATCCTTAAGTTCCATGTTTGAAGAAAATTGCTTCACTAGTTTATGTAGGTTGAAGTCGAGGTACAGACAGAAAGACTGATCAATAACTCGAATTCAATTTGTCCAAAATTTGGCAACGGTTTTTTGTTGAGGGGTCAAAGACAAGTATTTTTATCTACTGCATCAAAGTAAATCGAAAAAGGCATTTTTGAAATATTAAATTAAAAAAAAAATTATTTTTTAAATTCCAAAACTTTTTAAGAAAAATTTTTTATTGAAAACTTGCATACAAATTTTTTCAAAATCAAAAAATCCTTTTGAGTTTTACTAGCCAAGTTATTTATTTAAATTGTGGATTAGCTGTTATTTATAAGAGATAGTGGATTAGCTGTTATTTCTAAGAGATAAGCTAAACAAAAAATTGTATTCTATCCCAACAGGTTTTTAAGTCTGGGGACCAAATTCAATTAAAGAGTGCTAAGTCATCTAGTTCGCTGATATATTTCTGAAGAAGTTCTAGAAGAAGTACTCGTCGTATAAAAATAACTTATTTATAGAAAGTCTAGGTCATTTTCAGTTTCGCTCAAAAATTTGTATTTCGATGGATATTACATATTTTTAATTTATTTTGTTCAAGAAACTATTTCATGAAACAATACCAATTTTAAATCTTGACGCCATGCTAAAGCAATTATACATTTCAGCGATTAACCAATTAACATCTCTTCAATAATTGTTTGCTACAAATAGAGTAAAAAGTGTGAGTTGCGATTTTTGAAATTGTAGGCTTTGCAAAATATAATTCACGATTATTTGTGCTAATTTTTACTGAAAATAAAAGTTAAAAATGAACATAGAACGTGTGATACATCAGACATCACGTCTTTGGGGTTAAGTGCGTTTGTTATATTAATAAAAATAGTAGGTAACATTTATTTTTTGCAATTAATTCAGAAATATTTTAATATGTATACGTATTACATGCTCTTATTGGGAAAGTATTGGCTCTGTTCGTAAATAATGTAAATCTATAGTTAACAAATGTTACATGAGTTCACAAATTTTTGAGTGATTAATTTTCTTTTTTTTTTGTCAAAAAACTGTTTTTGAGACATGCGCAAAACATAGATTCAAATTTATAAAGCTACAAACGATCAAACGATCACTTATTAAGGCTCTATTAAATGTTGAGTAAATCTTTATTCATAAAAGTCTATATAATAGTTATAATGACCTTTTGTTAAATGAAAGACTACAAGAAAAGAGAAATCTATTACTTTTACTGCGAGGACTTTACTCAACCTCTAAACGCCTCTATTCAACGTCACATAATTTTTTTAAATAAAACTTTTGAGCTTAGGAAGCAAGATGTGCATACGTATGTATTTTTAAAATTTTTGTTTTAAGATTTTAACTCGCCGATTTCAGTGGGTTGTCAATGGTTGAACGCTGGTTCAAACATTTAATTAAAAAAACTATTAAATATTTGATGCATCGTGAACCATAAAAATAAAAATCTAATCTTCCAAAATAGGGGAGTTAAAAAATGCCATTAAATATTTTCCCAACTTGCTCTAAGAGTCGATTTTTTAAAAATTTAACTATACCAATAACGTTGTTAAAGTAGTTATTTTTTTCGGACTATTTTTTATGACAGCACTGATTTTATTATCCAAATAAGCTTTCACTAGAGCTTTTCTTTAAGCTTAAATAAGCTTCACTTAGGATAAACTAAAAAATTGTATCCAAGATTCCAAACATGTGCTTTAGACTTTGAAGCAACAAGTTTATTTTTTGTTTGGATTTAATAATTGTTTGCATATTTGGGGGATGAATTTTGTTTTCATTCTCATTAGAATAAAACATGGATACATTTACATTCCGAATCATTTGCTTACAATTACATCATTTGTTGGCTATCCTCAACAATTATTATTGTTTAATCACCGGAAAGTAGTAGATTGAGGTTTTCAAATATACAAAGATAAAATGTAGTAGGTATTCTATTTAGATAAAATGTAGTAGGTATTCTATTTTTTATACTAATTTGTACATTAACTGCATTTGGATGATTCTTGTTTTTGAAAATATTGAATTTTGAAAGCTTTGAATTAAATAAAATATTAAAGAACAGTTAAAGTAGGAAACATTTTTATTAAAATATGCAAAGGCATGGTATCTGTTCGGGTACGTCTCGTGATTATAAGAACGAGTCCGATTGTTTTTTTAAATTAGTTTGTTTTTTGAATGATACTCGTACCTTCGTTAAAAAAATATACACTTCTTCCATGTGTTCCCACCTTAAAAAATTGGGCAATTTTTATTAAAAAAGCGTGAATTTTCGGATTGATACAACAAGGTTTCAATAAAATCTTAATAAAATTTTGTTTTTCCAAACCGAAATGTCCAAATAAATATTTTGAGCGGAAATTTTACAATTTCGTTCGATAGAAAAAAATCGCGATAGAAAAGACTTATATTTATGAATGGATCCGATAATTGAGGCTAACAATTTCTGTATTTATATATTGAAATGCCCTATTTACACGTTGCGTTAATGAATGGGTTCACTTAAAAGTAACAGATCATTCAATTTTAATTCTGTTTCTAAAACTGTCGTTATGCTATCATCATTAAAATTCAAAATTAAAAAATGGCCACTTGGGCGCATACGTACTTTTTTTTTAAATTAGTTTTTTTTTTGTTTGTGGACGTTAGATGGCGTATATCGATTGCATTATCAAGTTAAACAATGCAACATTTTTCAACATTGTAGTATACTTTGCTAAAACACTGTAATAAAGCAATCAATAAAATGGCAACACTAAAAACTGAAACGTCCGAACCCAATTAGTCAAACTCGTATTTTTAGGTTTAAAAAAAAAAGACAAAAAACAAAATTGGCCCGCATTCATTATCTTGTCTTTTGTTTATGTTTTCACAATATAACATAGCATTCTTTATTTCTATCATCATCATCATCATTCTTTTTCTTTTGCAAGGTAATATAAATGCTTAATGGCATGTAGGTAAGGCAGCATTTGAAACTGCATCACGAGAATTGGTGGAGAGGGGTATTGGTTTTTCCTTTTGTTTTTTGTTGTTGTTGTATTATAGTGAATTGCTAAGAATATTGCTCACGTGTTGCTCGGCTGATTTCTTTTTTTTTTGTTTGTTTTGATTATTCGTTGCGATGAACACATTATTTATCATTGTGGTGGTTGTAGTTGTAGCAAATAATTGTAAATTGTGATTCATTTTATTTTGATTCAGAAAATAAATGAACTTTTTATTCAAAGAAATAAACATGAAGTAATGAATCATGTAAGCTTACAGTGGGTTATAAAATAAATTTGTATGATATTTGTTTGATTTAGGTACCAACATAGTTTTTTTTCCTAAGACGTTAAAAATAATTATTATGATAAGTTCAAGCAGGGCCCTATTACATAAAATGACAATGAAGCTTTTAATTTAATACTAATTTAATAAAATTTAATACTTGCTGAAATTCTTTAAAATCGCCATTTTTTTATTAAGACTTACAGTTTTTTAAATTTAATTTAAATTTTTATTTTACTCTATTTTTTTTATGAGTTGATTTTACTTTTTATTTTTATCTTATTTTATTTTGTTTTTATTTTTATTTTTATTTTTATTTTTATTTTGTTTTATTTTATTTTATTTTATTTTATTTTATTTTATTTTATTTTATTTTATTTTATTTTATTTTATTTTATTTTATTTTATTTTATTTTATTTTATTTTATTTTATTTTATTTTATTTTATTTTATTTTATTTTATTTTATTTTATTTTATTTTATTTTATTTTATTTTATTTTATTTTATTTTATTTTATTTTATTTTATTTTATTTTATTTTATTTTATTTTATTTTATTTTATTTTATTTTATTTTATTTTATTTTATTTTATTTAATTTTCCAAAATTTTTTGGAAATTTTAATAATAAAATAATTTGAGGTAGCCCAGTCCAAAATGTTTCAAGAAGAATGGGTAAATATTTAACTAAAAAACTTTTTTTTTTTCAAATGAAGTTTTTTTTTTAATATGCCTTTGTTTTTAAAATGCAGCCACAAATCTAAGTTCACTATTATTTTGATCACTTTATGTATTGACATTTATTTGATTTTCAAGCTTATGATTTTTTGAAAAATTTGGAAATAAGTTGTTTATAATAAGAACTAAATTACTTGACCTAAAGCCCACAAAAGTTATTACAATCTATTTGATTTATATTGCTGTCAAAATGTCCACTGTACTATATTTAAAGTGAATTTATAATTTGTAAGTATCGTGAACACAAATGCGGTCTCAGAATTTTCCGCAAAATAGACAATTTTGCAAAATCATTCTGAAAGTGAAGAGAGCTTGATTTATGATTGTGTATAAGTTCATGTGATGAGGTAAACTTGTTAATGTTTGTACTTACAGAGTGCAAGTTAAATGCTTAGCTTTGAAATATTTTATTTATTTTTTTTTGCAATGTTAATAAAAAAAAAGAAAATAGCCAAGTCATACAAAAGCACAATTATTAAAATTTGTCGATTTTTTAACAAAAAAACTATACAATACCTACCAATCTTTATTGTCATAAAAAAATTTAAACGTTATGTACATATACCTATATATCATTTTATTATACAGACATCCATTAATTAGTGTATTTTTCTTAATGCTGTTAATGACCTAATCAAATAAGGAAAGACAATTATTATAATATAGCAGACTGTACTTGGAATAAACATCGACTGATGAAATAATAGGGTTTTGATTGTCTGAATTTTGGAACTTTGATTTTGATTTTGATCTCCAAAACGGCTGTGACAGTTTGGATGAAATTTTTTGAGCTTCCTTTTGTAAGTAAATTGTATTTTGCTTAAATTTTATTAAAAAAAAACCTGTAACCAATTTTGAAAATTAAGACATGGAGTGTTTTGCTTAAAAAAAAAAGAAAACATTGTAGAATATTTCCGTCCTAGTTAAATGGAAGGACCTTTTGCGATTTGTAGTATATTCTTGTCTTGATGCAACCTACACTCGCTCATGTAAGTATACTAGACCTGATAGAAAAAAATTAATGGCAAGACTGGATTAAGAAAAAAATACTATCTCTATTGTCAAAAATATATTTGAAAATCTGGAGCTTATTTTTACAAAAAAAGACAGCGTTTTCTTGAATTCAGTGTTTGCACTAATTTTTTTATAAGGTCTAGTGTACATATACTTCCTTTCATGACTGAGTGTAAAATCCCTTTTTTTTTTATTAAATAATTTGATTTTAAACAAAAAAAAAATGGACCAAAAATATCCTGATTTTATTTCCATTCAACACTCTTACCTAGTTGGCACTGTTATTAAGTATACTTCCAAGTGGAATTTATTTCAAAACCCATACATGCAGCATGTATTTTTGATGATTGATTGCTTAAGGTTAAAACAAAAATTTCCTATCTCATTTCATTTCAATAGAGTGGACAAATACAGATAAAACTGCATCTTATATAATAAATACACTGCTGCTTCCGCTTGTCGGGAAGCAAAAATTGTTCTGTACTGATCATCAGGTTTATGTGTGCAAAATGTTCAGTGACGCTAAAGAGGATGTTCTTGTACCTTCAAGTAGTATCTACCTATCTACCTGTAGGGTAGGGTTGTCAGAGAGTTATTTTAATATTTTATTTAATGAAGCAAAAATATATGTAAATCCTTCTTACAATAAGAAGTAAGTTGGTGAAATGTTTTCAAATTAGCTTATTGTCTTGTTCCTGCGTTAACCTCGTATCTATGTATCTACAAAATTAATTTTGTCATAAGACGAGCAACGGTGAAAAATTTCTAAATTCATATAAAAATTAGTATGAATGCTTTGTCCAAAAACTTAGATTTTTAACTGTTCCCGTTAATACTTTGAGAACAAAATAAAACAATGTAAACATTTTTTTCAAAAAAACCATACTGAAAAAAGGCCAACATAATTTCTATTCCAAGAATATATGAAGTACCTGCATCAAAAATTTCACTTAGCCATATTAGCACCAAAAAAAAAATAGTGTTAGGAGTTTCTTTTTCAATAATAAATAATAATTTATGTTATCTTTCTGTAAAAAGCTCTGAAATATTTTTTTTGGAAACAGCTTTAAAGATTTTGATGAAATTTCTTCTACCTATACTTTGGAGACATGCTATTTATTCTGTTTATACTGTGTCTGTTTTGTATTTTAAAATTAATGTGCTTCTGTCTGGTAACCATGCTTTTACATGTGATCAAACATAGCAATTGAAAATGAAAAACGAACAACAAAGATATTTTTGTTGTCAAAGCAAAAAAAAAAAGGAAGAGCAACCGATATAGGTACACACGTGTAGTTTCATATGTAATTGGCGGGCTATTTGCGTTAGAATTTCGCATGATGTCAATTCAGCTTGATCGCGTTTTTGCACGATCGAAAAGCTCTCATTAAAATAAAAAACAACAACAATTTGTTTCATATACCTATAAATATGTAGGTACATATTTATGCGAGTACATGAAATACGTAAAAGCTAAAAGAAATTTATTCACCATGATGATGAAGATTTTTTTTTATACTCGTATATATTTAGGTACCTACCTAACTATAAATTCATCAAATAAAAACTCATTCAGAGAAAAAGTTCTCTCGCATTTCGATATTAATATTGAATCGCAAAACAACTTGAAAAGTGTTAAAAGTGCTAATGTGCAGGCAGTGCGACATTTAATAAAACAAAAAAAAAACACTAAATAAATAAATAATATTCTATAGGTACCTATTCGTACACTACTTAAAGCCCAACAAGTAAAAAAAAAGTTTGTTTTTCAAATATTGTATAGGCATAATATCTATCTACTCAGAGTATATTTGTGCATTTCACAAAACTAACTTTGCGACGCGACACGTCTTGGATTCGGCCACAATTATATTATTATTGTTGGTGTAAAGAAAAAGTTCTCGCGCACTACCGGGAAGCATTCTATTCAGTCAGCCGGCACACATCAAGCAACTAGAACATTTTGTGTACAGTGTTCTCCGACTGTACATTTTTGCTTACTCACGAATCAACACAGATTTTTTTTCGCTAGAGTGCTGTCTTTTGTTCTAAATTAAGAATCCAATCAGTTTTTTTTTTTTTAATTTTCTTTTAAAGAATTTTCAAAGTGAAAAATAAAAAATTAATTGAAAAACGCATAACAGTCTAGAACAGATTTTATAATATTAAGATCGTGATGTTTTAGTGAACAATTTAAAAAAAAAAAGTGACCTTAATATCATAAGGAGATAATTTTGTAATCAAGTCCTTTTTTGGATATTATCAACTATCGCTTCTAACAGAAAATGCGTTTAAGTTTGTTGTCATAGTCGGACATGAAATGGTACAAAAAAGTTCGCAAAAAGTAACCAATATGTTTAATATTGAAGTTAACGTTTAAAAAAAACCTAAACTTGTTGTTAAGTTTGTTTTTCATTTTTTTTTTAAATTTTTGCACATATTTTTTTTCCAAAAAAAAATATTTTAATTATAAATCAATAAATATGCGCGTCAACGAAGGAGACCGTCAGCATAATGGACATGTGCTTGTCTGGGATCAAGAGGGACTAAGTAACGTATTTGAGGAAGAACCTAGATGTACGTATATCTATCTACCTACTTACTTACATATATCTGGTTATTCAGAATATTAACATTTTCCTTTCTTTTTTATCTTGGAAAAATTAATTAAACCCATGAAATTAATTTAATCTAATAAATAATGTGTCATGTATATGTGAAGTGAATATAATATACCTTCTATGTACATTTGATTATAATTTGTCGAATGTACATAATGTAACGAATGTCAGTTTCTGTGGCTGAGAAAAAAAAAACACATCAGAATACCCACGTGTTTGTCACGCAAACGCAAACAGCCGCTAAGCACAACAAACAAGAACAACTGAAAGTCTCGTGAGTTGGATTTTAATAGCTGCGGCTTGAGGTTGTAGAGTCTACATCTGTATCTAAAAATGCAAACATTTTTAAGATTCTCAATGGAAATGTTTTAAAATAAAACGTCGGATAGTCGGATAAGTTTGGAGCTTTATTAAAAAAAAAGCTCATATTGAACACGATAGATGATGATATATCCGAAAGTTGAAATGCGGCTATGTTGTCGCATGTTGTAAACTACACTATTCTTCCGGAGAATTGTTGTTTTTCTTTTTGATTACGTTATACCATTCTATCATGGTATGGTGTGTTTGTTTCTGGTTTTTGTACAGTATTTTAAATTTGCAGTAGGTATAGATAGTTAGCTTTATAATGATAGATATTATAATTTTTATATTTTAAATTATCTATAATGAAGATAACTACCTACTTATGTTCATAATTGAAAATTAATTGGAATTGAAAACCAGCAGGAATTCCAAATTTTATTTTTAAATTTAAAAGGTGTACCTCAAGGTTAAATCCTGGGTTCAATATTATTTATCTTTTAATGACATAATTATTATGACATAAGACGCAGTTTAAATTTGGAAAATCTAATGTTACTAAAATTACTATGTTCCAAAAAAAAAAAAAAAATAGTAAGGGTGGAGCAAGATTTCATGGAGATTTTGAAGACATATCTATGAAATCTTAAAATGTTTTTAGATCTTCAGATTTCAATGAACCTGAGTTTTATTTTTGAAATCTTAATGAAATCTTTGTTAGTTCACGATGATAGTTCTCAGGAAGTATAAAAAAATATAAATCCTGAGTCTTAGTCCGTTGTTGCGTAAAATCTAAATTGTTGTTCTTCCAATATAATATAAGGCACCTCAGCGTTCGAAATGCAAACATGATGAGACTTAACGGTCTTACCTCTAAATCTTCCCAATGTTAGCTTGGCTTAGTTAAGGCTTTAAAAAAATACTTTCTTAGAGTTGCTCTTGTAATGAAGCATTTATTTATTATAAAAATTATAAATTCATTAAAAAAAAAACAAATTTACGAAATTTGAGATTTCCTTGAAATTAAATCAATGACATCGAAAAAGTGTTTTGGCTTAAATAATTTGAAAATTTGGCTGAACGTTAGATTATATGAGAACAAAGTTTCAATATTATATTCATTCAAGAGAAATCATAAAGTTTATCCTCGTCCTTTTTCACTCCTTTTGGGTAGAAGAGACAATTTTCTAAAAGTAAAGACCTTAAGCAGAAGAACACATTTAACAGCAACGCCATCAAATTTCGAACTTAAAATTTTGAAAAAAAAAACAAACAAGGAATAGGTATATGCTATACAAGAAACTGAAATATTTAAATTCTAAATAAAAGCCTATGTGATAGATTTAGCTCGGCAAGAAGTAGATCATAATATACCTATTTTTTTTTATGGAATAATTTGTTTTTATCTAAACATATCTAATTTACATCAGACAAAAACAGAGTAAAAGAATAACCTACCGTTAATAATTAAATAAATGTTCTTTATTTTTCTTTACAGCTCGATTCGCTACCAGATACTTTGTTACATTCATGTTGTTCCTTGGCATGGCTAACGCCTACGTCATGAGAACAAACATGTCTGTTGCCATTGTTGCAATGGTTAATCATACGTACGTCAATATGAACAACCAAGAAGTTATTGACAATGAATGTCCTGGCAACAATTATGAGACTGTGGTAAGTACTTGCAATCAGTTTTTTATAGTATTGAATAATAAATTTGAGGAAATTTTACGGTAATCTATACGGGCTTTGTTTAAAAACAAAAAAAAAACAGTTTAGAAAAATTTTGCTAGTAGGTTTTCTAAACAAAAAGAACATATGTATTTTCAAAATTAATAAACAAATGGCTGACGATGTACGTTTATTTTGCATGTGAACGTTGAAAAATATGTTGGCACGGATTAACTTAGAGACTTGAAACGTGGGTAGCATTTTTTTTTTTTGAATTTGCTTCGAATCTTTTTAGCTCATTAAAATGGTGGTTTTGATAGTTGTTTCGTCATTCAGTTAAATGTTCAAATTTAAAATCGTTTAATCAAAAGCAAAGCTATATTCTGTTTTCGTTAGGCCAACTGAGATGATTCCGTTCATATTTTTAAATCAGCTCCGAAGTTATTTAATTTTTAATACAAACTCACATTTCCAAATGAGGTAATTTCAATCAAATGTGCACGAAATTATCTCAGAAATAAGGTGAACGCATTCAGCACACTATTATTGAGGTTATAGCTCATCGTAATAGACAGTGTCTATCTATTACCCTCTTGCTTTCTATGAGCTTTATTAAAATTTCGTCTTAATTGATCAAAGTAATTGTTTTCGAATTAGTTTACCACTTTCATAATTTTGCGGTTAATTGATTCTTGTTTAATTGACGAGAAATTTAAATTAATGATCGACTAACTGTGGTCCAAGCATATATTTTTGTTGAAAAAAATTAACTAAGAATTCGTCAGAATTGTTTTGTCTAAACTATAAGAAAATATTTTAACAAAAAAAGTGTACAGAATTTTTTCGAACTGACCAAATTTGAAAACTGGTGCTAACCGAGCAGTATACCATCAAGGAATCCTCCCTATAAAAATCTCATGAATATATTGAGTTTTCAATTTATTAAGTGAAATCGTTCTTATGAACCTGTTCGATATTAATTTTCTCCTAATTTTTCAGGAAGAAGAAGATGGAGACTTTAAATGGGGTTCTAGTACTCAAGGCTATGTGCTGTCGTCGTTTTTCTATGGCTATGTAATAACGCAAGTAAGACTCCCTTCTATAAATTCAATAACTAAATATTACTAACCAAACCCCTTTATGTTTTTTAGGTTCCGTTTGGTATATTAGTCAAGAAATACGGAGCACTACGATTCCTTGGCTGGGGTATGCTGGTTAATTCAGTATTTGCCTTCTTAGTTCCCGTTGCAGCACGTAAATTTGGTATTATCGGCTTGTGTGCAGTTCGTTTTATTCAAGGTCTCGGCGAAGGACCAATTGTACCATGTACTCATGCTCTATTAGCAAAATGGATTCCACCAACAGAAAGATCTCGCATGGGAGCAGCTGTATACGCAGGTGCTCAATTCGGTACAATCATATCGATGCCTTTATCTGGTTTATTAGCTGAATACGGTTTCGACGGAGGCTGGCCTTCGATTTTCTACGTATTCGGTTTAGTTGGTACAATTTGGGCAATTGCTTTCTTAATGCTTGTCTATGAGGATCCATCATCGCATCCAACTATTGATGAAAAAGAGAAGAAATATATTAATCATTCACTTTGCCGAACTGACGATACAATTGTGAGTTAAATATTTTGTGTAAAAGTGTTTGAAACAAATTTTGAGGAAATTTTTTGTTCTTTGTTTTTGTATTCCAGGTTCCACCAATTCCGATCAAAGCCATTCTAACATCAATGCCATTCTATGCTATTTTACTGGCACATATGGGTCACAATTATGGTTATGAAACATTGATGACAGAGTTGCCAACTTATATGAAACAAGTATTGAGATTCTCATTGAAATCCAATGGAATTCTTTCGGCTCTACCGTATTTGGCTATGTGGCTATTTTCAATGTTTATTTCATTTATTGCTGATTGGATGATCACTTCAAGTCGTTTCTCATTGACAGCAACAAGAAAAATCATAAACAGTATTGGTAAGTTGGTAAAAAAAACAATAAAGATTATTATTTTACTCAAATTCATCTTTTTTTCTAGGTCAATATGGACCAGGAGTGGCCTTAATTGCCGCCTCATACACAGGCTGTGATCGTGCACTAACCCTTGCTATCCTGACAATAGGCGTTGGTCTTAATGGTGGTATCTATTCTGGTTTCAAAATCAATCACTTGGATGTTACACCTCGTTTTGCTGGTTTCTTGATGGCAATTACAAATTGTTCTGCAAATTTGGCTGGCTTATTGGCACCAATCGCAGCTGGAAATTTAATTGAGGGCAAGGTAGATAAACTCATATTCTTGTTTTTTTTTTCAAACTTTATTAATATTAATTTTTTCTTTTAGCCAACAATGGGTCAATGGCAAATTGTATTCTTCATAGCTGCCTTCATTTATATTATCTGTGGTACATTCTACAATATCTTCGGTTCTGGAGACCGCCAATGGTGGGATAATCCAGCTACCGATGAAGTCCCACAAACAACGTTAACAAACGGCGCCAATTTAGCCAATATCCATGCACATCATGCGGCTGTATTACCAGCAGGCGGGGTAACAAATTATTCCGAAACTGGACATTAAGAAAAGTTAATAATAATTTATTTCTCTTTTTTAAGAACTCCTAAATGTCTATAAAATAGATTCACTCTATATGCCTTAAAGTTAAGCGAAAAAAACATACAAAAAAAGTAAACTTATTTTTACGAAAATTATTATATATTATGTACAATACAAAGTAAGATACAAAAATATAATAGAATTGTTATGTCTTTCTCTCGCACTCTCTCTTTAAATTGCGAGAACGAAATTTTGTACGTTATTTTTTTTCTACACACATACCTACATTAATATTTCCAATTTTAATTTTTTGTTAATTTGAAATCTGCAAAAATTATAATTTGTAAAAGAAAGAAAAAAATATTCATCCTTATTGTGATACATTCAATGAAAAAAAATTAAAAAAAAAACATATTTATTAAAATTCTAAATAATTCCTAAAACCAAAAAAGTTTTTTTATTTTTTAAATTTTAAATTGGCCCAAAAATAAATTAACCTTCAAAAACATCCCATTCAATCTTTTACACTGAATGTGTATGCTTGGTGTAGGTAAGTAAATAAGGTGTAACAAAAGGAAAGAGCGTGTAAGTTGAACATAGATAGGTATGGGGGTCCATTTCTCCCCGTTTAGGCGGAAGGGGTTGTATTAAAAAAAAAATTACTTAAAATGGAAAAGGAGCAAACAAAATTAACTGAAAATATATTTTCTTTAAAAGTGATGTATGTGCGGCGTATGAGTACTTTTTTTTGTTTAACGAATATAAGCCATATTTTCAAATTTTGAATTTGGGAGTGAAAAATGTTCATTATGTTGAATGAGATTTTTCTATCCTAAAGATTCTCCAAAAATATTAATAGCTATAGTCATATATAGGGAAGAGATCAGATGAGACTTTTGTCTTGTTGAAATCAAACAAATTCGTCTAGTCTCGGTATCGGTATCGGTTTCAATTTCGTAGGTCCCGTTTAGCTAAATCGGCAAATCTCGGCTCAAAAAAATATGGTCTCGTCTTGGATGATTTAGAATAAGTTCTCGGTTCCATCTCAGATTTTTTTTAACGCCCCATCGTGAATTGAATCCAAATATTTACACAAATTTATTAAAAAATGTTAAAAACGCATGTAGCCATATAATCTGTTACCCATTCATTGTTGCTCGGAACTCGAGTCGACTTTAAGTTTTTTGTTTATTACTATATAATTCCTAACCGTTAAAGCTTTAAGTCATTAATCGGGGGCCTTTCAAAAAATGCCATATTTTGTGGAAAGAAGATTTCGAACGCAATATCAAATATTTATACATAAATTATTCCAAAAGCGAAAAATAGCAATACCAAATAAAATTTTGTTATTTTAAAAACGAGTTCTAGATTAATTTTCATTAAAATAATGTATTCTAAAAATTTGTATTTTTTAAACGTAGGAAGTTACGAAAAAGGCTGTCTCACTGTTGGGGAAGAAATGTCTTACTATTGGTATGGGAATAGGTATACCAGCAGGAGACATATTCTTCTTATTTGTTTTGAAACTTTTTTTGGTGAAGGTGAATATAATTTTTTAAAGCAAAAAAGAGCAAAATAAATATAAAATTAACTATAGAATTAAACATCACTTAAATACTTGAAATATTTTTTTTTTGGAATAGTGATTTAAAAAAAAAGTGTCTCACTGTTGAGCACTTACATGTGTGAATGCTGAATCATTAATTTTGTTTTTCAAAATATACTGAATCCATATATACAGATCCAAACATAATATTATTGTTTAACAGTAAGGCTTAAAAACGACGATTAGTTCGCACATAGGAGCAAGTACGTGTGACCTAGCCATTTTATTTTCATAACGCTCTATTAAATTAGGCGCAGCCGAAGTTTGAATTTAAAAAAAAGAGAAGAAAAAAAAAAACAAACAGATTTAAAAAGTTGGCTTATTTTTATTTTTGTTTTCACTCTTAACTATAATATAACGTTTTAAAATTGTATTTTTTTTTTGTTTATTTATTGGATATGTTTATTCTTTTGGAATATAACGTGTGTGTATTTATTTGTGCTTCATTTGTAATGGCATATGTTTTTTTATACCTGACATAGGTAGATTTTTTTCGTTTGTTTTACATAAAATAAAATAAATTGTTTAATAATAAAATGATATAATATAATAGTAATAAGTACATAATAATTTTTAAAATTATAATATACTGTAGGTTTACCTACTTTTGATATACATAAATTGATTTTATATTATTTACAGAAACTTTTATATAGGAAACTTGGCAAGTAATAATTATATTATAGAAACTAAATTATTTTATAAATATAATAATAATATAGATGATACATAGAATCTTATTTTTAAAACATAGGTACTTAATAACTTTGTGATAATTAAATAATAGAAATTCATAGATAATAATAAGTGCTTCAGACCAAAAGAGATATAATAATAACATTATTTTGTTTAACATATATTATATTATTGCATTTAAATTAAGTACACACTTAAAATTATAAACCCAGTCAAATGGAGAGAGTCAAATCGTAGAATATTCGTCAGAAAGTTTTGGAAATTTGTTCGATCTAGTTTCACAGTTAAAAAGTTTCCTCGAATTTCTTAATCATCGTTTTCATAAACAAATTTCAGAACTTTCCAAAAAATACTATACGATTTATTATTACACACTTTAAGAGTACAATTTATTAATGTCGATACAATCAACTGGATTTATCTATTATTTTGTGAACTTTTGTCATCTTCTTTTTTTTTATTTAATTTCTTAAAAATATTTTCTTCCTCTCCTAATTTATTCTTTAAATGCAAAATTTTCCTTACATATAAAATTGGGATATTTACAAATCATTTTATTGACTTAATATTTTTTTATTATTATTACTTTTTTTAAATACATTGTTTTACACTCTAAGCGACAAAATGGCTAGATTTTGTGCGTAGGAATCATTATTGAGCTATTTGCGTAATATATAAATCCTCACAATTTTGATGGATCATAATTTTCTAGATGCCATTTTTGCCAAGCCCGATTTACATCACAATCTTCCATTATGACTTTGTCTTTATTTTCATTGATTGCAAGGCATTTATCAGATGAACCATGACGCAGTTGACTTGTATCAGCTTTATAAGTCCAGAACTGTTGAAAAAATTGAAACACAAATTAAAAAAAATATTTTTTTGTAAAAATGGTAAAACTGTATGTGAAATCAAAATAATTCTGGAGTATAATGGGTTTTTTCCGATTCGATTCATTAAAACTGAATCCAGATTTGATATTTTGGAATTCAGGATTACGTGATACGAATTTTTTTTTTTAAATTTGAGGTTTTGGCCATTTGAGAATTCAGGGATTTAAGTTTTGGTCATTCAGAGTTTTGTCTTGAACGTTTTATATTTATGTAATTCAAAATTTTTAAATTTTGATTTTCAGGTATTAATATTTTGGTCATCGGTGATTCAAGAGTTTGTAATTTGGAATTTGAAACGTGGGAGATTTTGGTATTTGCAAAATTTTCTATTCACTATAATTTGAAATTTAAGATATTTTGAGATTTTCATAATTTGGCTTTTTAGATTCAAAGTTTTCAATTCATTGTGAACAACTTTACTTATAATTCTTTAAGAAATTTTACTCTTTGTAACTGATCCTTGTTAACATCATAATAACTTATAAGTATTTCTCACCTGATTTCCTTTTGATCCGTGGCATGGATAAAGCGTCACATCGTTTCCAGCATAATCAAGACATGCTTCGTCTCGCCGTATTTCACCTGTTTTACTCAGCATAAAGTACTATTTACATCAAGGAAAACAATAAAATTCCAGTTTATATCAATTAATTTATTTTAAAAATTTAATAAATATTTTTCATAATGAATTAATGGCATTTTAATCTTCTGTAAACATAAATATATTTTGAATAAAATATGAAAGCCAATACATAAAAATTACACAATTTATTTATTCACATTAATGTGTTTTGAAAGTCCAGGCATTTAAATTGCTAAGAAAACAACAACATTTTTTTTGGCTGTACAATTTCTTAATAAATAGTACTACATAAATGAGCTATGCCTGGACAATTGAAACACATAAATTAATATTTCAAAGCATACAATATAATTTATTTATGGTGGAATCAAAAAAGTGCAGATTATGTTATTAAATTTTATTTTAATGAAGCAAATAAAAAAGTTTTCTTAATTATTTTGCTTTTTATTTATTAAATTTTTACTAAAAAAAATATAAAAACGCTACTTAATTAGCTTGACGAAACAAAAATCTGCACTTTTTTTTAAACCAAGCAAAAGTTTACAATGCCTTTTTAATTATGTATGATTATGGAATAAAAATCAAAATATTGGAAATAATATTTTTATATAAGTTTATAACAAAATCAAAAAAAAAAAAAAACAAAAGCTTTGCCACCAGCTCCAAATTAGTTGTTGTTTTTTTTTCTTCATTAATTTAAACATTTTGCAGCAATGTGTTTAATATTATTTTTTTTTTATTAACTATGTCCTGAAACTTGTAAGCCAATATTATTATTAAACCCATGCATTTTTTATAAAATGTATGTAATGTTTTTACAAAAATATATATTTTTTGTTTGCAGGAAAAAATCTGTATTGGAACTCTGTTATAAATAAAAATGAATATATAGTAAAGTTAGTAAAAAAATGTTTCATGTTACATTTTAAAAGAAATTGTTTGATCAAATAATACTTTCAATGATTTTTTTGATTTTCTCTGGAACCTCCATGTTTAAAAAAGAACCTGATGAGAATCAGAAACATTTTTGAGTGAACATGATTTGACTGTCAAATGTTAACAAGGTAAGAAGATCATTTGCAATAAAATTTTTTTTAATCCTGTTTGCTGCTAAGAAAAATCAAAAAGTATTTCAGAGTGTTCTTAAAGAAAATAACAGTAATAAATTAATCCAAGGACAAACACAATTTATCAATTAGCATTTGGACAATCACAAATCAAAATAATTTACATAGACAACATGTTTATGTATTTTTGTATATTTACAGTCGATATTACGGTAAACCTCAATTTTTCAATACTCATGTCCTTATAATAAAAAAAACTCAAATAAAAAAATTGAAGTGTCATATCTTAGTTTACTAAATTTTCACTATTTTGGGGACGCGGCATTTCGAAAAAAAAGATTAAGAGATGTAAGTTATCAATTTTCTATGAACCTTTAATAATGAAAATTCTAAGAAAACACTTACAAAGGTCATTTACGTATAGTGAAAACTTATTAAGGGCCCATGATTCAAATCGACATAAGACAAATATTAAGATTTATTTAAAGAACCAGCCAAAGCATCTTAGACTTTGAAATTCAGAGTTCGGTGACTTTGTTTTTCAATTTTCGGAATGGAAAACTTTATCAGAATTGCTTAATCGAAAACAACAGAAAAGAGGGAAGGTCTAAAAAGAGAACATGTCCTCCTAAAAGAGCACGTTTGTTATTCAATGTTACTGAAATGTTGACTTAAATTTCCTTTCATTCAAAGAACGTCCAATTCATTTTTTTATTTATTTATTTTATTTTTCATCTGTTGCTGAAGTGCTCGGGCGTACGACACGCTCTTTGTTATTTACATCTTCTCGGCCCTCTAAGAACATTTTGTACCACCGCTAAATGTTGCTACGATTCAGCTTACCTTTGCCGTATGCCACGGCAACATTTGGAATGCATCTGCGCACTTAATTTCGTTATTCACACAAAATTTGATACAGGTTCTTATTGCATGAAAATTAAATTGTTTAACTTTAGGAAACAATATAAGTATGAATGGCCGTAAAACGACCTTTAAGTCATGGTAAGAGAATAAGGTGGCAGGGTTTTATTTCCATCATCCATAGGTAGATTCATTTTTCGGGCACATTGCCATATAATTTACTTGTAAGCAGTTCTAACATTTAACAAGAAAACATAGAGTTTCTATCAAAACAAACAATTCTTTGAAGGAAATGATCCAAGAGTGTTTAAAAACTTAATTTGAATAAATTTTATGGCAATGCATTGAAATTCTATCAATTATTCAATCATTTTTTTAGATTTAACTAACATATACATATTTAGCTGCAATTTTATATTTTGAATATTTCTTAAAACTAGTTTATTTTTTATTTATCAAATCTTTCAATTTATTTCAAATAAACTTACCTAAAAATTCAAAACCAGTATATATTGAGGTTGATTCTTTACACTTTGCCTGATTTAAACTATTGAAGGCATAATTACATCGGTACATTTATAAATAAGTACGAGTATATTTATTCAAATGAAGTATGAACAAAACAGGTAAAACCATAACCCTAATAAATTTATGGTTATATTAACAAAAAAAAAAAATAAGCCTGGGTGTGATTATTTATTATATTGTTTGAGTATATTTAATTATAAGTTGGTATATAGGTAATTAGTTGGTTTTCCGCGTGGATGAGTGAGCACCGTGCCAAAGAGCAACAAAAACAACCAAATTCATTATAAATAAAGTGGTCAACAGCACACACAATAATAATAATAACTGAGTCAATGTGAATGATAAATTATTTATTTTCTTTTTTTTGCAAAAAAAAAAAATATAGTATGCACTAAACCATAATAATACAATAAAAACATATAAGATGATGGTCAATGCTTTGCAAAAATAATTTTCCTACAGCAAAGTTTTGTTTTTGTTGTCATAGAATATCGCTTTTTTTTCCATAGCCGATTTATTGTGTAGACAAAAATGTAGGCGTGATATATTTTTTTTGTATACAATCGTAGGTAAACATTAAAATATTATGCTTTGTGGTTTAATAACAACCTTCTATAGAATCTATTGTTTACAAAGCAGCAGAATATCAGTTTGAATTCCATGAATATATTAGACAAATGAAAATGACAGTTCGTTCTTGTTGATTCTCATAGTTTTGATTAACTAGAAATTTATTAAAGCATAAAGCAGAATTGTGTTGATTTCTACTTTTTTGTTAAAATAATGACTTTTAAATAAACAGAAGCAAGGTAATACAAACATCACTAATTGTTTACTTCACGTTTAATTAAATTGGTTAATTTACAGAACGCTTTATCAATGGTTTTGATTAATGCGAAATAATAAAGTTGCATTTGAATTCAACGTTTTTTTTTTTTTTTAGAAACGAATTAAACTGTCAACAATTTGTTGCTATGAATCAAAAGCTATATTCTATGACAACCAATGGGTTTAAATGGGCGAGACTTGTTAAAAAAAATAGGACTTATATAAAATACCTGATTTCCACCATCCCCATGGCACTGCCAGAGGCCAATAGATGGATGTGAGTCTTCGGGAACGGGTGGTGAATCAAGACATAATGATGTGAAATTGTTTCGTATCTGTAAAATTAATTTGAATCAAATTCAACCGTAGTCCTTTTAATTTTTTTACTTTATCCCCATAGTTTTTTTTTTAATTGAAAAAAAAAGAAATATTTAAGTTGGAAATATATATATTCCTAAATTTGGAGCTGGTGGCGGTCACATTTTTGTTTCTGTGTGTTGTAAATTGACAAACCTGATTGCCACCTTGGTTATGGCAAGGATAAAGACCAACAGCCTTTTTAAGATCCTTCTTTCTAGCTGGAGAATCCAAACAAGTGCGACCGCCATAACCTAAATTTCTCATCTAAATTTTTGTTTTTAATAAAATATTAAATTAGATTGTATTTTTTCTTAATTTCTGAAATTCTATCGTAACAGTAGAATTTTAGTATACATACCTCACCATACGCGACTGATTCTCCAGGTATGAAGAGTTCAGGATAAATATTGTCCAAGAACCATTTGAAGCTTTTGCACCCTAGACGTTTTCTGAAATTATAGTTTTTAGAAAGCATTCGGAAAAAAAAAATGCCAAATGTTCATACCTCAAGTCCCTTCTTCCTGACACATCTCCAAAGTCACCTTTGTCGTTACCAATTCTTTGGTAATAATACTTTGCATAGTCATCTAACCAAACTTCAGCTAAGCGGACAGAATTTTTCTTTAAGACATTGACTCCAGCTCGCCACTTTAAAGAAAAATTCAATCATTAACATAAAGTTACCCATAGAATCCCCCTGCTCTGATTTTCGTACGGATTCAAAAAATGTTAGCTAAAAAATGGTTTGCAATTCAAAAATTGTTATTGAATCCATACGAAAATCTATTTCGTTTAAGGATTCTTTTTCAAATGGAAATCAGAAGTACAAACTCATTAACAATTACTTATATACATACTTGATATGGTGACCTCTTCCGGAATATATGCCCAACGTGTGAGCATGGTATAATTTCCAGAGTTCCACCACACATCCATGTTTTAAATGACAATTCTAAATTCTCTCCACCCCAAATATCAAAACCAGAATCATATGTGCCAAGGCGTTCGAAGAATTTACGATCAATTGAGAAAAGTCCACCAGCCATTGTTGGTGAATAAACAGGCTCAGCTGAGTTCTAAAAATTAAATTAAAGACAAAAGGATATAATTTATAACAATGTGCCAAATGTATGACTTATTTTTGTTCCTTACATTATGACGTTTTCGTTCTTTTTCTGGAACAGCATGCCAATTGAATTGTAAATTCCAATCGAAACCACCAACATTAACGCCGCCTGAATCATGATAATGATATTCCATTGTTGTGTCGTCTATAACATCGATTACCGGACAGACAACAGTTGTTGAATTTCTAGCAATACGATCCAGTAAAGGCTCCAACCACCCTTAAAGAAAATAGAATATCAAATATTGTACTGTTTTATATTCTATGTGATTTAAGGAAAACAGAAAAAAATACCCCAATGAATGTGCATCATAAAAGCACCTTGGGGTACCATCTAGCGGGAAACTAACTTAATAAAATAGTAGTTTAGATTTTCTTTTAGTTCGAGTCTAATGAAATTTTAATTGTATGTACTGGGTTAGGGGTTATCAACAGTACATTTAAACTTGGTCCGCAGTTTCGTCAAGGAATGCCCAACATCTTGAATTTAATATATTCAAAGAATATAATGTAGTCGATTATGCCGGTACCAAAAATCAGCATGTTCTCTAACCACAGTCGACTCAAAGATGTAATAGATTATTATAGAGGAGTATTTTTTCCCCTATGAGCGGGGTAATTCTCAATTGTTATTTATAAAAAACATTTTCTAAGAATTCCGAAATTATTAGAAAAACATTTTCTTTAAATACCCAACAATTGGAAATTACAATTTTTTTTTAATAGAATGCTTTTTTTTCGACATTATCAGGTTTTGGAATTCTTTGTAGCCCTTTCCAAAATGCTAAAAAAATTAATCGGTATATAAATTTTGTAAAGAACTTGATGAACACCCAACTATGCATTTTTTACCTCCGATTAACAATTTCGTAAAAAAATAAAAAATTCTTATAAGATCCCTCAATTAAATCTTTGAAAGCTTATATCTTTTTCAATATGTATTTAAAATTATGAAAAATATTTAACATAAGGTAGAGGACCAATTTTAGTGATGGTTTGAAATGTACAATATGGCAACCACCCTTTGAGAGAATTGATTCGAAGTCCTCCTACACATAGTTCAAAATTCATTTGACTCCGATTGGACGAAAACCGAGGCCTTTTTTTCTACGTTTTTACTGGACTTAAATACGAGTAACGCTAACGTATAATAAGACAGAATAACAGGACACACTTCTGGAACTTCTCTCTGATCGTATTCCCAATCGTATTTCTAATTACTCCAGGAACTTTTGAACTTAGAGACATACAGAAATGTAAGAACTAAAAAAAAAAATTGAGCATCTTAAGAAAAACAATTATCTAGCCAAAACAGATTTCCTAACTTGATAAATGGTTAATTTTGATTTAAAAAAGGTTCAATTACTTGTTACCCGGAAGAAAAAAATATTCTTACATTTATTAGCGAGACACACCTTTGTGTACCTGTACCTAGGAAGTATGTTCTTGGGCTAAGAACATTAATCAGACCACAAAAAAAAACGGCTAAAACAAAGGTTCTTAATAGCTCAACGAGTTCTTTATACCACTATCTATTCTTAAGTAGATATATATTCTTGTGGTTACTTACCTTCGGCACATTCACAATGTGAATCCAAGTATGTTAACACCGGTGACTCCGCATACCGTGCCCCAAGTAATCTTGCTCGTATCAAACCTTCTCTCCTTGTTGCCCGAATGATCTTCACTTTAGGATATGCCTTGATATAATCTTCCAATTGCGTCTTTGTGTGTGCTTTATGACCAAGAAAATAAATATATGTTAACAAAGTAACAACAAAAATAAAACAAAGAAAAAAACAAAACAAATTCAGTAATTGGTCCCTATCCACTCCACGGAAAGACAAAGAGAGAGAGAGAGAGAGAGAGACTTAACTACATGGTAATCAATCTTTCAATCAATTCTGAATGTTGTCTTATTTTATATTTTAACATAAACTCTTACGCATATCAGAGAAGTCATCTACAAGTATAATATTCCCAATGAGATGTTCCGGAGAACGATCCAATACTGAGTGCACTGTACGCAACAGAACCGACCACGCTTCGTTGTGGAAGCAAATAATCACATCTGTGGCAGGTAGATTCTCTTGATAGCGACCGGGCTCTTTACACCTGAAAATAATACATGGCACGTTATAAATGTGCATAGGTAAACATCAGAGAAATCAAGGCAGCACAAAACGAAATGCAACCGAAGGCAATTATCGGATTTTGTATTATACCAACAATGATTTTGTTAAAAAAAAAAAAACAAAGATTATATTTACCATGCGTCTCTGGGGTCAGGAAGGCTACGATGTACTGAGATGAGGTCAGACGCGTACTGATTGAAAGCATTATTCGTCCAGCCTTCATCGACGGTCTTTTTCATTTCAGCAGTTAAGTTAGCTGGCAGCACAACTGGCTTGCCCATTTCACCTGGGGCATCTTCTACTACACCAGGGGCACTTAGAACACCTTTACCTAGAACAATAATAAGAAAATTTACAATTCATTAAAATGCTTGTTTACCCTTCAAATACATATGTACATGCTGAAATAATAGTTTATCAGAGAAACTTATTAACTATTTTAAATGAAATTAATTTGACTACAAAAACTTGGTTTATTTGTTTAGAATTATTTAAAGCTTTTGTACTTTTGCTTTCTTCATTAGCGCAGGGACACATCTCAAGATGACACAAATCCGTAATAATTGAGGCTTGATCATATAGTAATTGTTTTATTGAGCTATTTTGGCTTCGCTTAACTTTTCTCAATACGAAACAAAATAAGACGTTATATTCGGTCTTTAAAAGTAAACCACCCTTTTTGGGACATAATTCCATACAACATTTTGGTCCAATTTTTAAGGGAATCTAATTTTGAACTTTTCTCTCGATGAAGAGAATCATGTGCCAATATAAACTCATGGAGTTAGGTACCCAGCGTGCTTCTTAAGTAAGCAACTGATTAAATATTCAATATTGGTGAAGAGCCATTATTCCATTGGAATACAATTTACAATTCATTGGTCTTTTGTTAAAAGAGGTTAAGTCACAAAATTGTGATTCTGAATTTTTGATTAAATTAGATTCAGTTCTATTTTCGGTTTTAGTTGGTTACAAAATTATAATTACCATCTAGGACGACTTCTAATTAAAATCTTAAATATCTAAAATAACTAAAAGTCAAAAATCCTGAAAGCTTAAAGATCAGAACTTTTAAACACGAAAGGTTAAAAACTAAAAATTGAAAAATAATTTTAATTATTAATAAAATACCACTGAAAATATTTCATGAAAATCTTTGGAGCTTTTTTCGAGATAAATATGTTTTGCCTTAACGGTCATATGACAGTTACCGTTATTTTTGTAACTAAACAAAATTTTAATTTCAATGGAATCTTTTTAAAACCTTAAGTCCGAAGGTGGAATAAAGCCCTTCTAGTAGTTTGGGTTATAAGACCAGGTAGATGAAGATGCTCACCACCTTGAAGACATCCAAGACGCAAGTAAAAATATTAAAACTCACTATTCAAGTATTTTATGTTTAAAATTTAGTTTTTTATAAAAATTTCCCACTGACGTTTAGGGAGTGATTACACTTATACAATCAGCTTATACAGACAGCTGTTCTTGAGAATTCAAAAGGCGACCTACAATTTGTTAATTATTTGAATACTTTTGAAAAGACCTTCCAAAATTTTGTTGTTGTTTTCAATTCGGATTTCGATTATACAAAATGTCTTAACTGTGGAATTTTTTTTATAAAAAGAAAAATAACTTAACGCCACGTTTTAGACACTGAAGACGCTCAACACCTCGAAGATATCCAAGGCGCTATTTGAATTCCAGGGTCGGATCGATTCACGCTGCCATTAAGGCATAACACTAATAGTGGCGCTGAATCGTGAAGAATTCCTGTATTCAACTTAGTATTTCTTTTGATATCGTCTGTTTTGGTCTTTTTCATTCTTTTACGTGTAATGATTGACAATTTCAGTGTTGATTATTGCAATATTCGTGGGCTAAGAATTAATTTTCTTGCTGCGTACATCCACACTGTTTCGAACAGGCCAGCTGTATTGGCACTGAGTGAAACCCAAGTAGGTGAGAATTCCGACCCTACTGAATTTTTTATTCATGGGTATTGCTTAGTGCCTTTATTCTTCTCCCACCATGGTCTCGCCGTCTACATTAGAAATGATGTTGCTTATCAACTCTTACCACAATATGGACGCTGCTCCAACCCTTTTTTCAATTTTATGTGGTTTAAGTTTTCCGTAAATAAGCACATCATTCACTACTGCTTTCTTTATCGAAGCCCAAATTTGGACAGAGCTTCAACTTCTCACGAATTTGACGCTCTGTCTGACTCCATTCAAAGAATTGTATCCCTGTATCCTCACACTGAAATCGTTATTACGGGCGATTTCAATGTACACAATTCTTCGTGGCTTCTCCATTCGGGCCAGACAACACCCGAAGGAATGTGTGCTGAGATCTTTGCTGAGTTTAACCACCTTACTCAGCTTGTCACCGAGCCCACTCGAATATCGGATATTGATGGCCAAGCGGAAAATACTCTTGACTTGTTCCTTACGACTGACCCTGATAAATACACTATCAATGTATTAACGCCTCTAGGCAGGTCAGACCATAGTATTATATCTGCAAATTTCTCGTGTCAAACTAATCCAGTTAAAGAAAGAGCTCCGAAGAGAACCGTATGGCAATACGAGAAAGCCAACTGGGACGGTCTCAACAACTTTTACCGGATCTTTAACTGGTCACTATGTTTCCTCGATAGTGACGTAGACTCCAGCACAGATATGATTACTAATATGATTATTGTGGGTATGAAAACTTTTATCCCGAATAGGGTTAAAAGCATTAAACCTAAGGAAAAGTCATGGTTTGATCCAAGCTGTAAAGAGGTTATCAGGGAAAAAGATGTAAAGTTCCGGTGTTTTAGAGCCAACCCAACTGAGGAAAACCGGAACAAGTTTAAACAAGCCAGGAAGGCCTGCAATGCCCATATTCGAAGGACCAAATTTTTGCATGACCAAAAATTAAGGCAAAAAATACTGCAATGTCCCAAAGGCAGTAAGAATTTTTGGTCATTTGTGAAAAATATGAAGAATTCTTCTTCTTCCTCGGTCCCAACGCTCGTTGACAATGACACTCCAGTTGTTAGCTCTCTCGCAAAAGCTAACGTTTTTGCTAGGCAGTTCGCCTCCAACTCTTCGCTGCCAGAGAGTGTCATGACTCCTCCAGCTCTTGAGCGCGTCAATGATTCTATGGGACAAATCTTCTTCCGCACTCGTGCTGTGGCGAGAGTCCTAAAGAATCTCAACATACATAAATCCGCTGGTCCGGATGGTATCCCCGCTATTATTCTGAAGAGGTGTTCTTCCACGCTGGCAAAACCCTTGCGTAAGCTTTTCCATCTATCCTATTCTTCTGGGCTCGTTCCGAGCAGTTGGAAAACAGCATTTGTCCAGCCAATCCCAAAAAAAGGCGAATCTTCTTCTCCCTCCAATTATCGTCCGATTGCACTTACGTCCCTTCTTTCTAAGGTCATGGAAACGCTGATAAACTATCAGCTCAAGAAATATCTCGAAGACCGAAAGCTTCTTAATGACCGGCAGTACGGCTTTCGCAGCAACAGGTCCACTGGTGATCTGATGGTTTATCTCACCGAACAGTGGAACAAATCTATACATCGTTTTGGAGAAAGTAAGATTGTTGCACTTGATATTTCAAAGGCATTTGATAAAGTCTGGCATCTTGCTCTTTTATCGAAAATGCGTGCTTTCGGTATCGATGAATCCCTTCTTCGTTGGATTAGAAACTTTCTTTCGAACCGTTCCATACAAGTTGTATTGGACGGTTTCAAGTCTGAAACCCATAATATAAATGCTGGTGTGCCCCAGGGCTCCGTTTTGTCTCCAACCCTCTTCCTCATTTTCATTAATGATCTTTTGTCTGTAACATCTAATCCAATAAATTGTTTCGCCGACGATAGCACCCTTAGCTTTTCTTATTCGTTTCCAGACTCACATCCCTCCTCTTCGGATGTGGAACTGCAGCGGCAAAATATGATAAGCTCATTAAACTCTGACTTAAACAGCATTGTACAATGGGGAATTAAAAACCGCGTAGAGTTTAATGCTTCGAAAACCCAATGCTGTCTTGTATCGTCGAAGCGAGATATACCCCCCTTGCCACTGTCCATGAGTGGCACTTGCATCAACGAGACCGAACATCTCGAGATTCTCGGTATGTGCATCACTGACCACCTCTCGTGGAACGAGCACATATGCGATGTCGCCAAAAATGCCGCAAGATGTTTGGGTTTCTTAAGACGGTGCAAGAAATTTTTTTCCCCGTCTGATCTGGCTATTATCTATAAAACCTACATCCGTCCAAAGCTTGAGTACAATTCCCACCTCTGGGCTGGTGCTCCAGTTACTTACTTAAGCCTCTTAGATGGAATACAAAAAAGAGCTGTAAAAATGATTGGTGATAGAGAGATCACCAACTCATTCACCTCTTTAGACCACCGTCGTAACGTTGCGTGTCTCTCCTTGTTCTACCGTTACTTCTACGGTAATTGCTCTAGTGAAATAGCCAGTTGCATTCCTCCCCTCAAACAATTCGCCCGTAATACTCGCGCTTCTAGGAATGCCCATCAGTTTACCCTCGAGCCCAACTTCGGACGTACTCTCAAGTATAGAGAATCATTTTTTAGCCGTACTACGCGAATGTGGAACTCTCTTCCACACTCTGTCTTTCCCGATCATTGCAATGTTCAGGAATTCAAGACCAATGTACATCGACACCTCCTTTCCAACCCCTTCCCTTGTTCCTAATGCACTCACTGTGTCTCTGGCACAAAAAAGGGTATAAAAAATCCCTTGTGTGGGTGCAAATTATAAAAAAAAAAAAAAAAAAAAAAAAAGGCGCAAGTAAAAATATTAAAACTAACTATTCAAGTATTTTATGTTTAAAATTTTGAAGTTCTTTATAAAAATTTCCCACTGAATGACGTTTAGGGAGTGATCACACTTATACAATCCTCCAGACAGCTGGTTATTGAGTATTCAAAAGGCGACCTGCTGAATACTTTTGAAAAGACCTTCCAAAATTTTGTTGTTGTTTTTAATTTGCATTTCGATTATACATAATGTCTTAGCTGTAGCTATCTTTTATAAAAAGAAAAATAACTTAACGCCTACCAGAGTTTAATATAACTTTAATCTATTGTTGGAATCATTTCCTGCACTCTCATGATCGCTTATCTGGCGTTGCCGGGTTGAAAGTTTTATCTGTCATATTCTTGCTGACTTCTTGACTTAAATTTATTTTCCCGATATCTTGATTCTGAACATGAAAATGAAACATTTTGGTGCAGCCAAAGCCAGGCTATTAATAAAAGATCAAACATTATAAAAATGACATTTATGATTGTAGTCTAATTAACTTTGAACTTAAAGAAACAAATATTAAATACGGCAAGTATCTCAATAAACACCAATTTATTGTTATTTTTATATCAATAGGTGTGAGAATTGTAAGTACTACATAATTTTCTAAAGACATTACGTACCTCTAAAGGTGTGATCATATTTAAACAGTTGTTAAAGTATTCAGCGCAAGATTTTATTTGCATCATCACAATCGCATCGTCGCAATCGCGATGAGTCGGTGCTTTGCTCGGAGGCTTGGTGACGAAGATGATGAAGCATAGAGGGCGTAGTTTGTCTGCGATGGATGATTGCAAATTGCAATTTTCTGTTTGATGTGTACCTTAAGTAAATATCACGATAGCATAATAATCTCTTATAGCGATTGCACAACAGACATTTTTTTTTTTTGCTCATTTGTACTTTTTTTTTCCTTGGAATTTAGCAGCAAGAGTCAGTGAGAGTCATTGTACATAATCATCATTGATTTAAAAGTTTTTTTTTACCTCCATAATACAACCTTACTCAAATGCTTAAGTGACAATTATTTTGAAATCTTCCAACTTTTTTACATTTGTATGTTGTTTTTTTTTTATTATTTTAATTGCGCAACATGAACTTTTGATCTATGATTTAAGTTTGTGTTTTTAAATAGTTTTTTTTTTGCACAAGGACTTTTTTTTATATAAAAAGAAAAACAAAAACAAAACATGGAAAATGATATTGTGATAGTAAAAATAAATATTTATTTTAATTATTGTTATTCATTTTTTTTATAAAATTAAATACTTAATAACAATGAATTAATATTTTATGGGAGTGTGACACACAATGTAAAAAAAAATTATCTTCGTGACAGATGGAAGAGCGTTGGGAAAACCGCAATAAAAACAGACATTACTTTGTTGTATTACTAATTTTTTCACAACGGTGCTGTGATGTTAAAAAGTAAATAAACTACTTTAAGTACAATGATGCTATATAAATAGAATAATTGTTAAAATTTACAAACATTAGAATACAGAAACAAACGCATTTACTCCAAGTGCTTTCAACACATGCTTTGAAAAACACTAGGGCTGGCCAAGAGACCGAGACGAGGGTGGTGTTTAGAGGCATCCGAGTCAAAACGGAGATGAGACTGTAATCAACTAGTTAATAAGTTTGACACCTTAGTGATTTCACAAAATTAACCGGACAATAAAATTACATTAATAATTAAATGAAATAAAATTAAAAAACGAGACTGTAATCTTTGCACCGATACTTACCGAGAATCTCATTTTCTCGGTGTTTCCGGTAGATAAATCATTCAAAATTGTGTTTTTGAAAAATTAAATAAAATATTTTAATATAAATATTAGACAGGTTCTAGAATAAAAAAAAAAAATACTAAATTGGAGAAATTCTGAGTTTGAATCAGAGCAAGACGAGATTTAGTCATACGAGATCGAGACGAGTCTGAATTTTTTTAATTTTGACAAGACCGATACAAGACTCCGAAAGTCTCGTCTTTGTCTCGTTTCATGGCCAGCTCTAAACAACACATTCCTTAAAATAACAATTTTGATAACAGTAACATTAGCAAGTAAAGGGTATTTTTTTTAAAGATATAGAACTTTAAGTTGACAACACAGTCATTTTAATAGATGTTAAGTGTTTAGTTTGGTTTAGCATTTCAAAATGAATAGACTGACGTTTGAACAACAAGGCAAATTTTGTAAGAGAGTTTCGTTTAGAGATGATTTTATTAATCTTTTGGTTAAATGGCGGTGGCGTTAATAAACAGCCGTTAAATCCAGAAAAACAGATGCTGGCCAAAATGTTACAGTCAATGTTGACTGCTATAGAACCATGATTCCTCCAATGAACAATCATGATGTGATGGAGATACGTGAAGTCGCTAATATACGCCGATAGACCGAAACGATCGACCATTTGGAGGAAAAGATTCACCGCGTTATTGCGGATATACGGGAACAAATGTTGGAAAAAGTGACCGAAAATTTGAAATCCAGATTAAATTATGTCCGAGCCAGCCGTGGTGGTTATATGCCCTATCTATATCATATTTAAAGAAAAAGATTATCTTTCGAATAAACTGAATTTAATGACAATTTTAAAAATTCATCTTTGTTTTATTCACTTTCAAAGTTTTATACCTCCGAAAAAAATGCCCTTAACAAAGTACGGTTAAGCAAAAATGTTTAACTAAAAATGGTGCAAGGAGATTTCAAAACAAAAGTCATTTACATTTTAATTTAAAAAAAAAAACTTTTTTGAAAAACAGACGAGACTTCAAAAGTTTCTTCTCGTGGTCAGCCATTGGATTTTGATGCAAATTATATTTAAGACATATAACTATTAAATTAACTATGTTTCAGTAAAGAACCATGGAACGTTTTGGACCCACTTTCAACATTGTTCAACAGTGGTAAAACTGGGCACTACTTCAGTTTGGTATAAAAATATATTGGGCTGGGACAAACACTTAAAAGTTGAGCGAAGAACTTTTCAATTCGTTTTTCATCATAAGGAAATCATAAATACATTAAATATTATAAGAAATTTACCTAAAGACGCCCTTACAATATTCTACAAAAATATCATCAGCCATTTTTAAAATTTGCGACGAGAAGAGATAGGCCCATTTTAATTGAATTTAAGGTTTAAAAAATAAAAAAAGCTGACTGTAGTTTTCAGCTTAATAAATTAAATCTTAGAACTCGGATCGATCAATAATTCAAGATGAAATGTTTTTTCTATCAAAAAAAAAAAAAACATACTAATAATCTGAGTGAAGCAAAAATCAATTATTTTGTTAATGAAAAATTTCTGAATACTGAAGAAACTTTTTACTTTTATTTCTTCTAACATAAAGCTGAACAACATTTTATACATTTACTACACTAAATAAAATCAATTTATTTTTAAAAATAACGCACTCGGGCGTATACGCACTTTTTTGGTTAAATATTTTGTTTTCTTAATTTTGGTTTTTTTACACGTCACCTTGGACCTGGGTGCATGTCTTTTGATATATTTTTTTGTATTTTTTAATGTAAAAACATATTTCATTTTTATATTAGAAATTAGAATGTGCTGCACACCGACCCCGGTACTCCTACTCACTATTATAAAGGGTGTCCTAACAAGAACGCAATGTTTAAATTTGGCGCCATTCGAAGTGTCATTGTTTGACATTTGAACAATTATTATTGTTTGTCAGTAGAAGGTATAAAGTTAATAAAAATGGAGCGCTACACGAATGAACAACGCATTCTCATTGTGAAATTGTTTTATCAAAATGGTGAAAGTTTTGTAGCTACAGTTCGCAAATTGCGATCAATTTGGGGTTACAATAATGCTCCAAAAGAGTGGAAAAATTTGCTGAAACTGGGTCTGTCACTGATGTAAAGACAACAACGCGCCTTCGACCAGGTCGATCGACCGAAAATATCGCAGCAGTACGCTGGAGGAATCATTGGCCCTTTTTTTTATGAAAATGAGTCAGGTCAAGCGCAAACAGTCAATGGTGTTCGGTATCGTGAAATGATAACCAATCTTTTCGTGCCTAGAATTGAAGAAATGAATGTGGAGGGGATGTGGTTTCAACAAGACGGCGCCACATCTCATACAGCCATTTCCCGGTCGTGTTGTTTCGCGTTTTGGAGACCAGAATTGACCGCCTAGATCGTGCGATTTATCACCATTAGACTTTTTTCTTTGGGGTTTTTTGAAGTCGGTGGTTTATGCGAATAAGCCGACGACAACTCAAGCCTTAAAAGAGGAAATTGGACTCTGCATTAAATACCGCAGCATTTATGCAAAACGGTCATTGAAAATTTCATTAAAAGATCGCGTATGTGCCAGCAAAGCCGCGGCGGCCATCTGCTCAATGTGTTGTTCCATACATAACCTCATCCTGTCTACTTTACGATATAATAAAGAATTCGCGATTTTTTTTAAATATCTGCGTTATATTTAAAATTTAAATCAAGCGTTGGGACACCCTTTATAAGTTACATAGTTCTTGCATTCAGATGGCGGAATCATAATTTCCTTTATTAAATTAATTAAAAATAGCTGTAATCCCTCACAAAAACAAAGATTTGGATCTAACCCACCACTCACTCCATAGTCGGAGGAAAATATCCAACATCGGGAGTCAGGACTCAGGATTATACCTAATATTAAATTACATACATTTATCTGTCTGTTTAAGGTATGATTGGTATACTTGTAAAACTGCTAAATATGTACCTATTCATATTATTGAATTAATTAAAAAAAATAATTGTTGGAAATTTGAGATGTTGTTAACAAATAAACAACTACGCCATATTGTTGATAAAATGAAATATATTTACAAAAAACATTTCAGAACATTTTGATTCTCTTTTTTGTTTTATTTTTTTCCCCCTTGTGTTATAATCATTCCAAGTACATATTCCTTCTACATAAATCCTGTACGTATTTGAATTTTAAAGCTTTCAAAAAATTAATGCTCATAGAATATACCGGACAAGTAAATTGTGTTAAATCAAAATTCTACTGCTTTAATATTTTGACATAAAACTATTTTATACATAAAAACTATTAATATATGTATGTAGGGATTTTAAATGTAAGAAGCCTTAAAAATTTAAATTTAACAACTTTTGGACTAAATTTATTAACTCTTTTTTTTTATATGGGATATGACTACCCTTAAAATGTTTTAACACAGTTCGAGCGTTTAGGGAAATGGGATAGGTGTTAAAAGTAGATACCGATGCACATTGGTTTTGAATGCCTGGGCATCGAAATGGGTAGGAAAAATCGAGCCGGGTAAAGCATTCCACATTCGAGTGGTACTGCTAAAGAAGGAATCTCTGTACTTAACAGTGCGTCCGAAGTTGGGCTCAATTTTCAATTTTTTCAATTTCAAAAGTTTCTTTATTTTCACAATATTACAATTTACATTAGTTTACCCGCAAAGCAAAGTGCTTATCTGCAGGTGGTTACAAACAATAATATTCTTTAGATTTTGAAGTGTTCGAAAAGTTCAGTTAATGTTTTAGATTTAATTTAATTTAATTTAGTTTAAATGATTTAAATTATTTTATTTAGCAAGTATAAAAATCAATAAGTTAAAATTTAAGAGCAAAGTTAGATCTGAAATTAGTTATTATATTTTAATCATCGTACAAAATACAATCCTAACATATATTTTTTTATTTCTTTTTTTCTTTTTTTAAAGTTAGTTATATTTTTCAAATTTTGGGGTATTTCATTTAATATCTTCGGAATAATGGTTCTAAGTTCTCTGTTCCCATATACGTTGTAAGTAGCCGGAACTTCCAGCATCCCAAGCGCTCTTCTCCTAGTATTTTGGTCATGTCTAATTGGCTGTAGGAATCTTTCATCATCCATATAATGCTGTAATATGGTCAAGCGATAAATTGCGTTTATATCCAACACTTTGAGGTCGGTACTGTTTGGTTTAATTAGTTTAATTAAGCGATGTTGTAGGCTTAATATCTTGTCTTTATGTGTTTTTGAAGCATTACCCCACGCTAGTATCCCATATCGAATTCTTGATTCTGCTAACGAGTAATAAACTTGTTTCAGGACTTCAAAGTTGGAAAATTTTTTTAGATAAACCAAGGCAAATAGTGTGCTTTTTAGCTGAAGACGTAGAGCATTTATATGTTCACGCCATAGAAAATGCTCATCTATTGTAACTCCGAGATACTTTATCTTCTTGACGATTTCGATTGGATTGTTGTTGTTGGCTAACAGTGGACAGTGGTTGTTTCGGTGATATAAATTGAATATTTCTTGACGTTTAGTTGGGTGGCGTATATGCATTACCTTTGTTTTGTTAGCATTAATAATTAATCCATGGTCATGACACCACTTGGATATATCATCAAAGTGCTTTTGAAGTATTTCTACTGCTGAGTTACGTACCAATATGTATAGTTGCGCCGTTCTCTTGTTTTTTTGCAAGTATTTTGCCGTTGCTCTCCCAAACAAATTTCCAATTGCATTCTCTCGCTTTAGTTTTGGCTAGCCAAAGAAGGTGCTTATTTGTTGGTGTAAGATGATTATTTACATAAATATAATTGTTTCCTTCGTTTGTAAGTGCGGTCTGGTTGTTGCTTGTGTTTTTAATAATTTCTGTTATTGGTATATTTCGTTTGGCTTTTGCATTCTTAATTAAGTTGGTTTTGCATGTTTGATTAACAAATGAGACAATTATGGTAGATTTTTCTGGATTTCTTTTGTTTGTTCTGTAGACATCTGTGATATCTGTGGTACACAGATTATAATCTATTGTCTTGCCTAATGCTTGGACAATTTCAACTAGATTCTCGTTTTGCATTGGTGGAATATTTTTAATTTCAATATTGTTTTTTAATAATTGTTGTTCGAGTGCGTTAATTTTCGTTTCCATGGTGAAGATTTGTTCGTCTTTTTTTGTGTTGCTTTCTTTTAATTCTTTAATCTCATTTGAGAGTTTTTGTAGCAATTCATTGTTTGAATTCATATGGTGTTTAATCTCATCATATTTGTTTGCAAGGAATTCACAACTTGATTTTATATCTGTCATTTCCTTTCTCATTTTTCGCATTTCGTTTAATATATCGTTGTTGAGTGTATCATTATTTTTTGTTGTTGTGTTTGTAGTAATAATTTCTTGTTCTTGGGCGACATCTGGGGAGCTAGCGCTCCTCATACGTTTGTTCATCGATTGGGTAGGTGTGCTTTCATCTGCACTTATTTTGGGCATGGAAGGAGCAAGTAGGTCTCTTCTGCAAGCTGGACACTTCCATTCCTCCTTTTTGGCCGCTGTCATTTTTCTATAGGATTTTTCGGAGAGTGTGGTACATCCATAGTGCATCTTGCGATCACACCTGTGACAGGTAACGAAGTCCCCATCGGCGGGGAGATCGGAGAGGCACTCAGAGCATGTGTCCATGTTGTATATAAAAATTTATACTTGTAGGTGTTTGTATTTTCAATACCTATAAGACGATGGCTGTCTCTTAATAATTATTTTATTTATTAAAAAGAATAAAAAGTTTTTATCAAAAAAGGAATTGTCTTTTGGTTTTTAAAATTCTTAAGCTTAATGTAAGTACTGTTTTTCAACAGATTTAACTTATTTTTGTATTGAAAATGGCTCACAAATTATTTTAAGCACCGAAAAGAAAAAAACACAACTGATCACTTCGAAACTCACTCAGTTCATCAAGGATGAACTGATGGGCATTCCTTGCGGTGCAAGTATTACGGTGGAATATGGAAGTAGCGGTAAAAAAATGAAAGACAAGAAACGTTATGACGATGTTCCAAGGAAGGAAACGTTTCTGTTATACTTCTTTCACCTATCATTTTCATCGCTCTATTTTGTATTCTGTCCAAAAGATTTAGATGTGTAATTGGAGCACCCGCCCCGATATGCGAGTTGTACTCAAGCTTTGGGGAAATGTAGGCTTTATAGATAATAGCCAGATCAGAAGGGGAGAAAAATTTCATACATCGATGAAGGAACCCTAAACACTTAGCAGCGTTTTTGGCGACATCGAAAATGTGATCATTCCACAGGAGATGGTCTGTGATGCACATATCGACAACCGAGAACAGTTTCAGTTTCCTCGATGCAAGTGCCACTCATGGATAGCGGCATGGGAGGTGGGTTTCGCTTTAACGACAATAAGCAGCATTGAGTTTTGGATGCATTAAATTCTACGCGGTTTTTGTTTCCCCATTGGATAATGGTTTCAAGATCAGAATTAAATGAGCTTATCATACGCTGTCGTTCTAGTTCTACATCCGAAGAACAGGGATGGGAATCTGAGAACGAATATGAAAAGCTGAGAGTACTATAGTCGGCAAAACAATTTAATGCATTGGAAGTTTCAGATAAAAGATCATTTATGAAAATCAGGAAGAGAGTCGGAGACAAAACAGAGCCCTGGGGCACATCAGCGTTTATTTTATGGATAACAGACTTGGAACCATCCAATACAAATTGTATTGAGCGGTCTGAAAGGTAATTTCTAATCCAACGAAGAAGAGATTCATCGATTCCAAATGCACTCTATCAAATGCTTTAGAAATATCAAGCGCAATAATCTTACTTTCTCTAAAACGATGTAAAGATTTGTGCCACTGTTCGGTGGCACTGATCACCAGTGGACGCTTTCGATCTTCGAGATATTTCATAAGCTGATGGTTAATCAGCGTTTCCATTACCTTGGAAAGAATGGACGTAACAGCAATTGGACGATAGTTAGACGGTACAGATGATTCGCCTTTTTTAGGGACAGGCCGGACAAATGCAGTTTTTCATCCACTCTACTACGCTATTAAAAATAGGAAATTTAAGAAATCTCATAAATTTTTTTGAAATATTCCATTTTTAATTGCGAGATAAAATTGGAAAGCGAGTCAATAAATTGGGCCAAAGCATGTTTAATTTTATCTGTGAGACAATTCTATTAAAAAAAATCAATCTTATCAATTTGGTTGCTATGTATTCTTTTTTATTAGTATGGTATGGATATGCCATATATTGTTAATTCCATCGAATCGGAGGCATTATAAATTTATTATTCGTATGGGAGGCAGGCACGCAAGTTGTTAATCCAACGAATTCTTTTTACTGTAAAAGTGTTTAACAACGTCGCACAGTGAGAGTGTTTGTAATTCTTGGTGGCAAAATGTGAGCTTTTTCGAAACCACCATTATAGTATTTTCATATAAAGTACACAATATTTAAAAATAAAAAAAAAGAATATAAATTATTTTAAATTTATAAATTCAAGTTCAAGAGTCATTCAGACAAAATTTCAGAGCTATCATAACTTTTTTTTCTAGATTTTTTGGTTATGTGTATTTGAATTCGCCAGAATTCTCTTTTGTTCTTTTTATTAGCTGTTCACTGAGAATTACTAGTATATGTCGCGAGCATATATTTTATGCAAAAGATCAAGTTTTTTAGTTATTAGTTGTTTGAAAATACAAAAAACCCATTTTTATGATTTCTCGTTTTTTATACATATACATACATATAAAAAAATACAAGTTAATAGATTAGTTGTTTTATTTTCAAAAAGCGAGTGGCGGAAAATTACCCTTTAAAAAAATTTTGATCTCAAATAGGAGAACAGTTTATGAAAACAATCGAAAACCAAGAATCTGGATCTATGGCAGGTACTGTTAATAACGTTTTTTTAAAATTATTTCTTGGATCAAATAATTTTAATGTCTTACAAAAACCCACAGAAATAATTTGTAACCGTTAAACCGTTAAGTTAGTTACATTTTGGAGAAAAGTAATATTTCTCGTAACGAATATACCACAGGTACCGTTAGGAAGTAAACAAAATTTTACGTCGCCTAAAAGGACTCAGGGCCATCTGCTGAAACGAAACTTAACTATTTATGTTCAACCTAAGCGCTTATGTTCTACTTTTTCCTCTACGTAAACTGTCACATAAGAGTTTATGTGAAACATAAGTACTTATGTTCTGTATCAGCAAATGGGCCTTACCTACCCAAAAACTTTAAATTCCAAATTCAAAGAAAGTCGCAGCATTAGCTTACACTGAGAGTCAAAATGTAGATTGACAGAGATTCAGAGAGGGCAGACAGACGGCATATAGACAGAATTGTGGGACCCACTTTTATTTTGCTTTCTCTATCATCGTAATGAAAGGTCTGATTAATCGGCCCTATCGAGGTAACCGTCGGAGCGGAATTCTCTCCGAAATTCTACGAATCGTAGACATTTTGCTTCGAGGTAGTTCTCTGATCAGCTGATCGGAAATTCTCTCCGACGAAATTAAACGAAGTCCTTCGACAAGTTCTTGGCGAGGAAGTTTTTCTTTTTTCCGATGAAAGCTACTTCGAACCGAAATAGAATCTCTGACGAAGGATGCGTTACGGAGAAAGTTCCACTCCGACAGACGGTTACCTCGATAGGGCTGAATATTTTCAGTTTGATTTTTTTTTTACCGAATATGTAATCATATTAAAGGAAAAAATGTTTTTCTAAGGTGCTGTGATAAAATCAATACATGTATTCATTTAAAAAAATAATTTATCTAATGTTAAATGTAATAAACGTTTTTGTTTTTCATATTTAATAAACTTTCCCTGATGAAGTCGAGAAATTACGACGAAACGTAGGAAAAAATATGAAATAATAGTTTTTATTTGCATATAAAAGGAAGTGAACATAAAAAGCCTGATTTTACCATAAAAAATTCACATAAATCAAGGACATCAAGGACAGGGATTCACATGTGTTTTTTTTATTTCAAACATGATCCTTGGTACACTTTTTTCCCAGTCGTAGCTTAGGTAATTAATTTATATAAGAAACTTTCTGGACACTTAATTAATCAAGTTTCATTCATTGCGTTGTCATTAATTTGAAAATCAAATGGCTTCCATCATCTACTTAATACAATATTAAGTATTTTTTTTTCATAACATTCCATCAAAAACAAAACTGTAATCATTCGTCATTATAGTCTCAACAAATCATCATTCATTTAAAAGCCTATCAAATTACTTTTTTTTTGTTTTTAATTTTATCCAGCTAGTTTTGATAAATTCTCACACTGTTATAAACGACAGACACGTTTTAAATGATATATAAAAAAAAAAAAACAAAAAAAAAAAGGTGTGCCTACTTTATTACAAACCATAAAATAGACACATCACGTTGTCATATAAGTATATAGATAAATAAATAAACAGGAGTTTTCATTCGTCTAACAATTTTTTGGACTGAAATACTCGTACATGGCTGTGTTTGAAAATAAAATGTTTTATCTTGGTTGAACCCCTAGGCACATCTTTGAAGGATATAGAAGTCCTTGTATTTGCTGTTTATTATTCTAACGTTGATATTTTAATCATTAGATGTTATCAGTCATAGCATTAGGTATACCTATCCTATATGTATATAATATAGCTTACAGGGTCGTCCTTAGCTAAATGGGGGCCGAGAGTAACTGTTATTATTAAATAATTGGGTCTTCAGAAGGTGATACATTTCGTTTCAAAAAAAATAAAGGAGCAATATTTGAAAAAAAAAATCTAAATTGTTTTTATACAGAGTTGTGTCCTTATGAAAATAGGAAAAAAGATTTAAAGTTATGATTTTGAAATTTTTGACCAGTATTTTCTTTTTAACATATGTACCGTTATCGCATATAGTAATAGGAGATAGAAAGAGATAATTATTGGTTTCTTTTGCGCCTTTGATCTGTGTACAAGGCAAAAAGGTTCAATTTTGAAATTATTTTTGGTTATTTGGTTTTAAGTTGTTTTTCTTTAAATGAAAAAAAAACTGTAATTTTGCCATCAACAATATCTCAGCAACTATAATGATGACGTTGAAATAGCCAGTTGTATTTCTTCCCTAAAACATCGATACTCGCGCATTCTTTTTTTAGCCACACTACTCGAATGTGAAATGCTTATACTCCTGGGACTAAAATATTTATTAATTTAATACGAATGTGAATCGGCATCAAAATATTTATGCATAAGGATCTAAAATTTGGTATTGAATTCCAAAATTTTAAAAATTATTATGTATTTCCAAAACAACTCAATGCAAATTTTCGAAAGTTGTTAAAAACTGGGTTTTTAATACTTGCTTTAATATTTTCTACATAATTATATTGAAATTCATAAATAACGGTAACTCTCTTTTCTCAAAATCGAAAACTGCTCGAAAATTTATAGATATTAGACAGTAAAAAACTAATTTAAAACATTTTTTACATTTTGATTAAAATTTGCAAAATTTTTTTTTGGATTTTTAAAAAGTTGCATAGATATTTGATATATTTTTAAAATTATTTTTTTTTTTGAAAATTCTACTTTTTATAAACGTCATATATTTAAATGAATTTTTTTTTTTAATTTATTTAAAAAAAATGTTGGTATTGGTTTTTCATTCCAGCCAAAATGAAGAAAATGGTGTAACTTCGCAAATTATGAAAAAAAGCGTTCTCATTATCGTTTTATCTTTCTGTTTCATAGAGAAATTTCAAATGTATCCTTTGGTTGATATGTTCTGATTTGGAAGAAGTGTGAATTCGTATGGGAAATGAGATAATTTGAAAATTTATTTGGAAATTATCAACGAAGTAACCTCATTTGTCCTTATGAAAAGGGGTGACCAAAAACATAATTGTTAAAAAAGAGGCAAGATTTCATATACATACACTGCTTATCACTTGATAGAGGCCATTTTTTTCACAATCACGAAGTGCACTAAAATTCCACTATAGGTATCAAATATGATTACCATAGTAAAAAAAGCAATATTATGAGCCCTCTATATCAAGAGCCTTGAATAAATCTCAACTGGCCATTTCCAAAAGATTGCCCTGAGATTGTTTTCTCTTCAATCTGAATCAATAATGGCAACACGCGCATATTTCTAAATTAAACCAAAAGCCAAAAGGAATTCACAATATAATATCACGATGATGTTATTAAACATTATAGGTACCTACTATACACAACTATGGTATCATGAGTAAATGTAATCAAAAACCAACCAGGAACTCACCATCATCTACCTGATGCTTCTTTGCACCAGCTGCTGCTATTGCTTGTTGTTTTTTGAGTTTTATAGCGCCCTTTTCATGCGGCAGCACTACCATATTATCGATCACAGATTCGTCTCCCTTGTTAATATCACGTTTGTTAGCATCAATAACAGTCTCAACGGGAGGTATTCGAGCTTTGTCACCATTATTCCTATTAACCACAATTGGAACATCAGCAGCAGCTCCAGCTCCAGCTCCACCTCCACCTCGAGCCGAGTAGTCGAATTCATCACCACCTGCTCGACCGCCACCTGGAATTCCACCTTCGCCTACGTCGCTTCTAAAACCTAAAGATATTCCATTCCATTTGGAAGCGCGTCTCGTGTCATCTGTATAAAGCAGGAAGGCAATGGTAAACCAAATTACCGTCAGAACTGCGACAATTTTCACAATCGACGTTGAACGACGTCGCCATATGAATGCCATATTTCACTCCTCGTACTTTTTGCCTGTCTCAAACTTGTTAAAGAGTGACTCCTTGCTGTATAGCAATTTGTTTCTGTTCACAATTTTGTGTGCTCTTGCAGGCGACAAAAATTGTGTTTAAATTAAGTTAAAGCCTTTTTTTTTCTTCTCTCAGAGAAAATACAAATGTTTCGTATTTTATTCACATAATTTGGCTTTTTTTTATGAAGAACAATAAGACGTCTCCAAAATCGTCATGATGATGGTGATGTGGTAGAATTCTTTTGTTTAATTTTAAAAATAATAGAAAGAATGTAGAATTTAAATGTGGTTTGGTCTTAAAGTTTTAGTATAGTTTCCAGTCCAATTGTTGTATTCTTTGCTCGTAAAAAGATTTATTATTTGATATGTCCTTTTGGGAAATGAAAAGTTAGTCTTTAGTTTTTTTTTATATAAATGTGGATATGTCTTGGTAGCTGTTTCTTAACGTTTTTATTCAATTTTTTTTGTAGCTTTTGTTTTGCTACCAAGATTTTGTGCTATTTTTAATGGAAACATCAATATTCTTCTTCCTCGGAATTGTTATTGACGATTTCAATAGTTTTCGAGTGTATAATTGAAATTGAAAACAATTTAGTGATTTGTTTGATGTTTCATTGGAAGTATCTGGAAAGATAAAAATAAAATATTCTATTATTTTTTATTTAATTCATAAGCATTTTTATATTAGTAAAATTAAAGTTAAAAAAATGTTTAAAATATTTACTATTTATTTATATTTATATTCAAATTTTGAAAATTTTACAAAACGATTTACATATTGCGCTACCCAAATAGTTTTTGCAAATATTTCTCAAGAAAAAAAATTGAATTGACTTGATGAATAAAAACTACATTAAAATTTTTCGTTTTATTTTAAGAAGAATAATTTTTGTTAGATTATCTTAATTGATTTTTCAAACTTTTCAAAAATTCATATTATCAATTCGGTTAGGTACAATATTTTCTTAAGGTTTAACATGATTCTAATGTTCACAACATGGGCTTGAGAAAATTTTTAAACATTCTTATAAAATAATCCTAGATATATCAGATTTTTCAAAATTATCAAAATACACCTTAAATTTGGCAAACAATTTTGAAAAATCTTGATATTTACTGCTGCAACAAAAAAGGTGATTAGCTGAGAAAATAAGTAAAATGAGTAAACATTCGAAAAACAAATATATAACATAAATCTAGATTATTTCTTTTTTTTTTAGAGTGTATGGTTCTACTTTAAAATGTGTCCAATTCAATCTCAAATTTCACTCCAAATCCAGATAGAATTTATTATCTGTTGACGATAGTAAAGAGGAAGATGATATTTGTTCGAATTTAAATCGAATCAATTTTTATTAATAATATATGTACATATACATTTTATCGAAATAAACACTTTATCAAAATTAAACATTGTTGCAAGAAGTATTCATAACTGAACCTGTAAACGTTAGATAAAGGTCACAAAAGTAAATTATTCATTCTCATGGAAACATTTGTTTCATTAATGGAAAACATTTTTTAGCGATTATTGACACCTGTCATCAAATTTTTATCTTTTTTTTTTTTTGTTGCAAGCAAATCAACAGTATTCATTTTCTTTTTGACGTAGTATTTTAAAAGAATTGCTAACGTCACTGGTTTTTTTTTAGTTTCCTGTTATGTACATACACGTATGTAGATTTCCAATAACACAATTCAATAAAAACAAATAAGAAAGTACATTTACTTCTGTTTTAACAACTTAATTCGGATACCAGTTTTGAAAGACAAACGTTAAATTAATATTTTATGCCACGTATTAACATAGCACACAACGGTTTTTAATATTTAAAAAGATATTTCACCTAATCAAAGAAAATCCTCGTCCACGACATAATATTTCCAGTGTTTATGTTTGATAATAAATTTCACTTTCTATGTAAATTTATTTAATATGTTGTCTTTGAAAACTTTTATTTAAATCGTATTCGTACTTCACTAACATTTGCCGCGTGTAGACTATATTTTAATCTATAAAATTTTATTTTTAATTTTTTTTGCCAACAACTTTGTTTGATATCACACTTTTGAGACAACAAAAAGCAATGATATGAAATTAAATGTTGTTGACTTTTCTAGCAAAGACTGCAAGGATACATTGGTCGTATAATAGCTTTTAGATTACAATGCAACAAGAACAACAAATAAGTACGATAAAATATTGAAGAATATGATTTTAAAATTAAAAAAAAAAAAACACATACAGAAAATCTTTATTATTTTGGAATGTTTTGTAAAAATAATTAATCTAGAAAATGTGTAGGTATATCCTACTTCGAAAACTTTAAAACTATTAAATTTGGTCAAGATCTGTTGAACGGCTAAAAACTGTTTTCAAGAAATAAAATATATTTTTTTTATATGAACTTTGATTTTTTTCCTCTTCTTCTTAAAATTAAAGACAACAGTTTTTCCTTCGAGATCTAAGAATGATATTCCAAAAGTATTCCTAAAAACAAAAAAAAAAACATGAAAAAGAAACATAAATGTCAATTTACGAAACCAATTTCTCAGGAATTTTTGTTTTTATTTGAACATTTTACATAAAATATTTATTCATTTCAATTCACTGAAATTGAAGCTTTTAAAAATTCCAACAAAATAAATTAGATGAATAAAAAACTAATAATGAAATATAATTTACCCTATCGAAAAAATACAAATATTTACGATAACAATAGCTACGAATCAAAAAAATGCTTCTGCCGCATTTGATAAGATAAAAATCTGAGCTTTTACAGTTCAATTAAAAATACAAACATTAAATATAGGATGGAAGAGTTATTGACTTGCTATCAATCATTAACTCAAGACAAGTTATCTATTTCCATTTGTATAGTTTTAAGAACAACATATTTGAAAAAAAAAATACGAATTTTAATGGAAATTTCGAATCTCTTTCACAAGAAGATATTAAATAGAATTGTTTCACAGTCAGATAAATGTTGTGTAACGTTTTATATCAATCAATCAATACCTTTAAGGAAGGGAAAACCAAAAATTACCATATTTTTCAATAAAAATTAATTTAAGAAAAAAAACTTTATTGTTGTGAGCAAGTCAAATGTACCTTTTTCTTTTTCTTTAAAATTAATATCCTCAATCTTCACTGGTTTATGTGACCATAAAAAAATATTGCAATAATTTTGAATGCATTTTTTTTTTTACTTCCAATAAGAAGGTATCTGTATGAAAGGTTGGAAAGTATGTCGGACTAATAACTAAATATACTAGAACGTCAAGCCACGATAATCAAAAACTAACCTTTAAACTTCATTTTACTAAAAATATGCTGTAGGTTTCAATTTGTATAAGGTTTCCAATAAAGTAGTTATTATAGGCTTCAAAAAAAAATTCTTCGTAAAACAGAGAAACAGACATTCAACCGACCTAGTACCTTTTTTTTCTGATAAACCAATGGAATTATAGAAAGTACAATTTGTATTAAGATTGTATTGATTTACTTTATAGAAGCTGTAGGCTTTATAGGGGCTATATGCTTTAAAAAAGGCTTGTTGGACTGACTAGAAAATCATCGAGTTTGGGAAACTGATTTTTTAACAATTTAATATAATATCCAATACTTAAACTGACATAAGCTTAAGTAGTTTGTTTGAAATAATGAATTAAAATTTAGGAAAAATTTTATAAATAAAAAAGTGCGTAGACGCACTAGTGTTCATTAGTTTCATTTGTGTGGAGAGGGTGATAGCACCATTCGACCTAGGTGACGCAGACCAACAATTCCGCCTACCCGACCTCGACGAAGTGAGGATAGCTATATCCAATCTTAAGTCCAACTTAGTTGCTGGGGCTGACGGCCTCACTGCCGAACTGTTCAAAGCAGCAGGCGATGACTTGGTAAGGAGTATGCACCAACTCATCTGCAAAATATGGTCGGAAGAAAGCATGCCCGATAAATGGAATCTTAGCATTGTTTGCCCAGTCCTCGAGAAAGGAGTCTGAAGCCGTTCGTCAACAACCTGATAGGTCCATATCAGTGTGGCTTCAGACCAGGAAAGTCCACCATCATAGAACGGCGAAGTCTTGGACAAAACGTCACCATAGGCAGCTATAACTTCGAGGTATTTGAGGACTTTGTCTACCTAGGCACCGCTATCAATTCAGACAACGACACTAGCGCTGAAATTAAATGGAGAATAGCTCTTGCGAATCGCTGCTTCTTTGGACTTAGAAGGCAATTGAGTAGTAAAGTCCTCTCTCGAGCAACTAAAGTGACCCTTTATAAGACGCTTATCATCCCAGTTCTTATCTATGGCGCTGAGGCTTGGACCTTGTCAAGGCAGGATGAGAACGTCTTAGGATGCTTCGAGAGGAAAAATCTCCGGGTGATTTTTGGTCCCGTCTGCATAGATGGTGAGTGGAGGAGAAGATACAACCATGAAGTGTACGGGCTGTACAGCGACACTGACCTGGTCAAACGAATCAAAGTCCAACGACAAATCAAAGTCTAAACAACCTTGGGTGTCCAAACTATTTTTACCCTTAATTCCGTTTAGTGTAGGTTCACTTATTCAATCAAGCAGGCGCAGAAATGTAATTTTCAGGGAACAGAACAACCAAGTGGAAAGTTTTGTTTTAATTATGAAAAAAAAAGTTTTGTCGAAAATTCGTCCTCAAAAAATATTGTCAAGAAAAAAAAAATTCAGGAAACAACGACATTTTTATTTTATTCAGTCAGTTGGTCCATAATCTAATCTATTCAGTGTTGTAGGTAATTATCTTTATCATGGTTCAATTTATGATTGCAAATAAAATATTTTGGATAATATCAATTTTACCCAACCAAAAATATTTGCAAAGATTTCAATATTTGTTTTATCCTCCTTTTGAAGAAAATAAAAACTTTTTTTATGAAAAGACATAAAATCTTTACACTTCGCTTAGCAACTAAGAAAATAAATATGAATTCTTGTTGAACTCGTCACTGAAATGCTGATATAATATTTTATAAATACAAGGCAGCTTACCTAAAGCAAACTCTGCAAGTGATATTATGTTTGTATCAGAAACAGGAGTCCAAACATATTTAATATTTACCAGCAAACTATATACCTATGTACATATGTGTATACAAAAAAATATGTGTGTATAAAGAAAACACAAAAACGTTAAAACAATCTTGTGGTTAACCTTCATTGAAAATCTAACAAACGAGCAAAACCTAATCTCCACAAAAGCATAGTACCTACAATTTTTCAGCAAAAAAAAAGTTTGAAAAAAAAAAAACAAAAATAAAATAAAGAAAGAAAAACTAAGTTTGAGCGTTTGAAAGGCTTTGTTTCAAAACACAACTAAAACACATTGATTAATCGGCTCACATGCTGCTGCAAAACTCAAGTACGTGTGGAATAAACGTAGTACCTAGATACTTTTACCCAAAAGATATCGATTTAACCTGGAGGTGGATACAGGCATACTTGACAAAAAAAAAATATCGTATCTTTCTCAAAAATAAAACGATTCAGAGAGAAGGAGGGGTATATTTTTTTTATTGGGAGAATAGTTGCTATCCAGCACTTTTGGAAGAACAAAAAAAAAACAATTTTGTGAAAACAGAATGTGATGAGATAAATTCTTTTTTTAGTTCCTTTTTTTGCAATTAGTTCAGTATCATAGTTTTCATATAGTTTTTGAAAAAAAAAACTTATTTCTTCAGCGAAATGCATTCAGTAAAACTTTGATTTTGTTGGGTTGAAGAAGAAAAAAATCAAATCCTGTTCTAAGAAATTGAAGCTTCTTAAAGTGTGAAGGACATTATTCAAAGAAATAAACTAAACTACAGACAATAGACCGACGCGACTTGGAAGAGAATTTCCGTTTTTTTTTTGACTTTTCTATTGGGTTAATGTTTTATTAAAATCTAGAAATCTATTTTTTCTGAAGGAAAAAACTTTGTCTTCCTTTCTGTTATGTATAATGTATATCCTGGTACGAGTATCTACGAGTTTCGTTGGCAAAAAAAGAGTTTCATGGGCAACTTTAATTTAAGGCCGTATTTACCGAGCGCTGATAACTTTATGAGTTACTCATTGGAGGTTAATTGGTCTTAAACAATTTTAAATAAAATGTAACTATAATTCAGTCACATTCAACACAGAATCGTCTCCCCCAAAAAAAATCTTTTCTTTATTTTCGAGTTAAATGGGGGAGTAACATTGATTGGCCTACAGAATAATAATGTTCCGCACATTTGGACTCACTAGAAAATAAACGTTGCTCCATTTAACCAACTATATGAAGCAAACACATTAACGCATTTATAATACTTTTTATTTTTATTGAAACGATTTCACGATTTAACACCCTACCATCTCTTTCAGCAGTAATATTTTAACGTTAACTAATTGAATGACCCTCTTAACGACTATCTATTACTATTATATTTATAGGTAGTTATATTATATACGCTAGATGAAATAAACACATGAAAATAGCAAATCTATTAACAAAGAACTGTAAAAAATGGCAGAAACATTAAGAAATAACTGAATCAAGCGCCTTTCATTTTCATTCTTAACTAACATAAGCAAATTCATGCAGTATCCATGCAGTAAATTTATAATCACATTATTTAATAGCAGAACCCGCTTATCAGCCTGCTTAAAATCATTTGAATCAAATTATTACTCATTTTCAAATGATTAGTCAGGAAAAGGAATAAATTGTTCATGTGCTGTTAAAACTGAAAGTTTCTAAAAGAAAAAAACTGGAAGTTTTTTATATGAACTTTGGACTGAAATTTGTTGAAATTCTGAGTCGAATATGCGAACAATGCTGTTATTGATGAGTAACCAAAACAATTGATTCACATATTTGGAAATACTACTCATCCCAGGTCTTGAAAGAAATATTCAAAATTTAGAATAGAATAGATGGCATATAGCTTATAGCGATTCAGTAATAAAATTAAAAATGTTTGAGAACATGTTTTGGATGATTTTTAAATGACATCGAAATGGTTAGAGCCATTGTAAGGTCTGTTTAATATCTTGAGTTAATTTTTTTTACAAATCCAAAACTACTCAAAGTCGCAAGTAAAAAACTAGAGATACTTAATTTTTTAAAAACTATATGCTAAAATAAAAGAATTCCTAGCTGTACAAAAATCATTACCATTTATGAATTTTCACCAAATAATTTTTAAATTGAACGTTTTGAATGAAACAATAAAACTTCGTTGATCTACCAACAAGATATTGAAGGAAGCTTTGACAACTGCCAAGCTGTTTATCAGACACTTTTTAGTCGTGCTTGGTGTGTAATTGTTCAATTTTATTGAAATAACTTTTTACCCAGCTGGGAATTGAAACCAGACAAAGCTCTCCCTCAGAGCCATATCCACTATGCATTGCGCTACCAAGGTCACGTCAACAGGTTTATCCCAGATAAGGTTTTATTAATTGACAATTTCATTTGAAACCACCACAATTATTTTACGAAATGAAAATAAAAAAGCACACGCTTACCTCTTTTCAATGTGGCTGTCATTGAGTATAACCGGGTTTGACTGTTAATGCACATGTATTTAGCATATACCAACAGTTGATATTTGAATAAATTCATTGATATTTTTCTTTGTCTTTATATCTTAATAATCTCTGCCACAGCACACATAACATTTGACTTAAGAAAACCTTTACTTTCATTATTAATAAAAAAAAAGCTAATAAATTTCCGGATTAATTAGTAAACATATATAAGACCAGGTATGTGGTCAAGGTCGTATGACAGACGCCATACAGCATACACATTAATAAAAATATACTTTCTCTGGTTGAATAAATAATTGTCTTCAAGAATGTCCTCAGAGAGTATAAAATTACCTATAATTATTATCGGGGAACAATATCATTTGGAAAATGAATACGCTTTCGTAAACCTACTTTAATCTCTTCATTTTGTTAACGGAAACAACATCACAATGAACATAATCATTTTCCAACTAAATGTCTGTATTTATAAATGAAGATTGAAATACTAGATTGTGTCCAGTAAAAACACAAGAACAACAAATTAACAGAAAACAACAACAACAACAAAAAATCTGTCTTTCTGACTGACTGACCACCCAATCATTTATATCCCTGTGCCAGAAGCAGAAAGAGCATACGTTTTCGGCATTTCAATGAATAATTGAAGTTCCACAAATAGCAAAATGTCACCTTCAGTAATGAGTAAGTGTCCAATCCAGTAGAGTTTCCTCTGCTTCGTTCGAACCTGCATCAATTATTGTTAAGATTGTATCTGATGTATCCTTTTTTTTTAAGTTGTTGTTGTTTTATTTATATATATCGTAAATGGCGTTGGTGATGAATGTCAACCTGACAACACAATGCATTCCTAATTCTTGTGCTTCCCGCGCGTAGGACCCTATAGTAGCAAACGAAGAATGGACGAGATGAGTTGAGACTATGACTACCGACTACGACGAAGACGATACGTTGTCGGCAAAACCGCAACGAAACCAAAACCAACTACCGACAACAACGACGGCGACGACTACGACGAATATCAAGAAGACGATGACGATGACGATGAACATCTGTAATGAATAATTCACGAGGAATTTAAATTGTATCCCAAATGGATGCCAACTTATGCTGGGATTAAACTTAAACACAACACTTTAGCCGGACAGGTACCATTTCCTCAGCTGCCGACCAGCCGTCAATGCATGCAGTTGCAGTGTATTCCACCTATAAAATAATTTTAAACGCAAACAGGTTCGCTGGGTCAATCACAGGCACTTGGTCAGGTACTGTTGGTTGACTGGGCGCTGGGAGAATATCTACTACTTCCATAAGATAGAGATAGTTCTGCTTGCAGCAAGTTTTCTGCTCCTGTATGTTGTCAGGTATGTAAAAACTATAACGCGCATCAGATTTTTTTCTTTTGGCCAGCCATCCATATATACTTATATTCGTCGACGAACTGGACAGGACAGGCAATCAAAAATGTATATTTGCGGGATGACATAAAAATGAAGGAGATTCGCGGTGCAGCACATTAGCGCAGAAGAAATGCACGCATCAGCCGAGCCGGAGGCATTTTATTTTTATGCAGTGGGACCCTGATGATGGGAACGTATGCAACGAGGGCATGCCATTGACCGTTTACTTGAATACTAAATGATTCTATGTCCAATGTCCATGATATTCGTGCATAGCGACGGACGACCGACCGGTGAGATTATAGTCTTGCACCACGGCATGGCACGACACGGCAAATAGCAGTTTGAATTCAAAATCAACAATCACTGGATATGTGTATAGGATCAAAGAATAAATGCATTGCAATCATTGGCGACGTTGAAAGGGAACTAGTTAGGGGTTTGAGCACCCCAAGGCTTCCTATCTAAATTGATTTTGAGTTTTATTTGAAACTCATTCGAGTTTTTGACAGCTGTTGCATCAACATTTTGCCTTTTCAGGCTTGACCCGCAGTTTAATATGATTTTTGTACAGGTACCTGATAAATTGATTTTGTTTTTGGGTTTTATGGATAATTTGCGTGAATTCAGCTACGCCATTTTTATTTTAATTAACTGCACAAAAAACAGGCGTTATTTAACGCAAGCACGTTGAAAAAGCTTTTTTTTAATCAATTTATATTGTTTAACCTTGAAACAGTCAGATTTTAAATGAAGACTTAAATATAAATATTTTTTTTTGCTGACACATTCTTTGATAAAGTAAATATTTGATATCGTTATTATGTTAATTAATATAGGCTGCCATATATAACTGAATTTTTTTATTCTTAATATAAATAAGAATGCATACATGATATGGTTTTGGTTTGCGAAGTTCATTCAACTGAATTAGTTTCTTTTTAAATTACAAAAATAAGATGCATGTAGGTGTTTTTGTGTTCTAGTGAAATTTTTATTTTACCAAAAATAGATATTTAACACGACTCGCGACTGGGGGTCGAAAATGCGTGCTCTTATTATAATGGATATAGACCATGGTTGGTCTAATGACAGTGGAGGTTTATTAATAAAAACAAATTGATACAAGGATGGAGAAAGTATCAATAATAACACACTTGACTTAGTGGCACAGTTTTGATTATGTATGTACATATATACGATCAGAAATTGTTTGTCTGATTTTTAAAAAAATAAATTAGTTTTCAAAATTTACAATCAACTAGCAATATTTGTGCAAAAAATAAAATTGAGGAACTATTCTACATATTTTTGTTGGATTGCGGAAAAAAAAACTTATTTTGGTCAGAGTGACCAACTAGGTACATATGTATTTAATAAAAAAAAGTGTAAAACTTTTAACTGTATGTAGATGGAAATTGGAAAAAATACACCAAAATTTCAAATTCACGACTATGAGAGAGTGAGAGAGAGAAAATGAGAAAGGACATAGAAATAGAATTCATTATTTGAATTTTCCAAAATTTGGCAAGAAGTTGAGCTCAAAACAGAAGACCCTATCAGATGCATAAAAATACTAATTTTTGTAAAAAAAATTAAAAATTATTTTTATAAAAAAAAATGGAAAACAAAATTTCATAAATAAATCGAAACCAAAAATCTGGTTTTATTGGAGTTTTTTTGTTTTAATTACTCATAAAATTCCCCCGAAAATATTTAATCAAAATCTTAAGAGCCGTTTTCAAGATAATTTAGTTTTGTTTTAATAATAATTTTAGGTGAATCTTGTGAAATGCCATCAGTGCAAGGGAATATACCGTTAAGCTGCACATAAGTTAGTTTCATCAAAAATAAATGCAATGTTCTAGGGGACTTATTTTTCACTTTCAAATAAAGTGTCGCAAATAAAAAAATTATTTTTTGAAAATGATGAAAAGTGCGCGCTTTACAATAAAGCTTGGTAATTTGAACATCGTTATTAGAAACAAAAAAAAATGTTTGATCTGGCTATAATTTTCAAAGCTTTCATCCGTCCAAATCTTGTGTATAACTAGCAAATCTGGGCGAGTGCTCTTGTAGCTTAATAAAATCTTTTAGACAGAATTCATGAATAAAACAGTCTAAATTTCCCCTCCATACCATACTCAATTTAAATATCCCTCTCCCCAAAGACTTATTCAAATATTTCCCCTTTTTATGCCCAACTAATAAAAAAGAGTTTTTTTTTTCATTACAGAATGATACGCCACTGCACAAGTAAATCGAAATTTATTTCTATTACCCTGTCGAAGCCCCATAACATTGTATATACAGTACATACTACTGCTAACCATCGGTGACCAACCACTTGAGTTTAAGCCAACTATATAACCTGCTTTACCGGTTACTTTTTTTTTTTAAGAGAAAGAGAAATGCAACACGATCAATTCAAAGTTGTTGCTCGCTTAGTACGAATACCAACGGCCAACCTAACTAACTAACCTAACAACATCGAACAAAGTTGATAGTTTGGTGGTGTCGTTGTTGTTGTTGTTGTTGGTGCTGCAAACAAACTGAGAATCCCAAGATTCTGAAGCATCCATCGATAGACTTCAAAACGTGAGCTGTTAACTCGTCGACAGAATTCTATGAGTTTAAGAACCTTGATGCTATTTTTATTATTCATTTTTTTTTTTTTACATTTTCAAAGTCTAACAGCATTAGATGACAATAAAGAGATATTAATTTCCATTGCCGCATCAGATTCATGAATCAGAAAGATTAAATGCGATTTCAGTAAGTAGTCGTCAGTCATGTTATTAAAGAACAAACAAAAAATGCAAAAATCAAAACATTGGCAGTAGATGGTGGTTGGAAAACTTTGTATTTAAATCGAAATGCCAATTTAATTTATTTAAACAATTAAAATGCACAGACACACGTTTGTTTTTAAAAATTGCTTTTCAGAGACTTGAATATGAATTTAATTAAATTATTAAATACGTAAATATTATTGTTGAATTTTATGTGTGCTAGCAAAACTTGAGGCGGATGCAATTTTTGATTTATCACCTTGCATGGGTTTTTGTTATTTTCTTTTGAGCAAAAATACACAAAGATTAAATTTTAGAGGCAAACAATTAAAAAAAAAGAGTTTTATGGCCAATAAATATGAAAGAATATACATTTATGGTTTTTTTATGGGTTGAGGATGACATAACCTAGAAACTAGAAGCATTGATAATTTCAAGCCAGATAAGGAAATTAAAAAAAAAATATTTAACTGTAGAAAGTGGTGCAAAACAGTTAACTTTGGTATGAAAAAATTGGTAGTGCGTTAATTTTTGACATCACGGCCTGAATTAACATAACATTGATGATTTGCAAGAAAATAAAAAACTATTAATGCCGTTCCAGTGTTCCAATTTATGTTATACTGTAGTAAATCTAATACTTTTCTATTTCTTTTTTTTTTTATTTTATGTAAATAAATTAGCTTCAACTCGATAAGAATGATAATTTCATTCACACGTGCATATATGTACCTATGTATATATATTATTGTCGTTTAGTTCGATGGCCTCTGGCAGTTTATATCTTAATTATTCAGAGTTCGCACATATTATGTAGCTTGTAGGTTCATCTTAAATTAAACAATGATCGTAAATCTGTCTTAACATATTTTTTTAGGCAATGTTGATGTTTCAGGGTTTTTTTTTATTAACTTTATAGAGATTAAACATTTTGGAATAAATCAAATTATGTGTTTATTAAAAATTAAATAATATTTATAAAGGTTCAATATTTACATAAACAACGGGGGTAATTGTAAACAAACTTTGTTGTATGAGAATTGCCCAAGGAACGGCGCATTCATTAAAGAAAGATATTTTAAAATTTTTGTTATCCTATGTGGACAATATATTTCAAATACATTAGTTGACATTTTTGTTTTGATTTGATTCATTCAGTTTTTTTTAGAACTCCGTCCTAAACGGTGGTTAAAAAAGCTTTCTTCGCATAAGATTTTCTTGTTTTGACTTACCGCCAATCTGAAGACGTTTCCTGAACTAAACCAGAAGCTAGCATACACTAATCGAAATTAATAGAATCACATTTCTTTCAAATATTGATTTGTATTTTTGTAGGTATGTAACATTTAGAAAGTCATTTTAACCCTTCACTTTTTTTGAATATTACCAAGAAGATTATTTGTCAAGGATACTTTTACTGCGAAACCATGGAATCTATAGGTAATAGCGAAAGCAATTTCGATTCCCTCGGAAGTTTTTATTATCAAAATATTTTTTAGCTGTATTTAAATCTCCCACGGAATAATCCTTCGAACAAAAACGAAGACAATAAATTGCGAAGCTAGCTTTTGAGTATCATTAACTTTTCTTGTTTGAGTAAAGGAAAAGATTTCAAAGGAATTATTTTTTGAGATAGCCCCTCATATGAAAAACTGCACAAAAAAAATTTAAAATAAAAATATATTTCAGTTTTTAAAAGTGCACAAAAAAATAAATCAATCGTACTGTTAGATATTATATACCTATACAGGGTGTCTAACAATCATTTTCGCAGATGAAAATTATGAATCGCTGAAGTCAAATTAAGTCGAAGAACATTAACTGTGCTTGAAAACTTTCAACTCATTTTATTTTTTTGTTTTCATTTAAATAAAAACGCATTCATTCTCCGATTCGGGAGACGGTACAATAATCAATTGTACGCAATCTACCTTGAAGCAGACATAGTGACAAAAATTAAGTTCGGTAGACTCCGTTGGGCAGGGCTACTAGCTCACATTAACGAAGAGGAACCGGCTCGGAAAGTCCTTCGTGGTACATTCTATGGAAGACGGCAGCGTGGTAGACCATGCTTACGCTGGAGAGATGGCGTAGACCAGGACGTCCGAAGCCTTGGGCTGCGCAAGTGAATGGCGTCAGCTCGAGACCAGGGTAGGTGAAGAGACTTGTTGTGTTGATGATGATGATTCATTCAGCTTCAGCAGTTTTAGGTCGTTTTTTCGTTTTGGTATAAATTTTTTCATAATTCACATAAAAACATGAGAATTCGGCTGAGTTTTGGAAAAGTTATAAGCAGTTAAATATATTTTTATTTTGTTTTTGTCTAATTTTTAAGAAGGATTTTAACAATGCAAAACTTTGAAAAACGTTTTACTTTTACGCTCTCCAATTTTTGTCATTATTATTAAATAAGAGTACAAATCATAAAAACGATCAAATCTGCTCCTAAGTTTAACAAGAAACAACGGTACCTACTCCGATGATCATTCATAAAAAAAAAACTTTAAATTAACTTAACAAGATCAACATATTATTTACATTCAATATTTTTGCCCCTGGTTTATCAAGAGTTTTCCCACAAAACGACTTTTTTTTTATAAAAATAATTGCACTTTAAGTTAATTGTAGTGCAATTTAGATCACCAGTACTTAGGTATACGTGTAGGCATACTAGAAAGAAACAAGTTATAAATTGAAAATATAGCTCAAGAGATAAATATTAATGACTTTCAGATCTCTGTTCATAAAATTTTTCAGATAACTAACAATAATTATAATTATTTAGCAGTTAGCACACGAACAGACTTTTAAGTTAAGATAAACGAGTATTATGTAGCTTTCCAACAATATTGAAAGATAAAATGACATTAAACTATTTCAAATATGATCAGGACATTACCATTATTTTATTTAATGACTTTTAGATTTCTCATGCGAGCCTAGAATCTTAAATAGATTCGTGTGTTATGCTACACGTATAATTATAATGTGTACATAAAATCAAGTGTCAATGGTCATATACCCTATACTTTTGGGAAAATATTTGTTTGTAAATCTCCACAAAATTTTTTGTTGCAACTATTAAAATTATTCGTCAAACAAGATATGTATTTTTCTAATTGTTACCAAAGCATTTCGGTTTAAAAAGATTTTCGTCATTGTTTTAATAGGAAAACTTATTGTTTTAAAAAGTTTACTTATTAAAATTTAATCCATACAGATGCAAATGCTTTTCTACATCAAAATTGCACAGAGGGAGAGTGCTTGACTGGTAATCGGAAGTTACCAGGTTCATTACTCAGCGAAAAAAAATAAAAAAGTGACAAACTAATAATTTAATTTCGTGATTGCTGTCGGCCACTTTCATAGGATTATCAACGAGATTTTCTCTATATCACCTTGAACATCTTCTTGGATAAAAACCGTTGTGAAATCTTATTGTTTGCCTTCCTCTTCATGTTTTTTTTTCTTCTCTGTTTACAGAAATACAATTTAGAAAAAAAGAATTAACTCAAAGACAACTCATTATCATTAGGCATAAATTATTGATCGATTTAGCTACGAAACATTTTATAACCAACCAACTACAGCTCCTTTAGATTTTTAATAATGAAATTAAGAACTCCTGGATTTGTGAGAAGCCCTTAAACTGTCAAAGCAAAACTACTAACTTTTTAAAATCAATTGGCAGCACTTAGTCGTGGAATTCAACAAAATGTCAAATATTTATCTAGGAACATTGAATGGATGAAATATTATATTTTAATATTTTTTTAATTTATTAACCTTTAACAATTTTACTGCCATCACTTAATTTGTCATAATTTTTTTTGTTCAAAAAATTGTGAAACCCTGTATGCTAACCTACCTAACCCTCAATCGGCCACACATGAACGAACTCAAACATCATTGACCTGAAATATTACAATTTTGAATAGGTTTTTTTTTTAATATCTGTATAGGTATACCTATCAACAAACTCTGACAACAATGTTAACATTGACAAAAAAAAAAAAACATAAATATTTATACCACATTGCCACTATTATATGAATCAAAGAGTAGAAGCCACACGCATTTAAAATATGAATTCATCCGCGAAAACATCGCATAGGAACTTTGTGCGCGATTCTTACTGTCGACTGTGGAGCAGGGAGCAGCACAATTGACATTTCCACTGTCCATGTCCAAAGATCTAAAGGCATACGAATAAGTATACAAAGCGTAAAGAGGCTGGTAAATATGCTATGCATGCGCCGCATGCCAGCGTCAGATCCCAGAATGCCATTGCCAATGTCAATTGATTGCTGAAGAAGTTTAAATCAGTGATTTCAAAAAAAAAAAAAAAAAAATCAAATTGAATTGAATCCACACCACCATACCACCACCGGGGAGCCGTATAGTTCGAAGTCGAAACCGAACCAAAAACAAGCCAAGCAAACAACAACCAATGCTAGGAAACAATCAACCTGGTAAGACAACATAAATAGTCGGTTAGTTATAGAGGTAGCGAGATTGGTATACTCGTAGATGTGAGTAAGACAGGTGCGTCTTACGAATCTTTGGAATTCATCTTGGTGACTTGAATCGGAACAGGTAATCTCGAACGATCTCATTTAATGTCGAATAGATAGAGAAATAAGTGTGTCGCGCAAAGTATGTATGTCATTATTATATCATTAGCAAACTGGTCAATTAAGAAGAAGAAGAGTTTTGCTGAGTTGAATTCTAGCTGTTTTGTGTTACAATGGACGGATATATAAAGGGGGCATTGGGGGGCAATTGCGCCCGATCGCGATTTATAAAACAGGGTGATTTGCATGAGGTATGACAAAAAACTAACGCGTTTAGATAAAGCTTAGAAAAAATTAAGGGATATAGGAGACTCAAGCTTTGTCTTATTGCAAGAAGAAGAAGAAAAAGCAGAAGAACCAAATCGCAAAAAAAATTTATTCAAAGGAGATGACGCAAAATTGTATGGGGCTTGGGTCATGAGCGTGAAGGAACAAGAGTGGTACCAAAAGAAAGGTAAATACTTGTACATCAAAACTGTGAAGTTTTAGGAAAATCCTAGGTGGGGATTTCGAGATTTCCACGTTTGAAGTTCATTGATCAGATGCACTTTTTGTGCATATATCATAGAAACCGTTAGACACACGCATATGTGTTTGGTATCAAATAAAGGTGTGTTTTTAACTTTTCAAATGGCGTTTAAATCATGAGCCTACGATTTTTAGTTTTTGAAATATTCAATAAAACTCTAGAAGCTTTGAAACCTAACGGGGAAAAAAGATATGATGTCACTTAAGATTTTCCGAAACTACTGATTTAAAACAAAAAAAAATTTAGTTTCGAAGCTTAATTATTGAATATTTCAAAATATGATCAATGAACTTCAAACGTGGAAATCTAGAAATCCCCACCTAGGATTTTCCTAAAGCTTCACAGTTTTGATGTACAAGTATTTACCTTTCTCTTGGTATCACTCTTGTCCCTGCACGCTTATGGCCCAAAAGTGCGTCATCTCCTTTATTTATCTATTTAATCATGGTCTAAACAGAAAATGATTATATGCAGACCATAATGTCTCATAAAATAGTACCTACTTTTAATACTGAATCATAATGGTTTTCGAGTAACATTTTTTAATAAATCTATTGCCTAAACAAAAAGAAGTATCACAATATTTAATCTGATTAAAAATACAATCGTTCTTGAGAAATTTAAAAAAACTGGAAATTCTTCTATTTCAACCACTTAAAACCAAGAATACGAATCCAAACTTACTGTACTGATACTTTGGATTTTTTTTAAATTGAAATTATAATTTTACAAGTGGGTATTAAATTTATATTAAATTCATGTTCGATAATTGTGTTCTTATATTTATAGATTTTAATTTACGCCTAACTTTGGTTAGATTTGCATATACTTTACATATACCCTTTTGGTTTCTAAAAGAGAATACTAGTATCGAGTCATGGGATTTTTTTTATCAGTTATCATTTTAAAATTCATGTAAAAATTATGATTGGGTTAGCTTCAGGACTTTCTGTTGATTTTAAGCCATATGCTTAAAACAGTAAAAAATGTTTCAAAGCAAAAATTGTTAAAATCAACATAAATTAGTTTTTACATTTCAGTGTACTCGTGAAGAAAAACATGATTTTTTTCACAAATTCTATGTTTATCGCAACGGTTTAAAATTTTATAAGGTAAAAATTAAATTATAAAACTAAATTAATTTTTTTGTTTGAAAATCTATTGCCAATTTTATCGGTTCACAAATTCATAAGTAAAAAAATAAAGATTTAAATTACCTATATTGTTTTTTTTTTATAAAAATCAAGTTTAACAATTTCTGGATTTTTTTTTTCAAATATGTACATACCTAGGTTCCCAAAGAACACGGATTTATTTTTGTATGTGTTTCAAAAATAGAAAACCCATACAGGTTATTAAAAGAAAAACAAAAACAAGTAAATTCTCTGTCCCCCACTAAGCGTTAATTCTAATTCCGCACCTGCCTGCAAACAACTACGGATCTTCTGTAATCTCATCATCTCATCGAACGTTCAAAGATTATCGTTGCTTCTTTATCCACTCCATGCTTCAATTACGGGTTTTTAAATCAGGTTCTTTTTATTATTATTTATTTTTTTTTTTTTTTTGATAAATGCGATCAAATTATAATCAAGTCCCAAGTAGCATCATGAGTTAGTTAGGATCGAAATCAAAATAGAGAAATGGACTTCATGCGATGCTCAGTCATGTATAATTGTTTGTTCATAAAAATGGACACAAAAATATAAATGATTTTTTTTTTTTTTTGTAAAGACGAGATTCCGTTTGGAAAGTTATAAAGATTGTTGTCATATATCATTAAAATAGGTGTAGGTCAGTTTGGTGCAATTCCTTTTTATCATTTAACAAAGCAAACATGAATTTCTTTCGTTTATAGAAATGATAAATGGCCATATTAGTTATTAATACTTTATAAAACAACTGGTTGAGTAGAGATGATCATTGTGGTTAATTTGCTTTGAAGATTTTAGATACACAAATTCTACAGCTATAAATGAAAAACCAGAATGCGCAACAAATAGTAAATTGTTTTGTTTCATACATTTTTCTTGAGTAAAAATTACCTTTATTTTTGCTGTCACTAGTGTGACATTGATAGATGTCAATTTGACTCATTTTTTAAGAAAAAATAAAAACTATACTATGTAATTTGTGTAATGATAAATATAATTTTATTTATTAAATTAGTTTTTTTTTTTAAACGGCTATCGAGACGTTAAATTATTGTCAGAGCCATTTTTGAGAATAAAGAATTTTCCAAAAAGGCCATAGAGCAGTTTAAAAAAAAATTGTCTAATAGCATAACTCAAAAAAAAATTTATATATTTTTAAAATTTGGTACGAAATGGTTTTTTGATACTTTCTTTCATAATTTGAGCTAAAACTAATTTTAGTTTCCCATACAAATACTAAAAACCCGTTTTCAAAAGTTTCAAATGTCAAGAAAACGGCACTTAGTTAGTATTAGTAAAATATAAAATTATTATTATTTCATTTTTTTCACCCACGCCCGCAGAGGGGCGATCGAAAAGTGAAGTTGGGCCGGGCCGCAAGGTCTTATTTCATTTAGTTTAATTTGAAGGAGTGGGTTCAGAAATCATTAAATACATATGTATAAGGTATTGGCTTCAGAAGAAAGCCTTTCACATTTCATATTAATTCCTATATTTACCGGCCGATCTGATACCAGTTTTTAGACAATACCGCTTCGAAGGTGCGTTGAACTTTTAAAATGTTATACATAGCAACCACAAAATTTGATAAAAACCAAAAACAAAAATCGTTCAAACTAATTTTTTTAATGTAAATAAAATAGCTGCTTATAAATATTTATCTGTAGCGTGTGATTTTTATACATATACAATCAAAATAAATATAACATACAATATTAACATTATGTAGAAAGAGGAACCACATTTTTTTCGTATATTTGAATTGGAGTATAGCACCACCTGAGTAAATAAGTAAATTAACCGAAAATGTGATGATCCGGAGGCGCCACCAATCAAAAAAAAAAAAAAGACTGTTAAGATACAAACTTCGATAAATTGAATAACTATGTAGAAAGGTACTTTTATAAATATATAGGTATTTTTTGGTTTACGTATTTATTTCAAAAAAAATTTCAAATAAAAAGAATGACATTCTTATTATGAGTACCTACTAAGAAATATAGTTGACAAGATTACAATTTTGTTTCAATAAAACACAAAAGCGAATATCTTTAATGGCAGGTACATAAAAGGTACAGGTACATATTACATACTCGTACGTATGTAATATGTAGATAGTATTAAAATCAGTATACATATATGTTAATCGAATTTTTGACAGATCCATATCAAAATAAAATAATTTTAATAATAAAAAGCCGCATTAAATTGAGTATACCGTAGCTAGCTACTTTCAATAAAATTAAATAAAAATTAAATCTACAAAATTCGGATCTCAATAGATGTCATTGAACACAAAATTATTTTGTATATTTAATAAAATCAGAGCATAATTAATTTTGAACCGGTTACTCCACGAAAATCAACAAACAAATATCCAGAATAGTGAATTATAAACAGCATTCTAACAACAAAGAATATAGTCGCAAGTTAATTACCATAAATCGAGCTGTCAAAAATATGACATAATATAGATTGGGTGTATTTTCAGGTTTATCATTATCAACAATGAGAAATTAATGTAAAATCATAATACCCAATTAATAATGCCATAATATTATAAGATCTGTTCGTTAACTAGTCTTAAGCAACCAATTGATTTTTTTTTTTGTGAATTTTTTTTTTTTTTAATGTCACTATGTAAATAATTGACATTAAGTAGTGAACATAGTTCAAATAAATCAAGCAAATTCTATGCTTCAACCAGCGTTGAACCATAGCCCATCTCTCGAAATATAATTGACACCTAAATTCCATGCCAAACACAAATTGGATTCCTATTTACATATTGACAATAAAAATTCAAAATAAATTGATCTGTTAAATGAACTTTGACGATTTTGATCAAAACTAAATTTAAACCTAACACCAGTTTAAAAAGATTGTTGTGTCTTATTTTAAAGGTTTCAAATCGAAGCGACACATTCGCTGGTAACGACGCGACGTCATGAAACAACAATGACGAAATTTTTCAACAAAATCTTTAATGTTTAAGCCAATTTTTATTCTCGTATTTAAAAACAACTTTCTACAGCTTTTTTTTGTCAAAAGTTTTGTGGTGATTTTTTTTTTACAAAATTGTATTTCTTCAACTTTTAAAGCAATATCCACTTAGAAAAAATTTTCTTTGATCATTTTTTTGAGCAAAAATTTCTTTGATAATTTTTTTTTTGTCTGAGTACCAACTAGTTGATGAATATATTGACTCAAAAGCTAAGTAAAATTATTTAAAATAATATATTTTTTTAAGAAACGTCATTCTAACTAATCAGAATGAGAATGTTTTTTTTATTTATTTTTCTAATTAAAAGGTAGACTAAGTTTATAAGGTGGCAACTTTTTTTCGCAGTACAAAGTTTTTAAAAACATAATGTAAATAGACGTAACTTAATTTCCGCACGTTTTGCGGAAATTAAGTGCATATTTGAAAAGTTTGTAGACACTTTTTTTTGAAAAAGTTATGATTACTTAAAAAAGGATGGAACATCTGTTTAAATAAAGATTGACAATTTCCTTATTTGTTATCTAACATTTTTATATTAAGTGTGTACAAAGTACATAAAGGCAATACATCTTAAAACAATAATATATTTCAAACAAGGTATTAGAGCAAGGTGAAAATGTTAAAGGCTTTGAGATGATCAATAAATAAGTAGAAAAGAGTTAGTAGGGTAGGTACATATTACCGAATAATAAAATATGTCTAAAGTTCCGACTACATGCCACTCACTCTAGCTCTTTTGGCAAGCTCTGCTTCAATTGCAAGTTAATCGCTACAAACCACAGGCAAAGGAAACACTTACACTCCTTTTTCAGTGTAAATTTTTCGTATTGTTGACATACATTTCAAGTGGTATTCTTCCTAAAATAATGCGAAAATCTTATTAAATTTCAATTAAATTAATTTTTCATTAAATCAATGCGATTTCTCATAGAAATATTTGGAAAACTTTGTTGTTTTGTTGCTTTTAAAAGGATTTTTTTTTGCATATTTTTTGTTTCTCTGTGCATATCAAATTCATTCTCATAAAAGTTTTTTCCTTTTATATAGTTTCTTGCATGACGTTTTTCAGTGCCTACAGTAGGTAGTTGATAAAAAATAATTTTTTTTTTACTGATTTCTTTTTTTGATAATTTAGTAACCCATATCTAGAGACATGGTAAAAAAAAAATTATTCCCCACGAAATTTCCAAAAAATTGTTTTTAGATTTTATAGGGCTGTAATATCTCAAATTTAGGAGTGATTAAAAAAGTCGTTAAAATATACTAATAAAAAAAATGAACAGAAAAAAAGATAAGGACCAATTTTAATATACTTTGCTCTGTTTCATGGTTTAAAATAGATTTGCTTTATAAAATCGTTGAACAAACATAAAACAAAAATTTAATTGAAAAAAAAACACAAATTAATATTATTCTGATCAATAAAATTCTACAGTATGGATGGACCTTTAATAAATTAGTAATCTACTCACCTGTCATTCTGTGATAAAAGCGCATTAAATCCACTGACTCTCTTCACTCTTTCGTTGCATTAATCTCCGATCTCTCATGCAGGTAGGTATAAGTATTTTAGTTTTTTTTTTTTTTGTTTTGTTATAAATTAATTATTCATGTCACATTTTTTTACTCGAACATAGTAAAATAATATATCGGGTATCTGAATATTCTCTTCTTTTTTTTCTACACTATCACGTTTAATTTATGTGGATATTTTGTTGTTGTTAAAAAGCATAGGCAATAAATGGCAAAGGAAACAATTTCAATTCAGCTCTGGAATCTGAAAGTGATACCAACAGAGCAAAAAAAAAATAAATAAAAATATATACAAACTATAACCACGAACCACTGTCGCACCGGCAAGAGGAATTTAAAATGCGATAAATGCAAGATAAACAAAAAATTCAGCACTCTAGAGAGAAATAATGTAATAAAATATACAACAAAATGTGGCGTTGTATTATCTTCTTCTATATATGTAGTATATACATATGTACATATATTTTCAGAAAAAATAATATATAAATAAAATGACACATAAAAACAAATTAAGATAAATAATCCCGGATATGACACTTGATATGGAACACAAACTCTAGTGATAAGGAATTCCTTGGTAAAGGGACACTTGGACGCACACTTTCACCACCACCGCACCGCACCGCACAACCGAGTGGCGAGTGGCGGCAGGGATCGATTTCGAAAATTGCACTTGTATATTCTATCTACAATGTCCATTCACTTTCCCGTGCTCTGTGTCTCCAATTTCTTTTCCTCCTCCTTCACTTATATTAGATGAATCCAGCATGTAACTCAATCGACTATAATTCTGTGGTCTGCTTTAAGAATGACGGTTTATCCAAACGCGCTATATTTTTTTTTTTTTTTTTTTTGATAGATAAGTTCTCTATGATATGAGAATTGCTGACTTGCTCTGGTTTGCTTCTGGTCCTCTTCTTCAGTACCTTTTCGGTATTGATTTTTATCACAAAAATGGGTTTAGCAACAAAACCCCAGCAATATACTAAAAATAAAAATCTTCTCTGATGGCCAAATGTCAACTAGCACAAGCACACAAGCCCGATAAAAACGGTGTCTGTGGTAACCTAGAGCGAATAACACTGGGTAAAGGGAAACATGCGTATCCTTTTTCCTTTAATAAAACAAAAAAAAAATTATTTGTCAATACCTAATCCTTGACGTTTCTTTTTAACTCAACTAAATGGATAGATTCTTTTTAAAAAACCGTAATTTGATCATTCACTATAGATAGCTATTTGGCATTTAAGAGATTTTGACAGATGTTTATCTTTAAAAAAAAAAAAAAAACAACAACAATAAAAAGAAGAATACACAAACGTTAATGTGAAGGCAAATCCCGTTTTCGGTTCAACGGTCTTCCACCGAAAGCAAAAATTCACTCCACGCTAAATACAACCAGTACTAAAAACCCAACCAGCACTGTAAAGGTTGACACGCAGACTGATGTGATGGAAAAGTGTTGCTGGTTTGTTGGGTTCGTTTGGTTAGGTTTGGTTGAATTTAGTTGAGTTGATGCAGAAACACGGAGATGATGATGACGATGATGATGAAGCTAGGTTGCCATTGTGTGCATTAAATTACTGTTTTTACCTTTTTTACACCTTGACAATTTGGGATGATTAAAAAGTAATATTTTTTTTTATATTTTTTACTTTTTGGACTTTTTTTAGTAGTTTCATTTTTAAAATTTTCAAATATATTTAAAAAAAATTGTTAGTAACTCCTTTGTTGATGAACAAAACGTTATCAGAAATCTAGAACTTTGGTTTCTGTAAGAATTAAAGCATTAAGTGGCAACACTGGAAATCCTTTTGAATACCTTTTGAACCTTGTTGTTAATTCCTTCTCATTAGGTTTTTGTTCCTTTTTGCTGAGATTTAAGATTGCTTATAAGCATGGTTGCGTACACATTAGCAGATATGCACTTGATAAATTTCCTGACAAATGGCAGCCTTAATGGCATAAATGACAAAAAAAGGTTTATAAATTGAAACTTTTCGTTTTATGGACATTTTTTAGGTTGGTAGAAAAATAGATTTGATAATTTTAATGTCCTGATATCTTGTACTAAATGATATTTCCTAGGGTTGCACAAAATTTCTTAAAGAAAATATTAAAATCCATAAAATGAGTGTTAATAGGGGGTGTAAATAAATTTATATTTAAAATTGTTCCCGGGTGAAAAAATGTATGTTTTACACTTTTTCAAGAGCAAAAAAAAACGTTATTTTGGGATTTTGACCAAATTATTCAAATACATTATATCTTCGAAATTATCGCTCTTAGAAAAAAAAAAAACAATGCAATCATAATGAGAAGGCAACAAACTGTACAAAGTTTGCATACAAATGTTTTCGATAACATTTACTATTTATAAGTTAGTATACGCAATATAAATAGTTTTTGATTATTTATTAAAAGAAAAAAAGATAACGATCTTTCCGTGTTAGGGCACTGAAAAAAAATAACGTAAAATCGAAGAAAACCATTTTGATTCAAATAATTTTGAGAATTGTCTTCTAGTTTTATAAGCAGCAATGAAATTTTGTTATTTTTGTTACTTTTATTTTATGACGCATTTTTTTCAGTGTGTACAGATTTTTTTTGTAAAAAAATCAACAGTTATCCGTTTTTTTATTATCGCTTTCAAATTGTGGTAAGTAAAATATCTTTAAAAAATGGGTGCTTTCCATACAAACTATGTTAGCTATATTTTTTTTTTCTTTATTTGGAGAAAATTTTAATTGGCAACCTTGCGTGGCGAAGGTGTACTTATTTTATTATCATCTGGTCAAAGAAGTTCAGTAAATAACACAAAAAAAGACAAAGCACCATAGAAATGAACATCTTCATCTTTTTTGCAAACACAGGTAAGGTAACTATATGGTATGAATACCATGGAGGCATATGTTTGAAATCTAGGCGAAGCATAATATAGCATGGGCACCACACAAACCGGAGAGGAACATCATGACATGGTGACTTTTTACTTGTTTTTTTTTACATATATATATTAGGAATACCGGCTTCTGCCTGCATATTTTATAGTTAGGTACTGAATAAAGAAATCTTGACTTAGAGGTTGGTGTTAAAATGGCAGCAAACCAGAACCAGTCAAAAGAATAACAAACTACTTCCGCCATATGATTTCAATATATTAATTAAAAACATGTTTACAAGAATTTTCTTGTTGGAAACATTGTAGTGTTATATTTTCCGTTGTTGATTGAGAAAAGGTGTATTCTGATAGGGTTGTTAATAGGCGCTCTTTTCATTAATAAGTATACAGTATAATATGGAGAGATAAAAATCATAGAGCCTTAATTTTCTGTTGTGTTCAGAGAGTCAACAACATTGTTGCTAGAAGTTGTTTAGCAACAATTTCTTTAGTGAATCTTTGCGATTTAGATTAAATATAAACTTTCTCTACATGGACATTGGAGATACAAACGGGATTTAATGATTTGAAGTATATCATGTTAACTAAGAATTAAGTTGAGTAAGAATAATGGTTTTTATGTAAAATTATTATTAATATTTATATACAAAAATGTTGTTTGTAACTCTGTATTTTTTAATTTTTGTTTTAAATGATATGAAGATAAGTTATATTTCAAGTTAAGATTGGTGCTTTCTTCGTATTTGTTTAGGTATGCAAGGTTAATGCTTAGTCACTTGTTTGTTTATTTTGTTTTATTTAAATATATTTTTGTTATTCTATTTTTAACAGGAATTCGTTGCTTTTTAATTTATTTGTTTTGTTTTTAAGCAATAAAAAAATGACATTTAAACAAACAAATGCAACTACACATATGTCGTTTAGTTGGCCTCAGGCATAGAAGAATATAAAATCAGGAGCCTTGTCGACATTTTCTGAGTTCAACCTGGCAAACACCACAGTTGTGGGTGCAACTAAATGGGAGAGTTGTGATAATGGGAATTGCCGAAAAATGTAGGAAAAGAAGAACGTGCGCGACGAAAACGGGTGGAAAATCCATAAAGTAAAAAAAAGTGCGTATACGACACAGTACCCTAATGTTTTATATTGCACGCTCCAAATGTGTTTTTCTGGGTTGATCATGTTCATTGGTTTATTTTTTGATACTTAAATAAGAAGCATGGTTATTCATTAATTAGAACCAGGAACATTTTCAGGAATAGCTATTATTATTGAATCTGGTGAAGAAATGTTCTAATATAAAGGTTTTTTAATACATACTATTAAAAATGTTTTTTTTTTTAATTCAATATTTTAAAAAGAGGTGGCTAATTTTTCTTAATTTAATATATTAACTCTACACTGATATTAATTCTTAATCTGGATAAAAATTTTTGTTCGTATATTTTTTTAAAGATGCATAAATCACAATTTTTCCCAAATCTATTCTTATCATTTTTTCAATTGTCAATATTTATTTTTTAATAATTTAAAAAAAATATTTATTCCCGATCTAATAATCCTTTTTCTAATAACATATTATGTACTTTAGTTTTGTTTTTCCAAAGGAACTAAAAGCTTCACACAATATTTTCACCCAAAACAGTACCCAAATAAAAAAATTAAAAACGTCAAACATTTTTTTTTTGCATCTTTGAGAAAATGTGATATGATCTATTCTAGCGTTTTTGCGACTTCAAACATTTATAATCATAATCTTAAGATGAACTTAAATTTGTTCCCCTAAATTAAGTTTAATCAAGATAAGCTAATTTGAGAATAATGAATATATAATTGGTTTAAACATATTTTGGTATTGTACTCGTACATAATGTTTGCATAAATTTTCTATAAATTTGAAAAACTTGTTGTGTTTAAAAATTTAAAAAAAAAATGTATAATAAAATAATAAATAATGAAAATTACAATATAAAAAAAGAAAAAAGTATATAGTTAAAATTCTTGGGATTTTTAAATATAAATAAAAATTAAAAACAAAATAAACTTACACGTGTCCGCAATGACAATGTGAGCATATATCCTCTGTGAACTTATTGGGTTTTGTTAAAAAAAAATATTTTATTTAATCTGTCGGGAGACAGTATTAATTTAATATTATTATTAAAGTAATAAGTTGAAATTATTAAATAAAATAATTAAGATTTAGAAATAATATGATCAATATTTTAAAATGTTTTAATGCTTAGAAAACATCGGGAAAAAATACATTTTCAAAAACTCGGAGATATTCAACACGGTAATAGCAATAAATCAGAGACATTAGACAAGTGAGACCGGCACTGAATTGGTTTAAAGCTCACGACGCATGAGCTTGAAGTTTTTTTTCATAGTTTCAACTAGAATAAATTTTTGATTGTGAAAGCTAGAAATAAAAATATATAATTTCCATAAAGGAATTTCCTATATTTTCGAATAAAATACTTACATGTTCGGTCGAAATTCGTTTCCAGAAAAGTTTTGAATTTAAATTACTCTTTTTTAATTATTCACCTTTTGTATGAAGTTTTGTACTCGTAGACCTTAAGTCAGGTTTTTTTTTTGTTCTTAAAGCTGGAATGTCTACAATTTTTAGTTGTAATTTTGCATTGTTCCTAAATTTCAACATTAAAACCTTTATACCTTTTTGAGTTTTATATGAATAGTATTAATATTTTTTGGAATACATTTTTTTTCAATCCTATTTAGCTGCTGTATTTAAAAAATCTGTATCACAAAAGATCTCAATCTCAGATAAGATCGTTTTATCGAAAAATTATTAAATATTACGTACGAGATGAAAATTTAAACACAAAAAAATTGTTTGCAGCAAGACGCAACAATATACATTATTATTCTTTATTTCCACCAAAAATTATTATATATAGAAAATAAATAAGTTAAGTATTCAAATTTTATTTGATTTTTCTCGTTTCACTTTTTTGTTTTGCTTTGTTTAAAACAATTATTTTTTTACCATTTATTAATTTTAAAACGCTGCTGTTTTATATAGATTTACACAGGTAACAATATCAACATTATTAAGAGCAAAATATAGTATATTTTACGGTATATAAATTTACAAACGAAAATAAAACTTTAAAGTATTTCTAAATCACAATGCCGCAGTTCGGGGAATTTTTTCTGCATCGAAAAATAAAAGAAATTGCAATTTATTAATGATTTTGGAATATTTTTGGTTTGTGTCAACTTACCCTAAGCTTCATTTCTATTCTGTCGATTTCTCCACCCATAAGATCAACTATGTTCTCACCATGTGTTAAAAGGAATAGTTCTAGTTCTTCAACGGTTTGGAATGATTTCACAGCCTGGAAATTAAATTGAAAAATATTTTATTTTTATTTCAAAAAAAAAAACTTATTGCTCAAAATATAAATCTAAGTTCTGCAGAATCATTACTACGTTTACCTTTAAAAGCTCATTGAGCTCTTGTTTATCTAAGTAAGATCTTGTCAGTTCACGCCCATCAAAATCAATCTCGGCCTAGAAATAGTAATATGTTAAGTTATTAGTATTCGAAAATTAATATTGCTTCTTTCAGCTACTGCCATTTTTTTTAAAACAAGAAACTACCACTAAAGCTGAATTTTGACAAAATATGTACATATGTACATAATTATGTATATGCATATTAATTTTGGACTTTTATAATTTTAAAATACCTTATATCTAACAAGTGAGTTTCCCATATCGATTCCCTTTACATCATGGATAGCCCTGATCATAACATCAGTTTCGAGTTCGGAGTTTATTTTATTGAGATGCTCCTGTGAAATGGATCTAAAAAAAAAGGTTAGACCAAAATGTTTGTTTATTCTTCAACTTTTATATCAAAACTTACTTGCCCACCAGCGCGGCAACGTTTGTATAAATTATAAACGATGCTACCGCTCCTAAAATACCACCAACTAACAATGATCCTACAGCATCTGGGACAGGAGATCCAGACATTGATGACAATGTCATACACGTGGCTGCAACACCTACACTACTTACTGCAGCTAAATCTTCTGTGAGGACTACATTTACACATGGATCTTTCCCCCGTAACACTGAAAAAAAAATACTCCTAGGTATGTGCTTATCTTTGGATTTTATGTCCCATACCATATTCTTTAAAGCTCATTCCAGTATTCGCTGCTGAACGTCGAATTTCATTCATAGCCACAATGAGTGTAGCACCCTCAGAAAGCATTGATCCACCAAGAGTACAAAATGCCCAAAAGTAATCCTGAACAGGTTCGGGATGTATCAGGCCTGTAATACCATGGTATATTGAAAGTCCAGTTCCAACGCAGAAAATCCCTACTCCAGAAATTAGGGATGACACATATTTCATATTGGTATATCCATACGGATGGTCGGAGTCAGCCATCTAGCAAAAAACAAAACATTTTTTTTTTTCGATTTATTATAATGGTCTCCGGGGTCAATTTAGATGGAAGTTAAAACCCTTTTGAGAATTTGAATTTGGATAATTACCTGTGTAGATTTATGAATGCCGTAAGCTAGAATCAATTGGTTAATTGTATCCGCCAGGGAGTGTATGGCTTCAGCAAACATACTATGTGACCCAGATGATAGCCATGCAAACGTTTTTACTATAAAATTTGTCATATTTCTAGTGGAACAAAATAAATTATTTAAAAAAAATATTGAAAAAAAAATAAAATATTTAAATTTTACATACATTCCAATTGCAATAAGTACAACTCGTCCAGATTTGCCTCTTAGTCCTGGTTCATCTTCCATTACCATAGTTCTGCTTCCAATTTCTCTTCGGTAGTCTCTCAAGCGCCTTTTAACTGTAAAGATATCTTTAAAAAAATGTATATACATTAGTTTCTCTTCCATTTTAAATTGAATTCAAAAAAAATGTCTCACTTTGTTGATATCTTTTTCGTTCGATTTCACGCTTAAGACATTCCCGTAACAAATTCTCTTTTGAACCCCAAACTTCAATGGCTTTTGCTTCGACATCTTTACGCCAGTAAACTGTTATTGGTGGTTCTTGTTCATATGGCGAACGACGTTTAATTTTTGGTAACGCTTCAAGGTCACTAGGTTTCAAAAGAAAATCCGTCATAGCTCGGGCAGGAGTAATGAAGTTTCTTTCTAACGATGAACGATTGCTATCGAATTTTGTTCGCTTCTAAATTAAATTATAAAGAAGTAAGATTTATTTCATAGTTTTAAATATAAGTATATTCTGAAAATAACCAAACAAAAAAGACGTGGAATTTGTTTTTGAGGTTAATAAAAACGGAACTAAAACGTCACACCAATAAATTGAACAACTGAAGCTATCTTAATCTGATAGAAAAGAAAAATATTTAAAAGTGCAAATATAAACATTGCAAATTTAAGAATGAACAAATCTTTTTTAAGTTCATTTAAATACCTCGGAAATCCTTTTGACCTCTTCAAAATATAAGCCATCTGAATGCTTCAATAAATGGTAATTTAGGGGGAAAAAAGTTAAAATTGTTACGAAAGATTTTCTTGAATTTGTCTATACTAAGATATAACAATTTAAAAAAGAACTTTATTAATAAAATGGAAATAAATTATAATATGTATGTATTTTTTTTATAAATTTTTAAATGTTATCTGTCTATCTATCTTCTATTTTTTTCTTTTATATATATAAATATCAATTGCTGTTTGTTTGTCTCAGTAAAAATCGAGAATGGATGGGCCGATTTTGCTAATTATGATCTTGAAATATTTGTAAAACTTGAGGGAAGGTTTAAACGGCAATAAATATAAATAATAAGTAAGTAAATTTATAACTGTGTTATATTAAATGTTGATAAGAATTTTGTAATTAGTTTTGACCATATTTAAAAAAATATATATTTAGGCGATACCAAGTTCATCGGGTCATTTAGTTTTCTAATAAAAATACATTTATTTTGAATTCGTTTGGATTTGACTCGTAATAAAAATCAGAACCACATTCAAGTGTCTATAACATTGAAAATATTTCTAACAAGTTTAAACATCGCAACATTCGGTAAAATCAACTAATTATCTCCAAAAACACAGTACGGTATAGTGTATAGAGGAAGATATACAAATAATTATTTTATGACGTATCTAATTGTTGTTTTCTTTTTTACTAACCTTTGGTTGTACTACCTTCTCCTCGACAGGAACAACTTTAGCTACAACACTTGCTACAACATTGGCAACTGCCTTAACTGCAACTTTTGTAGCTTCTATTGCTTTCACATTCGGCTTCGTAAGTTCCTTTTCGAAAACAACTTCATTGAGTTTCGAATCTTCAATTGAAGTTGTCACCGATAGAATACCCTTTTTCGTTTTAACTTCTAATTTGGTTATTTGCTGATTGCTGGACGTTGGAGCCGATGCTGGAGCTAATGCAGTTCCACCAGGCTTTGAAGCGGATGCTGAAGCTGGCACTGAAGTTGTGCCCGGTTCTGAAGCAACACTAGGTGTATTTGCATTTGAACTCTTATCATTTGATGTTGCATAAAAAGCTGCCTAAAAAAAGGAGAAATTTAGTGTCATCATTGTACCTATTATATAGAGATAAATGAATCATCTTTTGATGAGAAAGAAAGTTCCTTACATTTGAGTGTTTTATTCCTATTGGATGGGATTTAAATATAACCGATAGTCGAGCATCGCAATTTTTCTGTGGATGACGGCCTGAGATGATTGAAGAGTAAAGTCTTTGGATTTGAAGTGAAACCTTGAAAGAATCAAAATAAAATTAACCGGAATGATATACCTACACAAAGTTTTAACAACTTACACTTTGATTATTGTCTTTATTTAAAATCCTCGGCACCTGATATCGATTTCGTAGAATACGACCAACTTCGAGACTTCGTTGCAACATTATGATTTGGATCTATTGACCGAAATTAGTGGAATACTTCAAATTTCTCTAATCGGTGTGATCTTTAGCCTCAATGAAATTATTTTGATTTACGTTTTTCAGGATTTTGTAAAAATTTAATTAATACTATTTTCTTGGTGACATTTCAAGTGGATGGATGGTTTTTTGTTTTGATTTTAGGACATTTTATTTGTAGTTTCCTAATTTATTAGTTTTTTTTTTCGTTTTATAAGACCATAAATAATTTTTTTCTTTTTCTTTACAACAACGTAAAATGTTTTTTGTTTATTCGAGTCGTCGCTGTCGGGATGTTAGGTAAATGTAGTTTAATAAATTTGCAGGAAATTCCAAATGTATATAGCAATACTTGGAGGCACTGCAAATGTCAATTGAAAAATTATTTATTGTGTTGTTAATATAATAAATCTTGAAGTTATTTAAATAAACTTGAATTGTTCTAAGCTTTTCTACCTAAAAGATTTTTTTTTTTTGAAAAATGTAACTTAAATTGTCAACTTACAGCTGATCTCATGTCATAGATATATTTAAACTAAAATAGAGAGACTTCAATTATTCCATTGGAAGTTCCAGTGCAGGAATTGCACATTTTTCAACATGGTGAGTGGTTCTATATGCCAATTAATTTTTATCCGAAATTCAATTTTGAACAACACAACACAACAACACGAACATATTATAATACCAGTAAGACCTAGTATCTTATAAATTAGGCAATTTAAGAAATCTGGTTTTCATCATCTCAATAAATACCAGGAGTGGCGTTTAGTTCCCGGAATATAGAAAATATTAAATAATCCACTGAATGAACTAAAGCCAAATGTTAATTAGCATTCAAAATTTGAACTCCAATTAAATTTTGACGGTAGGTATTCCAATATTCAAGCTTTAAGGCTTGACTACATTACCTTTTTTCAGCTAAAGTGAAACTTTTTGCTAGAAGTAAGTGAATGTAGTTGAGCCTTTATGAATTTATAATTTATGTAACACGTAAGTTTTATCTTTGAAGAACTGTGTGCTCAGCCCTAAAAAAATTCATCACTTGTGGTGAATTTATAACTACATATCGTTCACTGGAAGTTTTTCTCACCATATGGAAATTTTAATTCAGTTTCTTTCCAATGATCTGGAAGGTTCCTGTACTCCCTAGCATAAAATTTGTATACAAAAGGAAAAAGACAAAATCGAGGTTTGCGCGTTTGCCGCTTCGAAAAGCTGTGGTTTTTTTCTCATGTCAACTCGAAGAAGTAGAGAATAAAATCATTTAACTTTATGAAAATAAAACAAAGACTATAAATTGTATTGTTAATTATTTGTTTACTTATATTTGTTATAAAAATATACTTCATACTTTGCTTGGAAAATGTCTGCCGAAGAAGAAACCCCCAATTTGGCCGAAGCCAATGAAAATTCGGTGAGTGCTGAAAATGTATAACAAAAATCACAAACTGCCACCAGCAGTAAATAGCGTCTGCAAGAAAAAAGAATACAATTTTACAATATTTCCAGAACGAAACAACATCGGAGGAGACAAATTCATCAGCTGAGAAAGAAGTCGAATTTGATAATAAAATCGAGACGGACAGAAGCAAGAGATTTGATTTCTTGCTTAAACAAACTGAAATTTTTACCCATTTTATGACAAATAGTGCTACTAAGAGTCCCCAAAAATCTAAAGCCGGTCGTCCTAAGAAACCGAAAGATCCAAAAGAAAAAAAAGAACCCAAGAGTGGTGACGATGGTGGTAAGGACAAAGAAGGAGCTGAGTAAGTTAATGTGAATTATTTTTTTGTCAATGCCAAATTATTTCTTTCTCTTATTTGGTTTGCAGTCATCGCCACCGCAAAACTGAACAAGAAGAAGACGAAGAACTACTCGCAGAAGATTCACATTCCAAAGATGTATTTCGATTCGAATCATCTCCAAGTTATATCAAGAATGGCGAGTTGAGGGATTATCAAGTTCGAGGATTGAATTGGATGATTTCTCTCTATGAAAATGGCATCAATGGAATTCTTGCTGATGAAATGGGTTTGGGAAAAACTCTGCAGACAATCTCGCTACTTGGTTATTTGAAGCATTTCAAGTAGGTATTTTATCAAAAAAATGTTTAAAAAATTGTCAGTGTAAGGTAAAAAAACAGGTTTGCTGAAATAGCTACATCAGGGCCCATGAAATAAATTTAAACCTCTGCGCCATAAATTATGCAATAAAAACTGTCTTAACACTCGGGTTCGGTAGATTAGATTTTTTTTAAATCGGCTTAATTCTCTGAAATGCTGTGTGAGTTTGGCGTTTATTGTTTATTTAAAATCATGAATCTGATCAAATTTTTAATTAAAAAAAAAAACTCGATATTTTAAAAATGACTGACTGATTTGCCTGCAAATGACTCAGTGCAGATTTACCCAAGACAAGAAAAACACTGGTTGGTGGGCAATATAACGCTTTAGTTTCTTTGAAAGCAAACAACTATTCTTAGATTCAGATTTTGAATTAAGTTGTTTTATTGCATAGTTTCCTGGAAAAATAATCTCCAATATCAAAATATTGAAAAAAAGAACTTGAATATTTTTTGACTGAACCGATTTTAAATATGAAAACAATATACGAAAAATAGTCATGTCGATTACGAAATCCGCAAAGTTTTATTTCACGTGAGTCCATTCAGATACACTTTAACGTCATTAGTCAAAAAAAAAAATGTTTAGTATACAAAATTGAGGACCTAAAGTGAAGTTATCTTATTTATTTATATAAAAAGGTTAAAAAAAGCTAATCAAAATGGGTTCATGTATATACCTTTCTCCTTAATTTGTTTTGACTAGAACATAATTTATTAAATATGTTGACTTAATTTTTTTTAGGGTTTTCGGTGTTTTTCGATATTTAAAAAAAATCAAACTAAGTAGATAAATGAATACAATTTTGGTACGGTTTTGAAATGTCAAAAGTTATATGAAAGGTAGTTTCGGATGCGTTTTTAGTAATCTTATGTTCGAACTACGTTACCGATGCTTGGCAAATTTTCTAATAGTAAGTAATTCATTTTTTTTCATTTTTTATTAATGTCTTAAAACATCATTTACAAATATATAAAATGAATTTAAAGCCGTGGCTTTGCCGTCAGCTCGGTTGGCAGATTTAAAAAAGAGAATTAATATTTATATTAAAAATTAAAGTTCTATATTTTAATATGGCTTTAAAAAAAATATATTTTTTTCCACGCACAATAGTTTAACAAATTTACTGTTTCATGTAGCGAAAGTGATTTTTTCCCAAAGTATGCAATTTTATGTTGTGCAAATATGGGACATACACTAATGAGATGGAAGCAGTCTTCTTTGGCTTTCATATTACACAAGGAACAAAACTGATGAAAATTGTTGTTGTATGGTGTTCAATTAAGTCCAAGGACTTCACATCTTGTTTTGAAAATCAAAGATATTTCCTTGTATGTGTAAGCATCGTTAAAATAACTTGCATCCATTAAGTTGAACCTCAATTGTGAATAAAGAATTCTGCTTTGCGAGTTTTGGGATTCCTAAATGAATTCAATCCTTACAACATCTTCATGAGACTGGATTATTTTGTAGAATTGTTCTTTTAACTGCGACAAATTATTGTGATCCAGTTCAAACGTTTCACCACACGAATTTCCTATGTCTTTCCACTTCGCCAGCCACCAGTCCGCGTTTCTTAGTTCATACAATGCCATTTGTTTGTTTAGCCGGTCGTCTTTATGAGCCAGTACCTTTAAGAAATTTTCTAATAGTAAAAATTGCAAAACTCAGTTAGACTACTTTCATACGTTATTTTCGCGATTCTATAATCAGGGTGTTTTAAATCATTGTTCTTGGGACCCAAAAAAGTTTTGGATTCGTAAAAAAAAGTAACTCAAGAAGACATTAATCAGACCATACATTGCGATTGTACAAAAAAATTGTGTCCCGCAATTCTGTGTCTCTCTATATGCCTGTCGGTCTGCCGGGCTGTGGGTCTTTCAAAAATTTATATTTTCACAATACGATGGCAGCTTCATGTCAAAATTCTTATTTGACTTATTTTAGTAATTCAATTATTGATTTTAATGCATTTTTAAATTCTTCTCTATTGAAATTCTTTGTTTTTTTAGTATGAGCAAGTGGTGCAGTTCACCTCTTTGCGACCCCTTTTCGCCGAAATAACGGTTTTTGATAAATAAGCTCGTCTCATGTTAGATATCTTTTGGAGAATACATAAAATGAAGTCCTCAGATTTTATACCAACTCGTCTTCTATTTATCTGCTATAATTTATTCCTTTGTATGTTCTCTTTCAGAAACCAAGCTGGACCCCATATTGTTGTTGTACCAAAATCCACACTCCAAAATTGGGTGATTGAATTCAAAAAATGGTGTCCATCGCTTCGTGCAGTTTGTCTAATTGGTGACCAAGAAGCCCGTACAGTTTTCATTCGTGAAGTCCTCATGCCCGGCGAGTGGGATGTCTGCATAACCTCCTACGAAATGTGTATTCGTGAGAAATCAGTATTTAAAAAGTTCAACTGGCGCTACATGGTCATTGATGAAGCGCATCGTATCAAAAATGAAAAATCCAAACTCTCGGAAATTTTGCGTGAATTCAAAACAGCTAATCGTCTGCTCATCACCGGTACCCCATTACAAAATAATCTGCATGAGTTGTGGGCTTTGTTGAATTTCCTGCTGCCCGATGTCTTCAATAGTTCTGAGGATTTCGATGCTTGGTTCAATACCAATACGTTCTTTGGTGATAATGCTTTGGTTGAACGTCTGCATCTGGTGTTAAAGCCGTTCTTGTTGCGACGTCTCAAATCCGAGGTAGAAAAACGTCTGAAGCCAAAAAAAGAAATCAAGATATTTGTTGGCCTTTCGAAGATGCAACGTGAATGGTACACCAAAGTCCTAATGAAAGACATTGATGTTGTGAATGGAGCTGGAAAAGTCGAGAAAATGCGACTGCAGAATATTCTTATGCAATTGCGTAAGTGCACCAATCACCCATATCTGTTTGATGGGGCCGAACCTGGCCCACCATACACAACTGACATGCATTTGGTGACCAATGCTGGCAAAATGGTTATTCTGGACAAATTACTTCCGAAATTACAAGAACAGGGATCAAGAGTACTTATTTTCAGTCAGATGACACGTATGTTGGATATTCTGGAAGATTACTGCTTGTGGAGAGCCTACCAATACTGCCGCTTGGATGGTCAGACACCTCATGAAGACAGAAATAGACAAATTCAAGAATACAACGCCGATAACAGTGCCAAGTTTGTCTTCATGTTGTCCACTCGTGCCGGAGGTTTGGGAATCAATTTGGCCACAGCCGATGTGGTTATTATTTATGATTCCGATTGGAATCCACAAATGGATTTGCAGGCTATGGATCGAGCTCATCGTATCGGTCAGAAGAAACAAGTGCGCGTATTTCGATTTATCACCGAAAACACTGTCGAGGAGAAGATCGTCGAACGTGCCGAAGTCAAGTTGAGGTTGGATAAGATGGTCATTCAGCAGGGCCGATTGGTCGATAATCGAACAACACAAATGAACAAAGATGAGATGTTGAATATTATTCGTTTTGGTGCAAATCATGTGTTTGCTTCGAAGGACTCGGAATTGACAGATGAAGACATTGACACAATTCTCGAACGTGGCGAAGCTAAGACAAACGAACAAAAAGCCCAGTACGACGAGTTGGGTGAAAGTTCATTGCGTAATTTCACAGTGGAGAACAATGGTGAAGGCGCCTCTAGCTCTGTGTATCAATTCGAGGGTGAGGATTACCGAGAGAAGCACAAGTTGAATGTGGTAGGTGCGTGGATTGAGCCACCGAAGCGAGAACGTAAAGCCAATTATGCTGTCGATGCTTATTTCCGTGAAGCCCTGCGAGTATCAGAGCCAAAGGCACCAAAAGCCCCTCGTCCACCGAAACAACCAATTGTTCAAGACTTTCAGTTCTTCCCACCAAGGCTGTTTGAGCTTTTGGATCAGGAGATTTACTTCTATCGCAAATCACTCAACTATAAAGTGCCCAAGAATCCCGAGCTTGGTTCGGAGGCTTCAAAGGCACAGCGTGAAGAGCAACGAAAAATAGACGAAGCCGAGGCATTGACGGAGGAGGAAATTTTGGAAAAAGAAACATTGCTGACACAAGGATTCACCATGTGGACTAAACGCGACTTTAATCAGTTTATAAAGGCCAACGAGAAATATGGACGCGATGACATTGAAAATATTGCTAAAGATGTCGAGGGAAAAACTCCAGAAGAGGTTATTGAATATAATGCGATATTTTGGGAACGATGTCATGAGTTGCAGGATATTGAACGAATTATGGGACAAATTGAAAGAGGTGAGGCCAAAATTCAAAGGAGGCTATCCATTAAGAAGGCACTTGATCAGAAGGTATGATTTACTTATAACCAAAAAAGAGTTGGTTTCTTAAATGTTTTCTTTTTGCAGATGTCCCGTTATCGTGCTCCATTCCATCAATTACGTCTCCAATATGGCAACAATAAGGGCAAAAATTACACAGAGAATGAAGATAGATTCTTGGTGTGCATGCTACACAAGCTGGGCTTTGACAAAGAAAACGTTTACGAAGAACTGCGTTCAGCTATCCGGTTAGTGTTTGTTGATTCCAATTTTTATCCCATCTATAACGGATTTATATAACAGTTTTTTTGATTTTTATTTCAATTACAGTTTATCGCCACAATTTCGTTTCGATTGGTTTATTAAATCTCGAACAGCACTTGAATTGCAAAGGCGTTGTAATACATTGATTACACTAATCGAACGTGAAAACTCTGAATTGGAAGAGAAAGAACGACAAGAGAAGAAAAGAAAGGCAACTAAAGGACAAGGAACACCACAACAGACACCTACGGCATCAAAATCAAATCAAAAACGTAAAGCCGAGGTTATTTCAGCAGAGAAAGCTTCAAAGAAGAAAAAGAAGTAAACAACAAATAAGAAAAAAAAGTTAAATAAAATAAGACAAATACATAAATTAAAATCTACATTGTTTTTTCTTCATACGACGAAATATTATAATGTCATTAATTTTTTTATACTCAGAACTCAGTCAGTGTCTATATAAGTTATTGTTAAATCTCGCAATTAATCCGGTTTAATGTTTCAATTACCAAAAACAAATTAATATTAAATAAGACAAGCTTAAAGTACTGCTTGATTCAAGGTTTTTACAAAAATCATTAATCGCTGGATAAAACTATTTTATGGAATAAAATACAAATGAATCAACCGAACCATATTAAATATGTAGTTTTGTTTTTCTTTGAATTTATTGGTAATACCAGACAAAGGGGAAGACGCTTCTATTCTGTTTTTGTTGAGATTTTTAATTTTGTAGATTATCATGATTTTGGCTGGGACCACCACTTTACTGCTTAACCTTAAGACCAGCGACATTAATGTATGATGCGTTACATTTGTTTGATCCAGGAGCTTTGCGCCCGCCTTTCTTCGTCGATTGGGTTCGAATGTCGTATGCTATTGTTTTCCAGATTTTGTTGTTTAGAGCTCGTTTTTTTTTTCAACATTTATGACCCTCATTATGAATGTGCGAATGTGCCACGAGCGCAAAAAAGAAATAATTCTCGAAAGAGAACGCATGATTTTTAAAAAGAAGGAAAGATATGGATAATTAATATTCGTGTAATCAGGCACAATAGCGAATTGAACGTTCGGCTCAAAGGAAACGCTTCAGAAATTTAAGATGTAGGAATATTAGTAAAAACGAACTTCCATGTTTTCATAGAGCAACATCTCAATTTGCCAAACATTTGTCTTTCAAGGTGAACATAAAAATGTGGGTTGCAAAATAAATAATATCAAAAACGTTCATGCAAATGTAACGGTATCTGACAAAGCCGTTTAGATAGAACTTATTCATATCAAAAACAGCTCTATCTTTTTTTTTCTTCAAAAATTGGCATGGTCAAAAATTTAAATTCATCGATTTATATAATTTGCAGGTGTTGCTTTTAATATGTACTTACTTTGGTTCATATAGATTTGAATAAATTACTAGATTAAACTTGATACACAAAACAAAACGTTTCTGGTACCTATCGGATATAAAACTGATTTCAAAAATATAATAATTTTTTAAACAAATACTTGATTATTATGTCAACCCGCGCTCGGGGAGACTGACGAAAAATGACCCCAATCTAGTTACACCCTGTGTTTATTTTACAGCAGTTTATTAAGTAAACTTGGGAATTTTCTTTCTGTTATAAAGTTAAGTTTTTTGATAGGTACTCAAGGTATGAAATAAGATCAGCACAAAAATAAACATTTGCCCAGATAAATTTACAAATATAAAATGATTCTGCCTTAGAATTTATGGTCAATATGGAAAGTTAATGAAAGAATTAATTTGTAAACCCAATAAAAAGAAGAAACTTCTTTAAGAGTGGACTTTAAATAAATGTTCAATTTCCTTAAAGAAACAAGATTTTTTGTTAGTTTTCTTCTTTTTCAGAAAAATTCCTTTACAAAGCGTTTTTCTGGAAAACAAGAAACCTGTTTTGGTAAATTATGGAAACCATTTTTTTTAAATCGTGATGAATGGAATCGCCACACAATAAGTTGTAGGCCCTTCTAAAATAAAGATTATTCTGTTTAAATAACAGTTGTTGTTGTTTACATAAATTAGATACCTTAACCCTAGTAGCAAAAAATGTATTCAACATGTTATAATAGTTAAACTATGTTATCCAACAAAGCGATGACCGATGACCATCAAATTGTATATGGTTCAAGATTCTGCATGAAATTTAAATGAAAGAAAAATACCCTTACAGAAGAATAAACAAGAACACAATGCTTTTTATCACCATCAGTCTACCTTATATGCATTATAATTAAATAGATACAGGGTGTTGAGGGATAGTTTAGAAAAACGATAGAAGCGACAAATCACATTTGTAAGTCCTTGCTTTGAAAATGGAATGAGCTCATTTTCATTTTTTATTATTTATTCATTAATGCTGGTATTCACCTTGCGCTCATAAATGTATCATCTCTAATTCTCTTGGATTCCCTAATGATGGGGGATTTTTTGAGTGCTCGGTGAATACCGGCCTTAATGTATATATGTAAAAAAGAACATATTCTTAAAATCTTAAAACATACGAAAAAGTTGCAAAATATTGAGTAAGGTTTCTTGTTTTTCAAAACGGCGTTGTTAATGTTATTATATTTCTCAGCTCTATTCACAACGTTTTTATGTTACTATTACAGAATTTTAACCAATTTTTAAAGACTTTTCTCGAAAAGTTGTATATTGAATTTATACATAATAAGAATTTTGAAGGAAAAAATGACTATGTATTAATTTTAAAAAATACAATTTTTTTGCAGAAATTTGTACCCATCTTATTAATAATTTATGTTTCAGTTCTGTAAAGCAGTTTTATGATTATTGTTACATTTTTAAGGTTGGTATTCAGCGAGCACTCATGCATTTATGAGACTCATAACTCAAAAAATCCTCCCTTCGCAGTTAATGGAACAGAATGAATCATTAATAATTTGGGATTGTTATTGAGTTATAATTTTTTCGTATTATAAATTGCACGTATGAATAAAAACAACTTACATTTTTAAAAATTACGATTTTAAATTGACCGAAAGTGGTCGAATAAAAAGTTGTTGAAGCCAGAAAACATGGAAAAAACTGTTTTTGACAATAAATTTAAATTTTGATGTACAATCTGTACCTACTAAGTCACTTGAAATGTAAAAAAAAAAATCAATTTTGTGCAGTGTTATCAGATAAATTTAAAAACACCCTGTGTCCGTATCAAAATATTTTGAATTACCATAGAACCATTTCGCTGATATACATTCTGAATTCTGATTGAGACATTTCTATATTGCTCTATAACCCACTGCCGCAGTTCTCGGTTCCACACTAACTCGATCGTTACAAAACTAAGAATTTCTGTCGATGCTGTTTTTTTTTTTTTTATTTCGAGGTTTTGCCAATTAGTTATTCCTGTAGGTTTCGTTTTGTTTGTTGACTGCAATACACACCCAAAACCTATTTCGGGAAGAAAAACAAGTTTTAGTTTTTATAAAATTAGTGCTTGGAGTCAGTGTCTTATCTTTTATTTAAATTAAAATAAATCTCCCCTTGAATTTATAAGGTGTTAATAATGTAAGTAAACGCAATACGCATCTATTCGAAAACCTTTTGTCCTTATGCAAATATGTGTTTTGTTTCTATAGCCAAACAAAATAAAGTTTTTTTTTTAACGTTCAGAGGTATGTATATATTTAGAAAATGCCATACCTGATCATAATTTATTAGCTGCTGTCGCTGTCGATATAAGGAAAATTTAATTAAAATTATTAGTGCTAGAACCAATAATGCTTAACAAAGCTTATGTGCGTTGGATTTATTTATGGCATTTTTTTAATACAATGTTTTATTTGGCAAAGTGAAGATTCTCCAATCAAATTTGATCAAAAATGGTAAGAACAGCTTGGGTTTACATGATCTTTCGGTTAAGGTAATATAAACAATGAACTACTAAAAAAGTTGTGAATGTAGTTCATTCTTACTTATTATTATTTTTAATTTAACAAAAGTTGCACCGAATTTTTTTAAATTTTGTATATTAAATTCGAAATTTTTGCTATTAAATTATAACCTTTTTCTTAAGTAGAAAAAAGTAGGTTTTTAAGATACAAGTTAATTTGGCGAGTAAAATGAAAAGTTTTGTTTAGATAGGTTTTTGGCTACCGCCTATTTTTTCTTAGTAGGTTATATTTCTGATACAACTTTCAGAGGTTCTGGTTCATTGGCGATAATAATTGGCTAAATCCATAATTAACAACACATTCTAGAATTTGCACATTAGAATAATCATGAATTAAAGATAAACAACTGTGAACGATCTGGCCCTCATTATGGTTGAAGATCTAAAAACTAATTTTGTACCAAATTTCAAATTTTCCCATCGATACGCTTGATAAAAATCAGCTTTTGATTTTGAAAAATTACATGTTTCTCCGATGTTTTTCTTCCTTGGTCTCAAGGACGAAAAACATAAATGTTAAAAAATATGCCAAGTTCTTATGAAAACAAAAACCTGTATGTAACAATTAAGTGGTGAAAATTAAACCAAGTTCTTATTTTTTTTTTAATGATGGCGTCAAAAGTGTTTATTGACTAAAATTTGAAAATATCAAGTTTTCAATTGTATTCAGAATTCTACGGCTTCACCAAATTTAACAATTCTGCAGCAATCGTTAATAAACCTAAATATAAATGATGTCAATTCTGAGAAAGGGGGTTGTTTGTACCACACTCTAATAATAAGCTCAACCCTTCTACCAAATTTCATCATCCTACAACAATTGGACTATCTGTGAGTGGGTGAGTGATTCAACTGCAGTTTTGTGATTTTCGGAGTGCTATATTTTAGGAACCACTAATGCTGAAATTTGGTGAGGTACCTATTCATGAACAGATTAGCAAATGTTTTAAATTTGATAAGCTGATTTTATTTTCTGACTTCATTGATAGTAAATATAAAGGCCAGATTCTTCAAAGTGAGTTAAGGTTTTGATATAACTTTCAAAATTTCTGATGATAAAATGATTTCGGTTGATTAGTGACATTAACCGAAATCATTTTACTAATGTCGTTTTCAATTGGTAATCTGGAAGTAGAAAAAAGCATTCTGAATGCGTTCAATTGGGCAAAAGTGACAGTTCTGATTCTAAAAAAAAGAGAATTTCTCTTCTGGATTTGAAATCAGAAGCAAAAACAGAATCACTCACACATTCAAAGATTTAATGTCACGCTTGATAATTGTCATATTTTTTTAAATTTACAACTGTGAAGTGATTGCTTGAAATACTAATACTCTCACACCAAACATCAAATTTTTCAGAATCGAAAAAAACTGTTCAATTGGGATTCCGAATCTAAAACCAATTCCGGATTGCCAATTGAAAACGACATAACTATATCCATGATTAAGACCTTAAACTTTTGGATGAATTAAACTTAACCTGACTGGACACCAAAGAACTAAAACTTTGAAGGTTTTTTTTATCAATTATAATCTAAGTTATTAAGGAATCGAGCTATCAAATGAAGTAGTGATTATGTGTTACTTACCTTTATACTTATATTGTATAAATAGGCTTTACTTGAATTGTTTAACAAAAAATCTTTTCATATTTCATACAAGCTGATTTATACCATTGTCAAGTTTCCACCATACAGGTGCTATAGGCACAATTATTATTACTTTGTTCTTTTTTTTTGTCATTTTAAACCAGTCATCATAATGATCAAAACAGAATTAGATCGTGTTCAAAATTGTATTGAATTTTAAATAGGTAATTATAATTAACAGCATTATTTGTCAACCCCATATTTATCTTTTATGTTAGTAATTGATTAACAAAAAGTGAACAAATAAATATACAAATAGGTTCAGTGGTTAGGTAGAGGGGGAAATTTGTTAGATATTTGTCAGATTGATTTTGCAAGCGATTTTATAAGTAAACATAATTGACTTACATATACTTTTTCACACTGACAGGCCACTAGACAGTTTCTTTTACAAATAAAAAAAAAGAAATATGTTCGCCTTTAAATTATTTGTAGATTTTTGGTAAATGCTTGGTTTTATACATACTCGTACATTTTGTATATTATTTAAATTCCAAAATGTTCTGGTTCCTCTAATTGCACAATTTTTGAGAAAATTAAAAGTTCTCTTTTTAAATCTTTTTGCCTTCCTAAGTAAGTAAAAGTAAGAAAGCTTGTATATATGTAATCACAACAACGCAGATGTGAGTTTCGAACTTTACTTTATTAAGAACAACACTGGTTAAAAAATAGTTAAGAAGATAATCTGTTAAATTTTTTGATTTATTTTTTTTGCAGTATTGATAAATAAGAAAAAGTATTAAAAACATTAATTTAAAAAAAAAATTTATAAACTTTTTTGAGAAAAAAATTATCTTGAAATATAAAGTTTAAAATTACATCAAACAAAATATTAAATTTTCAAAATTTAATTTGTTTTACTATTGGCCGCACTAATTTCAGTTAGTACACCCAAATTTTTCATCCATTTTCTAAGAAATTGAGAGCCCATTTTTTAACATTTGTATGTGAGGTACCGCTATTTTCGAAAATAAAACTAATTGTGTTCAAATTATCAAAAAAAGTATTGAAAAACCGTTTATGCCAAATTTAAAAAATATGTATGGAACCATTTTTGAAATTATCAATTTAAAAAAATTATTTTGTTTTCAAATCTGGAAAATATAAGTATTGAATACTTTTTATTAATTTTAGATGCTTTTGTATAATTTTGATAACAATGATTCTATGGAAGTAACGGTATATTGTTTGACATTTTTTTCATATAAAGTGAGCCAGTATCTATTTAAATTTATTGAATTTTTTCATTCTACAATCATCGAAACCATTTTTGAGAAAAATTAGATTTTCAAAAATAGAAAAAAATATACCGTTAGTTCAACTGAATGCAAGCAGGCGTTTAGAAGAAATATTAGCACTTGCAATTTATCTACGGCCGTTCGTAGATGAATCAGCACAATTGTGGAAGAGTTGGAAAGACCTGAAATATTTACATCTCCGGAAACAATACACGATACCGCTTAGCAGTAATAAAGGGCTTATGCATATGCACTGGTCAGTGAATTAAAATCGGCAAGAAAATTCACTCAGCATGAATTTACAAAGTCAAAATTTGTTTTAATTTATTGTAATTCTTTAATTATTAATTTTAAATATCGCGATTTATTTTGCATAAAGAACATATTAAAATTACCAACTTTATGAACTTGAACTATTAAAACAACGTCTGACCCATTCGCATTTATTATTTTAAGATTATTAATTTTTTTGTTATTTATTTATTGTACCTTATCTACGAGATTTTGTATCGTTTGGTGATTTTGGAATATTTGAGTGGTGTTGTTACTAATGTTCTGATAAAAATGCTAAATTGACTTGAAAATAAATGTTTTTTTTTTTAATTTACATTGTATGTAATTTCCTTATTTCAGCCAAAATCAGTATCAACTGAAAGATGTTTATTTACGGAAAACATGTTCTTGCATTGATTTTATTTACAATTGGGCTGCAAATATGCTCTTCAAGCATTAAGAAACAAAGACCTAATATCATTTTTATTCTAGCGGACGATTTGGTAAGTGGATATTTTATTTATTTATATTATTTATTTTATTTTATTTTATTTTATTTTATTTTATTTTATTTTATTTTATTTTATTTTATTTTATTTTATTTAATTTAATTTTATTTTATTTAATTTTATTTAATTTTATTTAATTTTATTTAATTTTATTTAATTTAATTTAATTTAATTTTATTTTATTTTATTTTATTTTATTTTATTTTATTTTATTTTATTTTATTTTATTTTATTTTATTTTATTTTATTTTATTTTATTTTATTTTATTTTATTTTATTTTATTTTATTTTATTTTATTTTATTTTATTTTATTTTATTTTATTTTATTTTATTTTATTTTATTTTATTTTATTTTATTTTATTTTATTTTATTTTATTTTATTTTATTTTATTTTATTTTATTTTATTTTATTTTATTTTATTTTATTTTATTTTATTTTATTTTATTTTATTTTATTTTATTTTATTTTATTTTATTTTATTTTATTTTATTTTATTTTATTTTATTTTATTTTATTTTATTTTATTTTATTTTATTTTATTTTATTTTATTTTATTTTATTTTATTTTATTTTATTTTATTTTATTTTATTTTATTTTATTTTATTTTATTTTATTTTATTTTATTTTATTTTATTTTATTTTATTTTATTTTATTTTATTTTATTTTATTTTATTTTATTTTATTTTATATGTTTCAACGAAATTCATAAAAAAATAAGGGATTCAATGATGTTGGCTTCCATGGATCTTCACAAATACCAACGCCTAACATCGATGCTTTGGCATACTCTGGAATAATTTTGAACCGATATTATGTGAACCCAATATGTACACCTTCAAGATCGGCATTGATGACAGGCAAATACCCTATCCATACCGGTAGAACTTTGCTGAAATCTAAAAAACCCTTCCTCTATTAAATCTCCAAACTCTGCTACTTTATAGGAATGCAACATGCAGTACTCTACGGTGCTGAACCAAGGGGCCTTCCACTAAGCGAGAAACTTATGCCTGAATATTTCAATGAATTGGGGTAATGTTTAACATCAAAATTAAAATATTTCAACAGCAATGTGTTTTAATTAGAAAACAATAATAAATTTGTAAATCTAAAAAAGATACTCTTCCCATATTGCAGGTAAATGGCATCTAGGCCATTACAAGCGAGTTTATACGCCTTTGTATAGAGGTTTTCAAAGTCATGTGGGCTGTTTCACCGGTCATCATGATTATTTTGATCATACAGCTGTGGAAAATCCCTCATGGGGACTTGATATGAGAAATGGTAATAATGTTTTTTGCATAATTGCAAATATACATATTGTGTGTAAATGCTTCTTTTTTTTAGACCCAGGTGTTAAATAGATAGTTTTGTTTTTGCTTTACAGGTTTAGATGTAGCTTATGATATGCATGGAAAGTATAGTACTGATATTATAACTGACGAGGCAATTCAAGTGATCAGGAAGCGAAACACTTCGATGCCTTTATTTATGTATGTGGCACATGTTGCAGTGCATTCGGGTAATCCATACAATCCCTTACCAGCACCAGATGAAGCAGTTGATAGAATAAAAAATATTTCGGATTATAATCGGCGTAAATATGCAGGTTTGTTGAAATTTTAATTAAAAATGTTGGATTTTAGTAAAATGGCGCCCAACAAAGAATATTTTAATTTTATTTTTTATTGTTTTATTTAAAAATAAGCCATTATCACGCAATGCTTAAGCAATTATTGGATAAATCTATCGGGCTTCTGATTCTTTGAACCTGAACCTTTGTTGGGCGCCATTTAAGAAAACCAAAAAAAAATGCTAATGTTTTCCTTTATTTTATTTAAGCTATGTTATCAAAGCTAGACGATTCTGTTGGGGAAATTGTACATGAGCTATTTAAACAGAATATGCTTTCGAACTCAATTATTATCTTCAGTACCGACAATGGAGGCCCTGCCGAAGGTTTCAATTTGAATCATGCATCAAATTGGCCACTACGCGGAGTCAAAAACACGCTTTGGGAAGGAGGTGTTCGTGGTGCTGGTTTAATTTGGTCACCTAGGTTGGAGAAAATACAGCGAGTGTCTGAGCAAACCATGCAAATTTCCGATTGGCTTCCAACTCTTATGACAGCCATAGGAGCTCCTTTAAGGTAGGTAGCTTGTTGATATTTTTTTTTCATCAAATTTATATTGTTTTTAATTTTTAGTCAAAATAATTCAAAAATCGATGGCATAAGCATTTGGAATGAACTTTCATCTGGTGAAGAATCAAAACGAAAGACCGTACTTCATAATATTGATGATATTTGGGGTAGTGCATCGGTAACAGTTGGTGAATGGAAATTGCATAAGGGTACAAATTATAATGGTACATGGGATGGCTGGTATGGACCAGCTGGTACGAGAGATGAAAAAGCTTATAATTTTGCTGCTATCTTTAATTGCCAAGCGGGCAAAGCTTTGTCTGCAATAAAAATGATGCCAACAGAACAAAAAATCTCTCAACTACGAAGAAATGCTTCGGTAATATGTAATGGCAATGAAATTGATAAATCTTATGTGATGAAAGGGACAGCCTGTGAACCTTTGGTGGCACCATGTTTGTTCAATATTAAGCGGGATCCTTGTGAACAAACTAATTTGGCTCAAAGGTGAGAAATATTTTTTTTTGTAAAATGTTTTCCAGAGTTTAGAACTAAAGAAATTTTTTCGTATAATGTCTGATTTGGTAAGAGAATTTTCATTATCTGTTTTCATTATATGTAGATTCAAATCTGGTCTTAATTTAATATGACTTGAATCACTAAGCAAATTTTGATGAAACATTTAAATTCTCATGGCATAAGAAATCATGCTCGCAAAATTTCTCACTTTTTAAGGCTCCTTTTTTGTAACATCTAAAATTGACATAAATTTCTGAGACCATGAATACACACCGTATCTGTCTGATACTAATTCATAGCTCAAATTAATATGTGAACAAATGTTTTTTTAGAGCTAGAAAAATAAGATTTCCATATAATCTATTAAATAGATGTGAATATAAAAATCTTCAAACAACATGACTTGACAAGCATTTAAATAACTTTTGCCCATCGATTAATTGTTTTTGAACACCCACAGAGAAAACTGATCTTTTGGAAAAAAGAATTGAAGATTCCTCCGACGCTTAAATCTTAGAAATTACGTGTAAAATATTTTTTTTTACAACAATCCACAGTTTTAATTATTAATCATTGATTTAGCTCATCAGTCAAATTCGGTTAATTAGTTGTAGAAACTAAACCCACTTTGAACAAACTAGTCTCAAACGCAGGCAAATGTATTGAAAAATTGAAAAAATAATCAATCTATCGGTGGCAGTGTTGTGTTGGCCACCAATTTTTAGATTAGATTTAGATTAGATATTCAAAAGTGAAGTATTTAAATAGTCAGTTCTTTTTATAACGTGGTTAATATTGATATTTGTTTATATCTTTAAAAATACACGTTTACATTGATAGTGTAACTTTTTTTAATCATTTTTGCTTTCATTCTTGTGGCTTTAAAAAATTACAGTACCTGTCATATAACCGTTAAGATAAAACATATTTATCTCAAAAACGGCTTTTGATGATATTTCTTCAATAGGGTCAAAAAATAGGGTCAAAAAATATTTTCAAAAACTGTTATTAACGTTATTTTTCAAAGAAAGAGATTTTTGATTTTCTCATAAATGGTTTGCCGGATTGCAATATTTTTTGGGTTTTTGATCAAATAAAATAATTTTTTTTGTACGAAAATATTTTATTTTTAAATAAGCAAGTAATTTTATTAGATATATTTTTTAAAGTGCATATCATTAAATACTAAAACCAAGCGCATTCAATTTTTTTATAAAAATACTTCAAATAATTTATATTTAATTTCTTTTTTTTATACCGCTATTACGATTTTTTCTTTCTTAAAAAAATCTTCAGCTTTGAGTTCAAAGTTCTTTTTAGTCTTATTCGAATAATGAGTTTTATACTTTACATATTTTTCTTTCTTATTTTCTAATTTATTTTGTTTATTTTGAAGTACTTTAACAAAGGAGCAAGTTCTTGTTCCTTCTGTGCGATTATAAAGTTTCATCTGCAATATTTGACCGCTTTAACTATTCGCAGTCATTTTTGTGCGTTTTTTTTTTTTTTTTATTTTTCCAAATAAAAACCGTCTAATATCAATGAACGTCTACGGATATGAATGTGAGTAGAAATTGATATACACGACCTTGTCCGTGACCATTACGATATTAACATTGAACTAATCGGAAATTCAAATTAAAATCTTACAATTTATTAAGTACTCCTCAAAAATTATACTCATCTCTTAAATCACTGAAAATCAATTTATTTTATTATTAAGTGCAAAATACAACATAAAAACATTCCACTCAAGCAGCAATATAATAACAACACACCGTTCGATTAATAATAATTACAACCATTAATAGGCATATGAGTTTAATTAATGCAATGCAGAAGTATTTTTATAATTCAGTGCTGATGATCGACATCCAACTCCGATTCACACATCATAACCATCTATTGAGTGTTTAGTAAAAAAAAATTGTAAAAATTTCAAAAGAGTTTTTTTTTTGCTGGGTTAACCTAGTGATTGAAATTTCATGTCGTGTGTTTAGTTCAATCTAATGCAATCCAACACAATAGCTTCCATATATTTTTGCAAAGCTTTGTGGGAATTTATCTTGTTTTTGTTGTTGTTGTTGTTGTTGTTGTAGGTAGGTTCTTTTAGCGCAACCTATTCATATCGCAAGAAATACAAATTTTTTTCACGACAATTCATGGTGTTGTATGTAGCTTTTGAATGGATTAGAAATACATTTTTAGATGCAATAATTTGCATAATACCACCTATACCTCTCTTTCTATCTACCTACTACTTGCGTAAAATTGAAATATTAATTAATAAAAAAAAATAAGCATTCTGCAGACAAATTGCATTATATTTTAATAGGTACAGTGCAATTGAATTAAATCAAAGATATTAACATTTTTATTTCCGAATAACTTGCTTACACAAGAACTTTGTTCTTTATTATTGACGAAATTGATATTAAACACGCAGAAGAATAGTGTGGGTTTGTTTTTCTAACTGTATTATTTATGAGTGGGTAGGTTCATTAATTTTTTATTGTTTTTTTTTTTTGTTGTACCAAATCAAATCAAAACATAGCAAAATAGCAGAACCATAATTAAGAAAGTGTTTTAAGAAAACAGTGTATAAAAAAATTGGCATTATTATTTTATAAGATATTTCGTTTTTGTTGGTTTTTAAAAATATACATTTTTATAAATCCATATTCTTTTTAAATTTACAACAACTAATTTGTTTTTTTTTTTTTTTAATAGGTATCCAAATATACTCAATGCACTTCTAGCTGAACTAGACGCTCAAAATGCAACGGCTGTTCGTCCGGGCAATAAGCCAATGGACAGTCGAGCTGATCCTCGTTTTTGGGATAATACATGGACAAATTTTGGAGATTTTAGTATTGAAACGTAAATATTAAGAATTTATTAAAATAAATTAACTGAAAAAAAATAAAAAAATTATATATTAACACAAATATGGAATTTTAATAAGTTTTTGTATTTTAAAACCTTACATTAAAAATTTTGGTATTCAAAATAAAAAAAAAGGTAGGTACAGCTAGATTTTAATATCACAAACATTTGTAACAGCATTTGGATTATGTCTTTGTTGTTCATCAATTTCAAACTTCTAAAGCATAGATACACATATAATTTCCAGCATCATTTTTACCCATCATTTTTCAAATCAATTTTAAAGTTTCTTCTGCCTGCGGTTATTGCCTAAAATTATATGTAAGAGGTTTTCAAAGTGTACACATAAGCTTCTTTAGGTTTTTAACTGAGTGATTTTTGAAAACTTAACTACTCTGTATTTAATAAAACACTTTTCAAAAAGATTTGAACCTAATGCAACAAATTTTTAAAATTGCGAGCTGAACATCTGCCCAAATACTTGAAACTAATCGATTTGAAAAATAAAGGAACAAATTTTAAAAGTACAGTCAACTTCCTCTTAGTCGAATTTTCACGGCATGCATATCAAATTCAGTTCGAATTCTTGGGATTTGTTGGGAAAATTTGATTTATAGCCAGTTGCACCAAACGCTTTAAAATATTCATATACAACATATTCATGTAAATTGAAGGGAATCCGCAAATATGCTTAAAAAGGAAATTTTGATTTTAATACGGCAAAGTCAATTGTCAAATGTCCCAACAAGAACGCAAGATTTAAATTGCGCCATTCGAAGTGTCATTGTTTGGCATTTGAACAATTTATTATTGTTTGTTAGTAGAAGGTATAAGGTTAATAAAAATGGAGCGCTACACGAATGAACAACGCATTCTCATTGTGAAATTGTTTTACCAAAATGGTGAAAGTTTTGCGGCTACAGTTCGCAAATTGCGATCAATTTGGGGTTACAATAATGCTCCAATAGAGTCAACTGTAAGGCGATTAATGGAAAAATTAGCTGAAACTGGGTCTGTCACTGATGTAAAGACCCAGATGACGCGCCTTCGACCAGGTCGATCTACCGAAAGTATCGCAGCAGTACGTGATGATTTCGCTCAAACTCCATCCACCTCAATTCGACACCGAACTCAGCAAATTGGTCAATGGTGTTCGGTATCGTGAAATGATAACCAATTTTTTCATGCCTAGAATTGAAGAAATGAATGTGGAGGGAATGTGGTTTCAACAAGACGGTGCCACATCTCGATCATACAGCCATTTCCCCATCGTGTTATTTCGCGTTTTGGAGACCAGAATTGGCCGCCTAGATCGTGCGATTTAACACCATTGGACTTTTTTCTTTGGGTTTTTTTGAAGTCGATGGTTTATGCGAATAAGCCGACGACGACTCAAGCCTTAAAAGAAGAAATTAGACGCTGCATTAATGAAATACCGCAGCAGTTATGCAAAGAAGTCATTTAAACTTTCATTAAAAGATAGCGTATGTGCCAGCAAAGCCACGGCGGCCATCTGCCCGATGTTCCATACATAACCTCATCCTGTCTACTTTACGATATAATAAAGAATTCGCGATTTTTTTTTAAATATCTGCGTTTTATTTAAACGTTAAATCTTGCGTTCTTGTTGGGACACCCTTTATAAAGTGTCAATGGAAAAACTTCCACCTTTATATTATGTCCCCAAAGAATGAAATTTTTCAATTTCAAAAAAAAAAAAATTAAATATTTCAATTATTTCAAAAGTATTGGAGATCAAAACAACAAAGTTTTCGCGCCTGGTTGGGCACTTTTTTATAGGACGTAAAACTGGACACACTTCAATTTTCCAAAAAGTTTTTTTTTTTCGTGTGAGCTGTGAGATCGATACAATATATCAAAACCAAAATAACAACAACAAAAATTTAAGAATAGTTTCGAAAGCATTTAAGAAATACCTACGACTTTTAATACCACTTTTTGCTAGCCCTCCAAAAATGCAAATTAAAAGTGGTAATTTTTTTAATCAAAAGCCTTGAACTGAAATTCGAAACTGAAACTGACTGAAATTAATAGAAGGTTCACATTCTCAAATATTTTTTTTAATTTGCTAGCATGACAACCATAATTGTAAGAATAGTTTCATATTCTTTGTGTATAATGAAGATTGCTGCACAAAAATAAAAAAAAAATCTTTAAGCAAGAATCTGGAAAAAAATATAAAATTAATTTTTCTTTGTAATTCAATCCTGCCGACAAGAATTTTTTTTAACAACAAAAAAAGTCACTTATAGAATGATTGAAAGAACATATTTAACTTAATGCGAATGAATCTCGAAGCTGAGCTCGAGCTAAGGTGTTTTAAAATTTTTGCTAAGGTAAGCTAGGGTGACCCTTCAACGTTTTGCTTTCCCTACGGCCATATGGAGCAATTATTTTTAAACGCGGTATTCAAATAAAATAAAATCAAATCGCCATTCGGACAGAGCTCTCTTATCAAAAATGCGTGCATTCCGGATCGATACTTATCTCCTTCGTCGAATAAGAAATTATGTTTTAAACGTTTCAACACAAGTTGTTGTATTATTTTGTTTAAAGTTTGATATTAAAAAAAAATAAATGCTAGTGTGCCACAGGGCTCCGTTTTGTTTCCGACTCTATTTCTTATTTTCATCAAAGATCACCTAGCCGAAACTTCAAATAAAATGAATTAAAAAAAAAACTACCCCCAGCTTTTCAAATTCGTTTTCAGATTAGCTCATTAAATTCAGATCTTAAATTAAATTCAGACAGCATTGGACATTGGGGACTTAAAAACCGTGTAAAAATTAATGCTTCGAGGGCACAATGCTGTCTATTGTCATTGCGGGCTATCTATGAGCGGTATTTTCATCGAAGAAACCAATAATATTTTAGTTCTTAGTACATATGTATGTGCATCACCTTTTGTGGAATGATCACATATTCGATGCCAACGTCGCCAAAAATACTCCATAGTGTTGAAGTTTTCTCCGACGACGCAAGAAAAATCTGCAATCTTTTTTAAATTTCTGTATGAAATGTGCAGATTACTCGTTGATATTTCAAATAGTTAAATTTTTTTCCTACTTTCTAGGTTCAAATTCTATATTACTCCAAGTGAGCACAGGCACTGCTATATCTGATTATAAATTAATCCTTTTTTTTGCAGAAAACAAATGAATGAAACAAAAAAATACAAAACAAATAATACTTCTCATTTTAATATTTTTTTTATTTCAAAATACAAAAATAAAACTGGCAGTGTTCATCGAACAACATTTACATATATTTCGAAAAACTATTGTGTTGTTGTTTATTTTAATAAATGATGTCGTTTTTTTTTTTTCTTTAGATTTTTTAGATGGGTCTTTTAGTGGATGGAGATGAGAATGAGACTAAAATTGTATTTCTTCAAACTGTCATTCGCATTCAGTTTTCATAGGTCACGTCCGCATGGAATCCAGTCTTCCAATCAGCAGTATATCGCACAACTTGGGTACGTCCATTAGGTAATGCTACACGATATTCACCTTCTACAACATCTCCATTGCTGCTTGCTTTGTGTGAATAATCGTTGGCAGTTGCAGCATCCTTCACTGCGTAGTCAAATTCGTATGGATTTCCTGGCACATGTACATGGTCCTATAGAGAAATCAAAATTTAAAAAATAGTATTCTAAGTATTGTTTGATAATGAAAAAAATTTAATTTAAAGATAGTCTTTGTTATATTATTAAAAGATGTTTCGTAATTCTCTCAAATTAAAAGAAAATAAGAAAATAATTATCGCTATTTTTCGTTTCTACGTACATTTTATGTATAGAGAAAAATTACTTGATACTTACATCTGATGGAGATCCTGGTGGGCCTGGTGGGCTTGTACGTGGTCCAGGTGGCTTAGGGCCTTGACCAGGTGGTTTTGGAGGTGGCTAAAATAAATATTTAATTTTGAATGTTTTTAGAGAACTTACAAATAACTGATGAAGAAATACCAAAAATTGAGAGTAAAAATGATGGAAAAGCCATCAAATATTTTATTATAAAAATTAATTCTGAAATTTAAATCTCATTTTTTGCTAAAATTGTAATATTTTTTTCTACGCTAAAGATTTATTTTGTTAATTTTCATCACTACTACCTATGTAGGTCATAAATAAAATCTATTAAAAAATTTTCCATTTTACTGATTACTAGAACTAACTCCTTAGTTTGGTAGATTACTTACAACAAATGGTTGTTTTGGTTCTGGATATGAGTATCCATTAGTTGTCGGCGGAAGATATGTATTTGATCCAGGAGCAAGCTGCGCACACGCAAATGAGAGAACACTAAGGGAAACGGCCTGAAAATATATTTTAATTGTTAAACAGATTATTTGGATTTAAAAAAAAACTATTAAATCTTTTTATTGCTTTTTTCTTGTTTTACTTGATTATTTGTTTAAAAGTAAAATAAATTATAAATAAATCTACTGTATTCAGAATGCACGATCTCACAAATCACAAGCTTGCCCTTGCAAATAAATAAGGTAATGTTTTATTATTAAAACAATGACATTGTTGACAAGAAAATATAAATAAATTCAAAGACTATTTAGATATAAAAAAAATGTATAATTTTCTTTTAAACCATATATAGTTTTTAAAAATACAAATACACTTTTGTATCTATTATTGTCATAATTGATAATTTTCATGCTAATTTTGAGAAATTTAGAATGCGATAGTTATTTTGACTCAAAGCTATTTTTTTTATCCTAATTTGGGTTTGATTAATTAAAAAAAAAATAAAATACAATGTTAAATGAAACATAAGTCTTAATAAACAGTCCAGATACATAACCCGATTTCAGCTTTTGAGTTTGAAAAAAAAAACATAAACTTAAAAAACAACACAAATAATAGCTTTTAACCTAAATTAATTTAAATTTGACCATGTTAAAGTATTATTATATAGTGAAGATATCTATATTCATTGTTCCATAGTAAAATTACTTTGACAATTTTTTATTTTCATATTTAAATCAAGTTATTTTATTATTTGTATAGTAATTTAATAGCAAACATAAATATTATGATAAAACCTATTAAAATATTAATCACTGAGAAAAATTAGTTTCATTCAAATACATAAAAGTAATTAAATTAATGTTTACTTGATTATACAAATAAAATACTGATTTATTTAAATGATCAATAAATTAGACTTTGATCACACATATCAATGAAATACATTATGCAACGGTAACGTATTTATAAATATGTACAAAAGGTTACATGTCAAATTACTTATTTCGAATATTTTTTTCAAATAATGTTTTTCATCATATTTTTTGCAGCATTTGTATTTATTTCAAGATTATACTTTTCTTTGTAATACCTCCGGTGTGTAAATATGTATAATCAAATCATCAATTATCAATCAACTTGTTCCACTGATTTTATGCAACAATTCTAATTTCAGTGGTTACTCGGGCGTATGTGGAACTTTTTTGCTTTTTCAAAATAAAACATATTTTTTTTTCTTTTAATTCTATAAAGTTTCAAGAAGCTGATACAATTTTTCAACATTCAATGTACAGGAAAAAAGTAAACAACATTTAAATTTATACTTTCGAGGTAAGTATGAAAAATATAGCAATGCAACTTTTTTGGAAAATTTAAAATGTTCTGAAAGTTTTTGTAAAAATTTGATGAACTAATTGGATAAAACCCAAATTATTTTATTTTGTGTTATTTACGGACAGACGTTCAATTATACTTTTTCAAAAACGTTAATTTAGTAGTTTTAAATAAAGGTTAAGTTAATTAATTAATACATAAATTTGAGGTGAGGTAATGGATATACGTAAGTAGTTTTTATTCACATTCATAACTCATAAAAAAATGAAGTCTAATTTTTTTTTCGGTTTTCGGTCTTTTTTAAATTAGCATCAATTGCTCACGGCTATTGTTTACTAAAAATACTAATATTTATTGTTTTGAACTGACTGGAAAAGCAGAAATACCTTCTGTTCTCAAAGACAAAAAGAAGGAAACAGAAAAAGAACAGCAAAGACTTAGATAATCGTTTTCTTGAAATTTCAAGATTTTGTTAAGATGATGCAATAAATAATTGTCTATGTGACCACTAAATCAAATTAAAATTGTTAAAATGATATCTTCCTACATTTGCCAGAACATAAAAATTATTCTTTTCTTTCTAGGTGGTCAGTTGGTTTGATGAATTTCTTAGTATTCCATTGCATGCCAGTATGATATCTTATGATATCGAGAAAAAATAAATATTTAAATATATCAATAAAGCCATGAACCTTCATTTATATATGTATTACATATGTATGTATAGCAGAATTTTCAAAAAAATAATTTTTAAACTTTCTGTGGGGTTGGTTTTTCTTTATACTTGAAAAATCGAGTTAGTAAAATTATTTAGTCTTTTTTTGTATGTTAGATAATCGAACCAGAATATGAATATCCTTTAAAGATTAAAGAAATTCAATCACTCAACCCATGAATACATTTTTTTCACATCCTTAAATATTAAGAACTTTTAACAACAAGAAATGCAGAGTTCTACATAGAAGTATATTTTTTTTACCGAACACTTTTTTATAGCACATTTTTTTTTTGTTTGATCGCAATTCATTATTTTTTATTGCTAATAATGAAATGTACTCACAATTAAGCCAATTAATTTCGAAGACATCATTCTAATTTAATTTATTGGTAAATTGGTAAAAAATATTTTTTTTTTTAGTATATCCTTTAAATTATTATTTTTTTAAATGTATTTTCAATGATCTACATTAGATATTCACTTTAAAAAAAAAATATATATTTATATTTGATATTTTGATGAATTAGACAAATTCCTATAAATAATAAAATTTACAAAAAAAAAAAAACGTTAGCAGTAACGATTAATCCCGAATCACGACTTGAATTAGGGTTCAATAACGCGATGCAAGTCTTTTTATAAAGATCGTCACCAAAAGCACTGGAGATGAGCGCAAATTCGTTTATATGATGTTATTGAGAAAAAATAAGAGCTTCATACTATAATAAGCTAGCTACAATTGTTGGATATGCTTCAAACAATACACAAACTATCTAAGAGATCACACAATTGCATAGCAATTGTTTTGAGCCAAAGTACTCATAGCCTTTATAAACAGAGCTGCATTGCTTAATGTGCAAAGTATGTGATATAGACAGGCGCTAGTTTTTAAAGGGCTTCACATGACAGAGTGCAAGGAAAATTGTGTTTATGATTCATATTCATTTTGAGTGTTTTTTTTTCAAAATTTGACTGTCAATAAAATTACCTTTTAAATAAAAAAATTCTTATAGAATTAACATTTTTTTTAACGGTTATTTTGCGATGATTATAAGCGTGTTTTAGTGAGAAACCGCAAAGCAGTCAGTCAAAATTTAATTTAATTTAATTTTAGTGTGTGGATCGTTTTCTGGATTTTCTTTACTTCACTGAGCTATATTCTCACCAAAACACGGCTTATGTGCGTTTTATAATAGTTTGAAAAAAAAAACAGAAGGATACAACAGAAAAGGTGATTCATAACGAAAAATCACACAGCTACTTTTATTTTTAAAATATTATTAAAATAATAAAAAATAAAAATAAAAATAAAAATAAAAAATAAAGTCGGCCGTCTTTTTTTCTCTTTTACATTGAAATATAGCCAACTTCACTTTAAAAGCAGAGTACTGACCGTTATTTTTTCATTAAAAAAAGCAAAAAGCACAAAGTTACAAAATCGATCGTGCACATAATTAGAACCAAACTACTAATCTTAAGAATTTCAAGATTAAAAAATATTTTTGGTCATTGTAAGTTAGACTTTTTTATCTACTCTTTTCCACAATTGAATTTAAATTGTTTTATTAGGTCTTAAATATGGGGAAAAACAAATCATGTGATGTAAAGACTCGACGTCTAATTTGGAAGCATCGTGAAGAAGGAAAATCTTATAGAGAGATTTCTAGCATTTTAAACTGCTCAAAAAAGATGGTATCTAATGCTATTCAATATTTTAAGAAAAATAACACCATAGAAAAAATACCACGAAATCCGAGACCAAGGTCAACCTCTCATAGAGTAGATGCGCTCAGTGTTCGGGAAAGCAAAAAAAAATCCTTTGCAACATCGAAGGAAATTAGAAGGCAGTTTTTGGTGAAACAGACAGTGGACCGTCTGACACACTGTCAAAAGAAGATTGCGTGAAGCTGGACTCTTTGGACGCATATCAAGGAAGAAGCCATTACTGAAAAAACGTCACAGAAAGGCCCATTTGGATTTAGGTTTATTTATTTTTTACGGCAGGTGCAAGAAATTAACAATTTCTCCAAAAGTATCACTTGTCAAGAATTGGGTGCCTCTCACCCTAGTCGTTCTGATTTGGTATAAAATAGTTGGTCCGCTGTAATCCTGCATTTAAAATCTCTCAATATGCAGTTACATATTATATCTACCACAAGAACGAAATGCTTGTAAGTAAAACGAAAAAGAAAAAACAACACAAATAAACAACAAAACCAAACACATGTCATTTTTCGAGGAATCTGAACAAGCTCCGAACTAAATACTATCTGAGCTAAGCCCTCCGATTTAATTATGAAATATAATTGAGCACTGAAATTTCAAAATGAAAGCATATATGAAGTTGACTCGGTCGTTTTATTTTGAGCCAGCCGAGCAATGGAAAAACGCAATTAGAGCAATAGGGGATAACAATAGGAAGAACAAGAAATATAGAATTTTTTTGACAGTTCCGTAAAATGTTCTGAAACAAATACATATGTATGAAAAACGCCAAAAGAAAAGAGCAACTTGGGTTTATTAGTTTAATACAATATATATTTAAAAATGTGTGTTGGATGATTTTCCCAACTAATTAACTAAATGACTAATTCATCAATAAAATGCATTGTTTAAAAAAAAAATCCTAATTTATTTACATGTGCAATTTAAGTTAGTGGTTACACTTTTGAAAAATACAATTTAAAACAATAGTTTTAGAAAATGAAACGGCTCGATTTCGGACCTTGCTCTCTTTCCTTCTTGCACTCTTTCAAATATTGGCACAGAAATTCGAAGGTTTTTGGCTCGATTGTTGGAGTTTCGATATCCCCAAAGTAAAAAATCACTTGATTGAAAATCAGCACAGCACGCTGCCCAGTTAAAATCAGAAACCCCCATTCGTTGCCATACGTTGTCGACATAGCCCCTTTAAATTCTAATATTTATTTGTCATGGCAAATCATGTTAATCATTTCAATAAAACTGGTCAACTCAGATCGAGAAGATGGCTACAAGGAATATTCGTCGCACACTTGACGAGACTTTATAGATTCCAACTAGTATGATTATTGTCAATGTTATTTTTAATAAAACATTGATTTCGAAGATTAAAATTCAAGATAAGACGCTCAAAGTATTTTGAATATAATTGACCGATTTGAATAAGTGAATGCGATGACCGTTGACAGTTTCTCACATCGAACGTAACTTTAACTAGAGTCAAGGCTTTTAAGTTTAGACCAAAGCTTAAGAGATTGTTTTGTGAATACGCATAATTGGGACACTACAACCAATGAATTGAGTTTTTTTTTTAAACAACCGGGGTTGTTTTGAGGAATTTGTGCGAATAGGTCAGCATTTTAAAGAGTTTTCAAATCATTTTCATTAAAATTTTAAGCTTGCAGGCTCTGCTGATGTTCGAAGCGCCCCTGAGTCTTAACCATAGCCTCATAGCAATCCCAGAGCCGTGATAATTATCTCAGTCATAATCATATTCATGACTATCTTAAACATAACCATCAGCATCATTATCATCAATGGAAGTTAGATGAGCATGTATTTGAATTTTGGGCACAGCTTGGGTTGAATGATGCGACAGCAACTTTGCAACAACCACCGATGCGACGCGACAACGCGACCACTGGAACTCGTAATACGAATACCTACCGGTGACGGTGGCGGCGCGCATGCGGTGTTAGAGTATCTTGTAGTTGTGAAGTGATGATCAGAATTTTTATGGTCGTCTTTGTAAAAACTCTTTTGTTTTGCCAATTGAGGAATTTTTTTTTTCTACATCTAAAGATTTTCCACCTTTAAGCTGAATATTTGACGTTTTATACGAAGTAGAGGGGAAACGATAAAGCGGGTTGGATTCTCAAGCATCGAGCTTCTAGCACCAACAACAACAAAAAATTGTATTTTGATAGAGTGAGAGAGCAAATATCATGGTTGTAATTAATTGAATATAGATTGCTTTCGTATGTTCACAGCTAATACTAGGCTAGCACCCAAGATATAAAAATTATTTTTATTATTCTTAGTATGTAGTAAAAAAAAAAATTGATAAGCTATCTATAAACATACTAATAAAAACAATTTTTACTTCAACACCATGTTGATCGTTACAATATGTTTTTTGTTTTTTTCTGTACATATGATGAGTTGGTAGTTTGGATGTTGGAAAAAGAGAGACTGAGTATTGAACTTGAAAATGGAAAAGGTTAGTTTTAAGGTCATGACATTTATGCTTGTTCTTCAGCAGAAAATGTCATTATATCGAACATTTCAATGAACCAAACTGGTCCAACTCCAATAAAATGATGTTGAATTGAAGATTTAGATTCAAATTATATGAAAAATAAACCTTACCTTTATGATAAATGTGATATTTAGATTTAATGCAAAAAGAATTCCATGGGATGATGTGCAAGGTACAACTTTATATATACGTTAACTATTTTGATACTTTGTGCATCTAGATATTGAGGTATAAGTTCAGGTTAGATAGAGGATGTGCGCGCTTTGGATTAACAGAGAGGCAAGGTATGTACACTGGTTTGTTGGTAATTATGTGAACAAAAAAAAATATATATTAAAGGAAAGAATGCGAATACCTACCTACTGTTTATATACTTCTTTTGGAGGAGATTTGAATTTGAACTTCTCGATAATTTTTGATTTGCATTTTTCGCTAATCGGCAGATTAATGCGAGAGTATCAATGTTGGGTTATAGTGATGATGAGGAATGTATTGACAAGCTGATGCATTTAGCTGGTTTTATATTTACATTTTTTTTCCGCATTCTTATTAATGAGGATGGCAGGTGTTTTGAGATTTTAAGAAAAAAGAGATTCTGATTAGATTATTAGAATATGGTGATTTTGTTTAAATTATAAGAAATCAAATGCATATTAAAATGTGTACATATGATTTGCGTGTCGCAAACATTATTTTTTTAAGATTTAAACATAAACTTATACTTTTTTGCTCAAAGAATTTAAAAAGATATATTTACGCATGAAGTTGTGTATCAACGATAATGTGGATTCCTGAAATGAACTAGAATTGACCGGAGAGACTCAGAATTTATTGGAAGCATTGGTAAAATTGGGGAATTTTTTTTTTGTTTTCAATATTTCTTCAGCACATGGAAATAATTCCAAGGGAATTTATTCCACTTTCTTCAAGAATCTTTCCAATGTAGAGTTCATTCCCACCGTGGATGAGAATTTATTTCATGCAATTTTTTTTATTTTTTTTTAAAGGTATAATCATACGAACAAAAACAATTGTGCACTATGGCGTATACGCACTTTTTATCATTTATATTTATATATATTATATTTATTTTTCTAGTTGTTTTGTATGCACCTTACTTGGGTTAATGTTTGTTAAAATGTCATTATTTAAAGTAAGATCGTTATTGCTTGCTTCAAATATTAGTATAAAAATTTGTTGATTGTTAAAAGTTAAACATTATAAACAAAATGAAAAAACAAAAGTTATAATATTTATTCATTTGTCTTGTACAGTTTTATTTTCTCTGTTTGAACTAGCTCTTCACTTGAAATTAGATTTTTCTATGCATAATTGACATTTACTGCAAAAATCGTAAGAAAGAGAAAAAATTAAGATAAAATGTTATCATTTTAACGACTTTTAAGAAGATCTTTTGTAAAAAAAATTGTTTGTCGCACATTGTAAAATATAAGGTTTTTAAGAAGTTATTTTTTTCGTGTTTTTTAATGTCGGAAAAATATTTTTACAACAAGCTAAATTATAGTGATTCCAGTATTTATTTAAATCAACTTTATTTTGCCTCAATGGGTTCATAATTAAATTTTGGCTAATTTCTTAAAATCGTTTTTTTTATTTCCATCAGGAATGGATGAAATTTTGATTAAATAGAAGAAAACAAATAGTAACTTCACTAGCTTTCCAAATGTAAATAATGTTTATTTAATTAAACACTAACAGCACTTTCAAACAATCAATAACCAAAAATAATTTAAACGGTTGCCTTTAAAGAATTAACTAGAAATATTTCAGTTATCTTTCAAAAACGTTAATAATTTTGCAAGGTGAGCAATAAAATGTTTATTCAAGAATAAGTTTAAATACTCTTCTTTTTTTTTAAAACCATTATGGTATTAAAAAATGTTTAAAAAATAATCGAAAAATTGTGGAATATCTGAAAAATTAAAATAAAAAAAATCTGTTTAATTCTCTTTCGAAATTTGTATGTTATTAATATTAGAATAAACTTTAAAGAATAAATATGTTACAAATATGAAGTTCCATCCAAAACGATGGAGCAGTTTTTGAACCAAAATTTAAAAAAACGTAACATATGTACATATATGAAAGCAGAGCATTTTACTTTAGATGAAATGAATTTTCAACTATTTTTTTAATTAAATTTGTATAAACTTCACTCAAGAGCATAGCATTAATTAACCCAAAAAAACGTAGCTAGCTTTTTTCTAACATATTAACGGTATAATATTATCTGTTAATCAAACAAAATATTTTCATCTAGTATTTAAAGCTGAACTTTTCAAATTCGTCCCAGCAAAAATGAGCATTCAAATAAAATATATTCCATCATCCATAACTAATTAATGCTTATTCGCTTCGATTTAAAAAAAAAATGAACCTTCAAAAAATTGTATTGTTTTTTTTTTTTTTTTTAACATTAAAAAAAATAAAGAGAATCACTTTCTATTTTAGCGCAAGATTTACTATCTTCAAATTTTTTTTGACTATTTATAAATTAAAGACAAAGAAATTTGGGTATAATGATGATGAGATGACTATTTTTTTTTTGTTATTGCGTTTTGGTGCATTACTATTTCTTTTGTTATTTCAAACAAATCCACCTACCTTTTGTCTTCTTTATAGTAATTTGTCTTTAAAATCATTTTATTCAAGGTTATGGCATTATTTTATGGGAATGATAGGCAATTAATTTTGCAATTAATAAAAAAAAAAATAAACGCCAAAAGCATATTATTTGTAATACGATTTTTGGGTGTGTTTATTCAAATTGTTAAAGATGAAGGCTAAAGTATATGGTTTGGTTAATAATTTATATAAATTCAAGTACTGTAAGAAGTAGATTTTAAGAAATGTCTTATTATAATTATGTGTGGGTTTCAATTTTCAAACTTAAAGCGGACGTGTAAGACATAAAATTTGATGCATCTCCGCTTACGTGAACTCATCAATTTAAATGCATGAAATAACAAAATCCGATCCGAAGAAGAATCCGACCAACAAAGTAATTAAGATATTAGTTAAACTATCAGTTTCGGTGTTAAAATTAACCACATTAAAAATATGATTTTGTGCAAAAGCATAATATTTTTTTAAAAGGGGTATATCAATCGTAACAGGTCATCATGTTTTGTAAAATTGGGTGGGCTTTAGTCAAATGAAGACATTAATCAAGTTAAAATTGTATTGAACAATACTTAAGTATACGGTTTTTGTTGGACTTATATCAATTTGATTTGACAGAAATTCTTTAATTTTACTTATAATAATATTAAAAATAACATAATTTAACGCATAATGTAGGAAAATATAGTAACAATTCAATAGAACAAAAAAGTGCGTATACACCACAGTGCACATAGTGGTTTTGTTTCGTATGGAAATGATACGACTCAATGAAACCTAAACCACCTTATCGATTTTGATCAAATTTTCGAGAATCATAAAAGTGTGCACGAGAAATTTTCAAGGTATAGAAATATTATAGGAATATTCACTATTTTTTTGGACAGTTACTTTTTTTATGGAAATTTTATGAAATTGTGAGAAAAAATCTGAGGGAAGTGAAAAAGGCAGCTACCTTTTTTTTTAATTAAAAACTAAATATGTCTTTATAAAATAGAACTAGCCTTAGGAAAAAAAGGGAAGGATTAAAGAGAGTTCTGTAATTGTACCTCATGTGGACCCCCTCTTTCGCAGAAGCAATAGATTTTGAGAAAATTAGAATTTTCTATTATTTCAAATTTTATTTTACTGTTTATGCTTTATAACCAAAGATTGAGGTAGTGGAGAATGGGAAAATTCTGTTATCTTGAAATATGCATGGTGTTGAAATGATTTTTTAATTTTCAAATATGTGAGCGTAGTACCCATATCACGTTAAAATTTATCTTCAATACAAATTTCCTCCAAAAATACATTTTACTGAAGATTTTTGCCTGGTAGTATGCAGCTCGCGAGCTAAATTTAAATTATAGTCTAGTACTTGTTCTAACGCTTTCAATTTTTTTATCCTGTTTCTCAATTCAGCGTTAAATTTGGTGCAGTTTTTATTTATTTTGCATTTCGATCAATTCTGTGGAATGATATATGAATAGACACTATTTGGTATAAGGTAAATTAATTATCGACAGTTATATAAGTAACATTTCCTGAAAACCAGCTTGGAATTGCCCGATTTATTTTTTTTTCTCACAGGAACAAGACAATATTTGTAATGTCCAGAATCTATATTCTAAGAATTGCTTCATTACGTGAGGTTATTTTACTGCATTTATACATTTCTCAATTTCTCATTTATTTGCTTCACAGGTGGTATTTTAAAACAGCATAACTTACCATGACTTCATACACATTCAAATTCATTTTATTTGATACTTTTAAATCGTGATGAAATAAAGTCATGTTGCGTGGGTGATATTCACATTAAAAAAAAATATATTCTTTATCAATCTCATATAATGCATAAATGTCCATGACACAGGCGTCTATCTTTGTTCCTAAAATCAGATAATATTAAATTCATTTGACATTCAAATTTAATGATAAACTAAAAATTAACATTTAATGAAAATCATCAATAAAAATATCAGTTCATCTGCATAAATAAAGTACATTTACATTTTAGTGTTGACATTAATTATTAGCGTTTTTAAATATAAAATAATTTTACAGAACAAAATGTTTATATCATATTGTTATAAAAATCATAAATTTAGTGGAAGAATAACATTTGTAAAAAAGAAAAACAAACTTTAATTTAAATAAATTTTATTAAAAAGCTCCTGGTTCAAGGGAGGTTTTCAGTTTTTTTCTAGGATGAAAATGATTTCTTATGATCCCTGGTTGAAACTTGTGCGTTTCAACAAAAAAAGAGAGCACACTTCGCCTTTTTTGGATTTCCCACAAATATCCCTTTCAGTTACAGATCTGCTTTGTTTGTTTTGTTTTATTTTTATGTCGAAGTAATTTAATCTGGAGGCCGAATTTTTGATCACTTTCATACCCATCTACTTATTAACGTATACTAGCGACTCCACATATCCCCACAGAATATAGTCCAGCGGCGTTAATTCGCACGATCATGGAGGTCAATTCACGGGATCGAAACGTCAAACTATGCGGTTACCAAACATTTCCTTCAATAAATCAATTGTGGGACGAACTAAACAAAATTCTCTTACATAGTGCGCGATACGTGTTTCGAACAAACCATGATTTCGAAGTATTGTTCAGACGTCAGTCTATTCACTCTAAAACACAAATCATTTAACAGCTGTTAAAATGGCCGCCATTTAAAAAAACTGTTGACAACTTAAAGTTATACACCTCTGAAAAAAAACACACCTATATATTATATTGAACCAGGATTTTTAGTTTAATATAATTATTCAGTGCCTAGTAAAATTTGAGATGAAGATCATCGATATCTTACTCACAGTGAAGTTCTATATCAAACAAAAAAGATCTGTTCGACTTCTATTCCAATCTAAAATCCATCAGTGTTATGTTCTTAACTTGTTTGTTGAATGTATAAAAATTGAGAATTCCAACAAACTAAATGCCAAGAATTGCGAAATTTAAAATGCGGAAATTATAAATGTAAAAATGTATCGCTTACAGTAAACAACAATTTAATGCAAATTTTCCAAATGCTAAGTGTAGTTTAAAGTTAAAAACATATTCCGACGAAATGTTTTTTTTTTTAAATTTTTTTTTTAAGGAAGGTCTGAAGCAAAATCCTTCATCATCCTATAATCATTCAATTCAAAGCGAAAGGAAAGGAATAAATGTTATGAATGAATTAAAAAATCCTCACTTTTCTATATAGTAATATTTAAAGATACAAAGATAGCTATAAATTTCATCGATGCATCTTAAAGTTTTTTTTTTTTTTTGTTTATATGTGTACATTTATCTTGCAAAAAAATAAAGCTCATTTCAATGCATTTGTTATTCAGTGAAAATATTGGAACTCCGTTCAAGCGCACATTCACAATCAGTTCATCTGCCATTTAAAGGTAACCAGAACACCATCGTGGTAGGCAAGCAGATCATCGTTTAGCCACCTGCCTGCCACTGCCACCTCATGCTTATAAAAAATACAACTCGCCCTTTATCATTCTTTATATAAGAGAATATGATTGGCTTTTTCCTTTTGCTTGCATAAACTTGCGACACTGCGCCATCGCCACCAAGCTTAAACTGCAATCATTGGACCAGATTTAAATTCTCCTTCCTCAGCCTTAGCTTATGCTTCATCCTCAGACACCGTCGCGCCGCGTCGCGTCGCTTGTCTTAGCACAATTACGGTTGGCATTCAATATTGGTGCTCATGTTACTAGAGTTTCAGCAGTCGCTCACGTATTTTTGTACTTTTTTTTTCTTCTTATTTTAAACTTAAAACCAAACCTTAAGCCAAGTCAACGATATTTCATGATTGACTCGCCCCGCATGTGGATGTTTGCATGCGCTGCTGCACATGTACGCAGAAACCAGTTCAAATTCTACAAAACTAAAGTTCCCATGAATTAAAGAAATAGCTGTTCGATTTGTCGAATCGTTTCGTTACCGAAAATGTGTATGAATAAAAATCTTCTTTCTGTACTTTTATAGCATTGCTGCACACTATCTGTATCTAAAGTTGATCCTCAGATTACCTTTAACGGATCGCTGTTGAAGAGAGCGTAATTGAAAAATGTTAAATCTAAGCTTATTTTGTCGTTCGAGAGTGATCAATGATCATTCTTCTTCAAACAAAGAGCAACAGTCAGCAACGATCATCGCGTGTTAGCAGCAAAATATATGTAGGTACAAGACAAATATGGTCTTTAGATCAAGAGGTCAAATGACCATAGTGTTCAGAGTGGAATGTTGAATACCATCCGTCGTCGTCGAACATCCGGATGATTGATGAAAAACTTGAAAATTGAAAATTCATCATCATCAACATTAAATCTTCGTTTCAGTATATAAAACCTTGGATGATATTAATGTCTGTTATAAGTGCTTCCTGATGGAAGTATAATTGACTGAGTGAGCCACAAAGTGAACAGTATATTTCTATTTACCGTCAGAGCGATAGATCTACAAGACATTAATAAAGATTGAGAAGAAACCGTTGATATGATGTTAATTCTTATTAATAGATCGTTGAGAAATTGCTTAGAAGCTGTCGTCATGATATGATACCGATCCTATTAAAATATGAACCTAGAGCTAAATTATCAGGTTTGTTTTGTAACAATTATGGCATCGTAACGAAAACTATAAGGTCATGGTGTTCTTTAACAAGTTTGACTAAATTTTTTCTAAAGGATACAAATTCTGAATATATTTTTCACCCATCAGAATTATTGCATTTCTCAAAAAATATTATAAACCAGATGGGTTTTCAAATGAACAAGCAAATTGGTTAAAAAATGAATAGCCTTGGGATTCAAGATTCTGATATCCCAACAATTCATTTATGTGTCTAATCAGTACATACTTATAAAGTAAACCTTCTGCAGCGGCAAACAATAATATTTAATTGAAGGTCAATGAGTTTCATTATTCAGCTAAAAAAAAATATGTTGGCCAGTTATCGGAACCTAATCTAAATTTATTTAAATAAGTGCGTGTGCCTTGATCCATTTTCTGATTCCAGCTTATTTATGGTCTTTCGCAAAACACAAGCGTTGCTTCTTCCTTTCTTCATTTTGTGGTGTTTTTTTTTCAAAGGCCCAGTTTATTCACAGTGGATTATCTTTGATTCATGATTATTTCAGTTAATAATCATGAATAGTTTTTGTTTATTATAGTTATTATTATTATACAAGATTAGTGCATACAAATCGATTTTGATTGATTTGCTGGAATTTTGTGTGTTGATTACACTGATTAATAAAGAAAATAAAATTCTATACTCCTCTGCATATTCTGTGCTGACTTTTGACATAAAATTCTGATGATAAATTAAAAAATAAAAAGGTTTCGAATTTTCTTTGCATTGAACTCTTAGAACTTTTTTTTATTAAGTATGCATCGTTGCTAGTTTCGTAAAATATAAAAACATCAAAAGCAATTATATTCCTTCAACAAATAAACAAATGGGAACTACTCAAAATTTAAATACTGAACAAAATGTAGGTGAAACTTACCTATATTTAATAATATGCACACAATTTTCAACAAAAAAAAGAGTCAACATTGAGCTAACATTAGTGATTCATTTAATCTATGGAACCATTTAAAAAAAAAATTAGATTTGCTAAAAAAGCTAAACAAAATTATATGGCATGCACCTTTATTTTTGGACAGAGATAATGGCAAGGCCCACTTTTTTGCCTTTCCTGGACAATAATGTCAAGTTTGACCAAAATCTCCAGGTTAAAAGTTAAAACTACAAGTAAAATGGACAAACAATATAAATACCATTTTTGTATTCACTCAGAAGTGTAGTTTTTTTTTGTAGATGAGATATTTTTTTACTCCTTCCAAAAGTAAAAACAATAAAATATAATATATAAAATAGAAATAAATTAAAATTTATCCGCATTCGCAAGATTGCAGGTAATTCTAGTTTAAGTCTAGTTCCACCACCTCGCGGGGGAATCTGAGTAATAATATGCACACAATTTTTAACAAAAAAAAGAGTCAACATTGAGCTAACATTAGTGATTCATTTAATCTATGGAACCATTTAAAAAAAAAATTAGATTTGCTAAAAAAGCTAAACAAAATTATATGGCATGCACCTTTATTTTTGGACAGAGATAATGGCAAGGCCCACTTTTTTGCCTTTCCTGGACAATAATGTCAAGTTTGACCAAAATCTCCAGGTTAAAAGTTAAAACTACAAGTAAAATGGACAAACAATATAAATACCATTTTTGTATTCACTCGTAAGTGTAGTTTTTTTTTTGTAGATGAGATATTTTTTTACTCCTTCCAAAAGTAAAAACAATAAAATATAATATATAAAATAGATATAAATTCAAATTTATCCGCATGCACAAGATTGCAGCTCATTTAATTCTAGTTTAAGTCTAGTTCAACCATATTGTGGTGCATTTTGGGTATTGCTCAATGAAATTCTTTGTTGTGCTTATCATCGAATTCAAGGAAATATAAGGAAATACATCTAAATTTGTGTAGTTTTTAATTTGTTAAAAACTAGAAGTTATAATACGTCCCTTTTTCCCCTAAAATTTTGAGTCTGAAGTCAGGTTTTTTCAATCAAACATAGAATTAATAACGTTTGATAAAATTTTGTTGTTATTAAGTTATATATTTTTGCCTTAACTCAAGTTTTTTTTTTTTAGAGTTCGCTTGTGTTTCTTATCGCATCTGTTATCGTCTAACTGTTCAAACCTTAGGATGTAGTTTTATTTGATTAAAATTCTTGCGCCTTAAATTACTAGTGTTCAAAGAAACTTTTATTTAACTTTATCTTCTCGCACAAAAAGCACTAGTTGTTGGTTGCATTACTGCATTTTATAGTTTGCATTTACTTCCGAGTACTTTTGTCAACTTCAAAAAACTATGACTTCGTTCTTTATTTTCTGATGGATTTAAGTACTGTCAACATTATTATTATTTTTTAATTTTTCAAGAAAAAGTGTTAATTCTTCGCACATTGATATTTTTAATCGAAACAACTTTCCAAAAATTGACATTAAAAACAAATATCACTTTATTCACGGTTAAGAAAACCTACTATTTTGCCTCAGGTAGGCAATTATTAGACAACAAAAACCAATGTTTTGAACGTAAGAAAGCTGTCTAAAGTTAAACAAAGTTTATAAATAAGACCACACATTTATATTATTACATTTGAAATACTTACCTACCAATGAATTCATGAATTCAGTTTTTTTTTTAGAAGTTTTGATTTTCAAATTATATTTTTTTAATGATTCGCTACATAATGCAGCAACTAGACACATTAATACAAGATTTCGACCTCAAGCGACGAACGAATTTTTGGTAAAAACCAAAAAAATTTTTTTAATGAATTAACCTATATCGCTGACGATAGTACCCTTAGCTTTTCATATTCGTTTGCAGATTCACATCCCTGCTCTTTGGACATGGAACTGAAACGGCTAAAACTCAATGCTGCCTGCTGTCGTTAAAGCGAGACATACCCCCTGCCATTATCTATGAGTGGCACTTGCATCGAACAAACTATAATCAGCTTGCGATTTTAGGTATGTGTGTCACAAACCATCTTTTGTAGAATGATCACATACTTAACGTCGCCAAAACTGCCGCAAGATGTATAGGTTTCCTTTGGAGATGCAAAAAATTCTTTTCCCCTTCTGATCTGGCTATTATCTATAAAAGTTATATACGTCCAAAGCTTGAGTATAACTCCCATCTCTGGGCTGGTGCTCGAGCAACTTACTTAAGCCTCTTGGACAGCATACAAAGACGAGCCTTCAAAATGATCGGAGATGGGAACATCATTGATACTTTTACGTCACTCAAACACCGACATAACGTTTCCTGTCGCTCACTCTTTTATCGTTACTTTTACGATAAGTGCTCTAATGAAATAGCCAGTTGCATTCCTCCCCTTAAACCCCTTAAACGTTTCAACCGTAATACTCGCGCTTCCAGGAATGCTCATCAGTTTACTCTTGAACCCAATTTCGGTTGAAGTACAGGGATTCGTTCTTAAGCCGTACTACGCGAATGTGGAATACCCTTCCACGCTCTGATTTTCCCTCTCATTGTGATGAACTGAAATTCAAGACTTATGTTCACCGACATCTCCTTTCGAATCCCCTCCCACTTACCTAAAGCTCGCACTTTGTCTCTGACATATAAAGGGTACACAAAATCCCCTTTTTTTCGCGCTAATTATAAAAAAAAAAAGATTCCAAGGCAACGGCACCGACGACGCACGGAATTTTTTTAAGAAATAATTTCCAATTTCAATTTTATTTTTTTTAACTATCTAGTTTTTTTTATTCTTACTTACATAAATGGAATTAAGTTGAAAAATATTTTTAACAAGTCTTTCTCGCTATCGAAAGCTTCTGTCATCTTGTATTAAGACAAATTGCTCGTGTTAAAAACAAGCATTTACGAAACATTGTCATACATAATGGATGATCAAATGGCATACCTAAGTGAAAGTAATTAATGTAACTTCTTTGTTGAATTACAAATAACTTCGTTCTTCTTAAGACAAATCAGTACAAGAAATGTAATATTTTCACTAACTAAATATATTTATTTATTCATTTAAACAACAATTATGGCCAACATATCTAACGAGACTCAACTTTGACAATTCCTAGATACATTTAACATTTAACTTGATCATCAATATCTACGAGTATATTATCTATTTTTATGATAAATTAACATCTTTGATTTCACATACATTAATTTTTTTTTATTTATTCTTAGATACATTATAAGAAATATTCTATTTTATATAATTCCCTTTTCGCCAATTTCAACTGAAGGAATTAATGGAGGCCTAAAACCGTATTCCACTCTTAAATTCCTTCGAAATTCTGGACTCCTTTTGATATTATGATTTTTTGTGGCACGTTTTTCTGGTTTAAAGCCTTCGTAGCCTCCTTGTGCTTGTTGATGATCAAGTGGTACCGGTCCATTATAATCGTCTAGCAATATAAACTCAACATCATCGGGAATGGTTTTATATGCGGCATGGTCATTTTGATCGGCAGGTTCAGGTGGTGGAACTAGTTGAAGTAATTCTTCCAGTTCAGCCTTATGCTTATTTTTCCTAGCTTCTTTTATTGTTTGAGTAGCATAAATTTCTGCTTTTGTTTTTTTTGGTTTTTTTGGTGCTGGCTTTTCAACTTCAACTATCCTTTCTACTTCCACTGGAATATGTTTTTCAACTATTTTCTCAACAATCTTTTCTACAGGATATGGCACTTGAATTGGTTTTTCAACAATTTTTTCGACAGGATAGGGCCGATCTATGTATTGATGAACAGGAACCGGAACTGCAACGGGAACGGGCACCCTGACTGCATATGGCCGATCTATGAAATGATCAACTTGAACCGGATACGGTATGTGGACCGGTCTATCTACGATTTTCTCCACCGGATATGGCCGGTCAACAAATTTTTCCACAACTTCTCGCACCGGATATGGAACTTCGACAGGTTTTTCAACAATATGTTCCACATGAACTGGTCGCTCAACGATTTTCTCCACAATTTCCTTAACAGGCACTGGATATGGCTTTGGAATGATTTTCTCAACTTTTAAAATGTGTTTCTGTTGTTTCTCGTAATGTTGCTGATGTTCTTTTTGTTGCTGGTCCTTTTGTTGATTTTGCATTTGAATAAGTTGCTGTTGACCTCGTTGTGTTTGCTGTTCTTTTTGATATTGTTGCAACTGCTGTTGTTGTTTCTGCATTTGTTGCTGATCTTGTTGTTGTTGCTGCATTTGCTTATATTGCTGCACTTGTTGTTGATGTTGCAATTGCTGTTTATACAGTTGCAGTTGCTGCTGATTTCGTTGTTGTTGCTGGACTTGCTGATATTGCTGCAGTTGTTGTTGTTGTTTCTGTTGATATTGTTGTAATTGTTCTTGTTGCTTCTGCATCTGTTCTCTTTGCTTTTGCTGGTATTCTTGCAACTGTTGATATTGAAGCTTTTGTTGGTACTGTTGGATTTGCTGTAGTTGAAAATAATCTTGTTGTTGATTTAGTTGTTTTTGTTGATCTTGCAAATATTGCTGACGTTGTTGATAGCTCTCCGGTATAAACAAACTTGCACTCTGTTGGGAATCTTCTGGCTGAGCAACTCTTATTGGGTTCATAGATAACATAGGCTGTCCTGGTGGGTAATTATAATAAACATACGGTTTGGTGTGCTTCACTTGCTGTTCAAGTGATTTTTGTACTTCAAATATATTTCCTTGTTGAATGACATTATCAGGCGATGGAGTTGTTGAATAAGGACAATCACCGTTCTTTAGTTGATCACTGGAGCACAAATAAGTCTTTTGTGATGTAGTTTTAAAACTTGATAAACCTTGACTTTGATATATTTCGGATTTCGGTGTAACCCAAGGTGAAAACAAACCATCAGACTTGGGAGTTTGTTCCCCAGGTCCACCAGAGTTAGTATTATTGTTTTTATCATGCGCAGAATAGACGTAGGTATGAAGAAGACTTTCTGGCTTCAAATTTGTCGAATACGCTCCATATAATTCTTCAGTTGTATCATCATTAATTTGACCTTGATCATTGTTTATATTATCATTTTTGCCGTTTTTTTGGTTTTCGAATTGTTTGTTGTAATCTGAATCTTCACTTAGGCCTGCAGAATAGATATTGGTATACAAACGGTTGCCCGAATTTACTTGGTTTGGAATTATTACAGTACTTTCTTTGGTATCAGAATTTTTATTTGGTGCACTCCAAGGTGGAATACTTGATCCTAAGTTCGGAGTTTCCGAGACAGCATTAACAACTGAGTTATTGCTGTTGTCCGAGGAGAAGATGTATGAACGAAGAATAGTTCCTGGTTTGATATTTGGATATGGAAGATTTAAATTATTGGAATTGGGAGGATTTTCTACAAGAAGATGGTCTTGAGAATTGTTTGGATCATTTCCTTTGCTTTTTCTCTGCTGTTGTTCAGTCAAATGCCCGGAATTTTCCACTTTTGGTGATTCTGAATCAGTTTTAAATCCAGCTGAATAAATATAAGTATGAAGTTTGCTTTCAGGCTTCATGGGATTAGGTTGAGATTGAAAGTTTACTTCAGGTCTTAATGTACTGCCAATCAACTCAAAGTGATTTATACCTTTAAAAGTACTAGATTGTCCTGGAAATTGAACTCCGGTCTCCGATTGTTGTGGCTTAACATACTTCCCTTTGAAATGTTTTAAGAATTTTCTAGAAGCTGCTTCCGTATCGATTCTGACTTCATTGTGATCGAATTGTTTTTCAACTTCTTTTTGAAAGTCATCAAGTTGTTTCGCTGGATGATAGGGTATCATCTTTTGACCAAAATCTTTTGTATTTTCCCTAATGATTTCTTCACTTGTCTGAGTTCCAGTTCCAGAATAATAAGTATCAGTACCATCATAAGATGATGATGGTCTTAGTGTAGGATAGAAAATATTTGTTGGTGCTTCTCTTGAAAAGGCCACTACATTATCATCACCTGTTTCGGAAATTTGATCAATATAATCTTCAGATTCGTCACCGCAGTTATTTTCACAGTTGAGTGGATGTATATGGAAAACATTTCTTGATTCCATTGGAATTACTGCTTCGAATGGAAGTTCAGAGACTTCAGCAGCGCTATTTATGTCGAAAACGTCCTTATTCGTCATAACAGTTCCATTTTTGTGTTCCTCGTTGGCTATAGTCTTAGGTGTTATTGACATTTCAGGTGCTATCGTTGTTTCTTCAATTATTGGGATTGGTGATGGAGTTTCCGATAATGATGGAGCTATTGGTAATGGCGGAGATATTGGCATGACTGGGTCTATTGGTCGAGTAATCGCTGATAATGTTGAACTATCAGTAATAACTCTTTTGTTTTGATATCCTTCATTTGGATTCACAATTCTATTCACTTGAACTGTTGAAAATTCTCTTGATTTCTGTGATGGTTCAGCTGCAACACTCAAATGAAAAACATTCATGATGCCTTGAGGAAATATATTTGAAAAAAATGACTTCCATGATGTAGCTGGACGAGGATTACTATTGATGGTTTTACCAGTTTCACGATTGAGTTCAGTTTCTGCAATGTCTTTTGCAAGATTATCTAACTCTGAATTGATGAATTCTTCTTTCTCCATTGTGGCTAACTGCAATTGCTGTTGTTGTAGATTGTCTGTTTGGTGATCGATAGAATAATAATAATTGCTTTGGTCTTGCACTGTTGTTTCATTTCTGAAAATTAAAAGAGTTTTTTTGTAATAGTTTGAATAAATTGAAAAAGAAAATCTTTACCTTGGAGAAATTTCACCGTTGCCTGAAGCTTGTACTATATTTTCAAATATGAACTTTGTTTTACCTCTGGGCTTTAAGAAGTTGTTATAATTTTGTGTCTGCTCGATATTTTTTGGCTCTTGATGTAATTGTGAAATATCTGAAGTTACCAATACATTTTCTGTGGCTAAGTTAGAAGCAATCTAGAGAGAAAAATAAAAACATTGCGATTTATTATAACGTTGGCATTAATTTTTTTTAACATTACAAAAATATATTATTAAAAAAAATGTTCAATCTTCAATTTTGAAAAATGAATCCTTATCACTACTTAAATGGCTTTCTTATAAACCAAATAATCTTAGAAATTATTACCCATTAATTCATCAATTTCAGACAAATGTTGAATTCAATTAGAATATGTTGGTGAAAAGGCAGAAACCAAACCATTGATATTTTTAACATTGAGTTAAAAAAAATTTAGCGCTTTACTTAATTCACCTTGTTTATTCAAAAAATTGTATTTTTTAGAATAAAATTTTATATTCACAGCTGTTCTAATTTTTGTTATGAGTTGAATTCGTTTTCGAAACTGAGATTTTGGTTCAGATTTGAAAATGGGTATTTAAATTTCATATGATTTGGCCATGTCTTGATGCCAACAATCAGACCATAGTTTTGCTTAATTTCAGCTGTCAAATGTGACAAGTGGTGACAATTTTCTTTTTGAATTTTCTGATTATACTAGAAATATACATTCCTTTTCAACGGATTAGCTACACGATCTAACGGTTAATCGCTCGAATAGATTTTGTATCTGTTTAGTTGAAAAGGATTGTAGTTTTATAATAAATAATATAAAAAAGATTTAATTGTTTTTTGTATTAACTTGAACCTCGGTTGTCTCAGTTTCCCGGGTGGTTGTATTACCAAAGGATGTTGACAAAACGAGAAATTGTAATGATGGCTCTGTTGTTGAACTTTCCGCAGCTAACAGGCATTTAAGAGATACCAACAAAATGGTTGTCACCCTAAGAAACATGGTTGCTCTAAAATTAAAAAAAAAGAAATTTTTTTTAGTTAGATAATGAAAAATAAAGAAAAATATATTAATTAAAAAACAAAATTAAGGAAACTATTTTTCAGTGTTTTTTACAAGAGATGTGTCTTTGTGGAAAAAAACATCCTTAAAAAAATCATGTTTCTATTTTTCAATTTTCTTTCCAAAAATATTGTAAGGCAGCATTGCTGCACAATCAGAAAATAAACGCATTAATAAAAAGTAAATATATTATGTATATTTATGTATATGTTATATAAGGCATCTAACTAAAACTATAACGATCTATTAGCGTTAAGGAATTTTAAACTAAAACATTATCGACAGTACCCTCATAGACAGATCGTTTAATTTTTCACTTTAGACAAATTAACCGGCCCTTCTTTAAATGTCGAAGTTTTTCTTCTTTTTTTTAATTTAAAATATTTGAAAAAAAAAATTTTTGGATTTCTCAAAATAGATTTCAAAAATTTGAACTTCCAAAGTTAGTTTTGCTTAATTTAGATTTTTAACTTTTTTTGTAATCTAAATTTACATTCGAATTTTTTCCACTAATAACTACATTGGTAATCTGTTAGAATAGGTATATTCCACTTGGTTACTCCCTGACAAATTTTTTGACATTTTTTATTGACGATTTTTTTGCTAAACCTTCTTTTGACAAATTTCCTTTTTGTTTCGTCTCATTTTTTTATTTCGAAAAAAAAAAATTATTTCAAAAATATGTAGGTAGACTTGGTTGCTCCCTGACTAATTTTTTTTTTTTTTTTGACAATACTTTTTCACAAAATATTTTTTCTTCACCGAATTTTTATTCGGCATTTTTTGTGGACGAACATTTTTATCGACAAAAATGTTTAAATTTCGATACAAAGCCACCACGCATTGTCTTGCTACCAACTAGTATTCATTTCTCTTGCAGAAATAATAAAAAAAAATGGCATGAAAAATTTCAAACAAAATATCTTAATAATATTAAAACCAATTTTAAAATCTTGCAAAATAATAAATAAAATACTGCAGATTCTTAAATATTTGAATTTCTATAATGTAGATAACCAATAACTTGTGAATTCTACGAGCATAATATGAGGCTCTGATAAAAAATAAATAGAGAAAGCTCTCTCAACCAAAAGAAGCAATTGTTTGGAAAAAAAATGTAACGATTCACGGTTACTATTCCTAAAGTTTGCCACATTCATTGTATCGATCTTAAATTAAACAAATTTAACAGAAAACTGATTTGAAAGTTATGCATAGGTATCCAAGTCTCTCAAAAATATTAACTTATTCTTCAACAAAAAGGCACGTTATGTATGTATGTCCATGTATAAAATTGTATCAAATATATACTTGCACGTATAAGAACTAATATTTGGCTGACTTAAAGGTCATTTTCCATTTTCATTTGTTCTACTTAAAACCCAAAGGGATTCTTTCAATTTTTGTCACTTTATACACCCACGCACAATATTCTCTAATTGAAGGCACTTTTGAAAATTGATTATAACTTTGACATTGGATATTTCATTATATTTACTTACATTATTATCAACAAAAAAGAATAACTTAACTTAACCGCACCACGATGAGCTGTTACAATTACACTGAAGTCACATGTTGCAATTGAGCCGTGTTATAAGGCACTTTCTCCAAACTATCAAAATAATCTCGCGACTTCACAGATACGCGCGCATTCATAAGGAATTGTCGCAATCGCTGGTTGTTCGATTTCGCGGTATCTATAGGAAGCTGGATGGGTGCTGAAGATAAATATGTATAAAGTCCAACAAATATTTTCCTGTTTGCTTAAATTTTTTCCCCATCTAATGAAGGAAAAGTCTCGTTTGAGAGCGTTGGGTGTTACGGCTAGCGCGAGCTCAACCGCATACATATCTCAAAATGAATGAACTCAAATTTTTTGATTCGAAACACCATTAGAACGTTCAATAAAAGGAAACCCGTTTGTATATGATTGGCGAGGTATAGTTAAGTTATAGAGTGAAAGACTTTCACTTTTGTTTATGCCATAAGGAGTGGTATCGAATGTTGGTTTAACCAAGACAGAACCTGTATGGCATTGATAATCTTATGGACATGTTTACACCAACTATATACAGGAGATAGGTTTGAGATCGAAAAATTGTGAACTAGTATAGGTTCCTATTGAAATTGATATGGTGAAGTTCAATGACAGACTTCCACTTCCAGACAGTTTGTACCATTAAATCCTGTCTTTTGGAAAAAAAAGAAGTTGTTTTGTATAATTTAAGATTTAATGAAATTTTTGCCAACAAACAAACATATGTCTTGTGATAGAGGAAATGAATATTTATTTGGTTTTTTATAACTTCTTTGACATCCTATGTCTAGAAAAGCAATAGCGTTTTTCTGTCCTTGCGAATTGAAAGAGGATTTCTTAATCGTAGGCTTTCATTCTCATTTAAACTTCTGTGTTCTATTTGTTACGACCAAATATTAGTTCAAGATAAACTGTTGGTAAATTTGGGGATGAGTTTAGTGTAGATGAAAAATAATTGTTTAATGAATTAAGAAGATCACCCTCCATTAAGGATTAGTGAAGAGACTTTTGGATATCAAACAACTCGTATTAAGAGAAAATTTTAAACAAAATTTATAACAAAGTGCTGAAACTTTTTTAGTTTTAAACTTTAACTAACTTGTACCTATCTTATTTATAATTTTAATAATACAAGAACGTATTTAAACAATGGAGAATATCTTATTGGAGAAATAAAATGACAAATATTAATAGTTTCACATTACGATTGATTATTTTTTCCAAATATCGATTTTTATTTTTTTTATGGGTACTGAACCATTCAAATTGCATCTAAGGACTGTGACGCTATGCCGATTTACAAAAGAAAACTATAAAGTTAAAAATTAAGTTTAAGTGATATAGTTCTTAAAATAATATGAAATTCTTATTAAAATTCAATTTTTTCTTCAGAAAATCAATACGATTTCTCTTTAAAAATATTTGATAAAAAATGGAGTTTTCTTCAAGTTTCTCTTTTCAGTTAATTTCATTCAACATCTGCCTAGTATTTACATTCAAATATTTAATTTTAAGTTTTGAAAATATATTTTCGAATAATTTTCTGCACTGGAAAGACTGTCCGAAAGCTTCGGTACAAAAACTACTACCTCGTCCAGGACCCGTGGTCAGACCTAACCATTCCCGACAGTGCTTTCTTTTGTTTCAAAATTAAGTTCGACCTTTGTTTATTTATGTGCAAGCTTATTTTTTGGACCATCTCTGTCAGACCCTTTTCACTGAAATAACGGGTTTTATGAAAATAAGCGGACAAAAAATTTGAAAACATTGATTAACAGATGTACCTATTAAAAAAGATGCTTTAAGAATCATTTTAATTGCATCTGTTATGGAAAATTGAGATTTATGTACATATACGTTTTTCCATTATTTTTCCAACAAAACTTATGTTAACTCATCAAAGATTTATGCGCATTAAGGGTTTGTATATGAAAACTATAGTACTCTCATGGTGGAAGTCGAATGGGGCGACATCTAATGTATGCCGGCAACCCTTACTCTTTTTTTTGCGGAGAGCTTATGGAGGTTTTAAATGATATTTATTGATATTTTTTGGATGCAGTTATCTAAAAAATAGTCTCCTCTTGCTCCTACCACCAATTTTCGACGCTTAAAGACTCCCCAAATCGGATTTTACACCTCAAGTTTTGCAGCGCCACCACCAGGATCCGTGCAACCCTAAAAAAACTCGCCATGATAGTACTATACTATATACAGGGTGAGTCATGAGCAATGCAACAAAATGCTAGGGCGTGTAGGTTGCGTTGAGACAAGAAAAAAATCGTATGGGAGGGGGGGGTCTATTCCCCCCCGTTTAGCCGGGAGGGGCAATTTTCGGAAAAATTGACTTAAAATGGAAAAAAAATTATTTAAAATCAACGGCTTCATTCAAAATGCTATGCGATACCTTTTTGAAAAGCTAATTTCATCATCAAAAAAAAAAAAATCATCATTTTCTTGTTTTAAAAAGTTTAGCGATCATTAATTTTTTATTTTTAGCTTTAGAATTCTTTTAATTTCTTGAGAACGACATAAATTTTTTGCATCCGGTTTTCTGATTTTGAATTAGAATTAATAACAGCACTTAATTTTGAAATTAAAATTAGCACTTAATTAAGTAAAATTTTGAAAAAAATTAATTTGAATATTTTTTTCCACTTTTTTTTCAAAATTTTGACTTTGAAAATTAATATTTCAAAAACTATTTCTTAGAATAGATTTATTTAAACACAGAATGAAAGAAAAAGTTGTTAGCTTTTCAAAAAGGTATCGCATAGCATTTTGAATGAAGCCGTTGATTTTAAATAATTTTTTTTCCATTTTAAGTCAATTTTTTCGAAAATTGCCCCTCCCGGCTAAACGGGGGGGAATAGACCCCCCCTCCCATACGATTTTTTTCTTGTCTCAACGCAACCTACACGCCCTAGCATTTTGTCGCATTGCTCATGACTCACCCTGTATACAAAGATTAAGGCTCCTCCAAACCGGAAAGAAAAAGTCCCAGGCAACTTTTGTTTTGTAGTCGCCAACGAAAATTTTACTACGGCTTGGAAGATCCTTTAAATATAAAATCGTAAAAAAAAGTAAACAAACAATTTTAAATAAAAATAACAAATAAAAAGTTTAATATTTTTTTTTTTACCATTTAATTTTTTCTCTAGATTTGACAAATAAACCAATATTTTTAGTTTTTATTTATTTGGGATTTGAGGGTGAAAACCAGTTGAAATATAAGTACACAAGATTTTTATTACTTTAAATTTTTACCGCTAAATTCGTTTGGAAACTACATGTGAGTAAAAAAAAACTATTTCATCTTTCTTGTGTATGTGTATTGTAATTTTTTCAATTGAATGTTAGGAATCTAAATGTTTAAGTAAAATATTTTTTAAACTACATAAGATCCATGTGAAGAAAATGTATAAAATTGTACAAATGCATCCTCTCTTTGAGGCAATCATTAATGGTTCACCTCTAACGAAGCTATCTCTACAATGTTAATTCTTCAAAAATTGGTACAAAAAATGCATTTCTTTCTGATTCATCAAAATTAATCTGTACTTTACACCGTGGGTTTTCTTTCATTTCCTCAAATTCAATTGTTTTATCTTTTATCCAGAAATCCACTCCTATATGATAACTAAAAAGATGCTTTTCAATATGCAAACAAACAAATGAAACATATGAAAAAAAAAATAACTCCCACCTTTTGATTGTCTTGCCGTTGGATTGCAAGTGCATTTGAATTAACAAAATCCCGACGCTTGCATGTCCATCGGTTCAGTTAAAATAAACACATTCAACGGTTAAGACTTATAACCAAAGACATCTCAGCATCACCATCACACAAAAACTATCCACTTGTTTTGCAGAAAGTGAAAACTTAGCAATCAAGTTTCGCGAATTCAAATATATTATACAAACATAGCTCCAACAACATCAACTAACTTTTAAACGACCAATGCAACTTTTTCATTGCCACAAAGGAGGAAATCACACGCACTTGTTTGTCATAAAATTACGTGGTTTGCTTCAAGTTCAATGTGAAAAAATCCAACAGAGACAAACAAGCCAATGAACTCTGAAGTGGCCGCAGCTTCAGCAGCAGCCTGTTGTTAAATTGGTTGCATCAAATTGGTTTCATTTCAAAGCGTTACCGTGTCTTAATTTGAAATTGTTTTTGAAAGTGAAATATTTGCCTTTGAACTATTTGTGAATGAAAAGTGTTCCAATTCGAAAGGATTCAGGAAGTAATGGCGTATCTTGTAAGTGTTAACTTTCATTAACATTTTGCCACTTAATTGAAATACATAGCTAACAGCTGTAATTAATTTATTATTATTTTATTAAAATCAATTTTAGATATAAAACAATTTTTTTTTAAATTTAACTATTTCAATCTTGAATGGCAGACTTATATCCAGCTTCACAGTGTTTTTTACTTAAACTTGAGTTAGTAACAAAATTTTTTAATCAACAACTGTTGTAAAACTGATTCTAAGTTTATAAACACTTTAAAGAAATAATCAGTCGTATTTATTAGATATTTGTCTACCAAGACACTTTCTAATTATATTATCAATTTGGTGAAAATAAATATCATATTTTTAAAGGTTAAGACAACCTACTCTTGTGTCCAATTGTAAGTTAGGCAGCTGAAAGATAAAGTTTTCAAAGTTAAGTTGTCTAAAATTAAACATCTATTATAAATATGACCCGATATGTTTAATAATAAAGAATTAAATTTTTCAATTATTTAGAAATATCTTCAAATAAATTGGCCCAAAATTGAAAGTTGAAAATTTAATTTTGAAAAAAATGTGCGAATACGCTCACAGTTTTACACTCAGGTTTTTTTCTATTTTAGATTAAGACATATCAATGGAAATTAGAAATGTCATTTTGAGGCATTAAAAAAACCAAAAACAATAATTATCACAATCGAATTAGGTTGGATATAGGCTGGTCCCAAATCGAAAACCTCGACATCTTTTTTTTCAATGGGGGTGTAACAAACTTAATAAGAATGAATTAAAAAAATTTAAATAACGTTTTTCGATGGCCAAGATTTTTTATTTTTTGTTAATTATAAGAAGCTTTTTTCTACATAAAAACCAAGTTTTTGGGTAAGGTTGATACTTGATTTATACAAAATAGTAAATTCAATAATTCAATAACTTAAATAAGAAAAAAAAAATTAAAATTTTTTAGTCCAGTGACCAACCACTTGGTCGTTTGAAACTTAGCTGATTCCTGACATTTTTTTTAATGAATATTTTTTTTATTACCATTTTGTTACGACAAAAATTGTGTTTTCTTGGCATTTTTTATTTTTTTTTTGATAAAATTCTTTTTTAAACAAATATTCGAACCGTGAAAGTATACAACAATTAATACATTGGAAGCCAAACTTCTATCCCCTTAAATGCACAGTTGTAGTTGAGATATATGTAAGTAGTTAGGTATCATCAAAAAATATTTTGGGAACCTTTAAAAATAAGCGACTCATCAATATTATGAACGAAAGTTTTTATCGACATTTTTTTTTCAATTTTACTTTAGCGCCATGTGTTTTTAAAGAATATATTAAAATATATTTCTTAACAATTTTTTTACAGAACTTTTTATTTGACGATTTTTATTTTTTTTTTCTGATAACCATTTGTTCGACACTTCTTTTTGATAATTTTTTTTAAATAATCTTTTGGACAACATTTTTTGGGAACGATCATCTTAAAAGTTTCAAAAACCTTTTTCTCATGTAATTATACTATGCAATATTTCAGAAATTGTGATCAACTTTTTAAAACGGTAGAAAAGTATAAAAGAAAAAAATCACTACATTTCACTCACCTATAGAAAATTCAGTGATTATGGATTATGAGATATTGACGAACAAAGCAGAAACGGCCAATTTTATCAAAATGTATTATTTTTGTCGGTTATTTCTATCGCAAAGACACAAACAAACAAATCAGCATGAAGGTTATGAATTCAGCTTAATATCTCTGGGAATTGCTTAAGTCAGGTGTTTTTTTTCTTTCAAACTACATTTGTATATCACCACATTAAATTTTTTTTTTAATCTAACTAACTGTTCGTTCCATTTTTTTTTTCATTGTGTCGAGTGCAACCTCACAAAATATGTTCATTTATATATTTCAAAAGGACTTCAAAATGCATTTTACTTTTTCTCAATACAACCAGTATTCAGGTAAAGACAAAGTTTAAAATTCCAAACATTTCTAAGTTCTACCAATTTTGATAAAAAATTCTAAGTCTAACCGGTAAATTCTAGAACCACCCCTATTCGGGAAATTACAGTAACATAATACAACCCACAATTATTTGTTTATTGTCTTTTCAGAGGTTTACTTTATGGATAAGTTTGCTATTTTATGATTTACACTTTTTTGGAGCGGAATGCACCAGAAGTTTTGAAAATGTTCGAACACTCGAGGTATTATATAGAGACCATCTACTTTCTCAATATAATGTAGTATCTAATAAAAATCTTGAATTTATTTTGCAGAAGTATCAATTAAATGATCACTTTCACCATGAAAGTACAAACAAAATAATTGTAAAACGTAACACCGATCCAGTGGCAAGTCCACAAATTTTTAAATTTGAATTAGATGATGCCAAAGAACCTGATGAAGAAACAAAGAAACTTATTCAAACACGGGCAAGAGAACTTCAACTAAAAGAGACAAATGTTGAAGTTGTTAATATGACAGTATCGAAAAGATCAAAACGTGCTGCTCAAAAAATCAAACCAAAATTAATTCCATTTTTAATAAGCGATGCTAAGGAACCCGATGATGCAACGAAAGAACTAATAAGAAGGAGTAGAGCTAAAGAGCTATCTGTGACTGCAAATAAGGAACCAACCAACAGGAAGGCCAGACATAAGGCGAGTTCTGAAGTTACTCAAAAAAGAGAACCTTCAAGGCAAAGTAGAGGTAAGATATTTGCGGCTTCGACAATTGAAAATAAAGAACCTTTTCGACAAGGTAGAGTCAAATCTATCACTCTTACAACTGAAAGTAAAAAACCTTTAAGACAAGGCAAAGTCCAGTCTGTTCCTTTAACAGGTATTGAAGAGGATTTTTTAAGGGAAAACATAGATAGTGAAGTGACTCCATCAACAACTTCTCAGAATAGACAGCGATCGAAAACTAGAACAAAAAGAAAACGCACTCGCAGATCTGCTCAATTAACCGAACCTCGTTACATAAAATTCGAACTTCAAGATGTCAAAGACACAAATAGTGAAAACAGAGCGGAATTACAAATGATACCACGGCCAATTTACGGGGCTAAAATTTTAACTCAAATACCTGAGCCAAGAACTTCACAAGATGATTCTGATGATTCTTCAGGGCAAGGCAGTAAGTACCGTTATTTTATACATCAAGCCCCTAGAAAGGTCCAATATGCTTTGTACCCAAAACAGCGTTATGAACATAACGATGTAGTCTTCAGAGTTAGTAAAATGCAGAAATACATGGCAAGTGGTCAAGGTCTTGAAAATATAAACACAAATATTGAAATCACTTTACCACCAACTGCAACAGCTACTGCTATACTTTCTGGTTATCCAAAGCAAGTTTATGGCCAGAAAATATGTCCATATGGAGCCCAAGGTTGTCAATTTATGGGTCCATTAGCTCCAGCAGTGGCTCCAGTTCAATTGCCTCCACCTGTACAACAAAATCATCAAAATCTTGTTTCTGAAAATGAAGTTTTGCCCGAACATCAGCATCAGCAACTACGATATTATTACAATATCTATCCTCAACCACCGCCACAACCTGAAGTGCATCAACAATTCATTCCTATTGCAAAACCACCATCTTATCAAATTCAGCAACAAATTGTTCATGCTCCAATAGTTGAACAACAACTTCAACAAAACCCCCAACAACAACCTCAGCAACAGGAGCCCCAAGTTGCTCAGAATCTAATCGACGATAGACAGTTAACTGAGCAAAATCCTTCGCTTAATGTAGCTTATCTCCAACCAACATATGGCTACGGTAACAAACTATACCCTTACACCATCGCTAAGAATGTCCAACCTCAACCAGCTAATGAACAAAACGCTATCCAGCAAATTGATGGTGGAAACAATCAAGAAAACCTTCAGAACAAAAATAATCAAGCAGATCAAATTAATTTGCTCAAAAATAACCAAGAATTCCAAGAACTCTCTGCTCTAATTGGAAAATCCCCAATGGACCAAGTCCATGGTCTTTCTTATTTGTTGGCAAAAGAAATGCAACGGCAGAAAAGTGCGAATGGTAATCATCAACGACCACAGGATCAAACTTCACCAATTCTATTCCATCCCAAAGAAAATACGAGCGGCACCAGCACACAAGTGGTACAAAATCAAGTTTTTGAAAATCCAAAAACAATCGAAAACAATCAAATAGTGCCTTTTCAACCCCTACGAACGTTACATAAAAATTCAGCCACTCCGGCACCTGCTGTTCAAGCAGACGTACAAAAAGCGCAAGTAACATCAGAGGTGTCATTTAGCGTTGGTAAGGCAATAGGACTATCACCAAATTATAATGGAATCAATGGCAACAATAATTCACCAAAGAAGATCTACTCAGAAGCTGAAAATGATTCAACGGTAAGTTTTTGGAGAAAATGTTGAAGGAGATTCAAAAATGTTTACTATAATTTTTATTTGTTTTTATCAAAAGTTAACAAAGTTTACAGGTACCTAACATAAATGAGGGTGTTTCTGTTTATGCCATTTCGCCGTTAGCTGTGATTAAATACACCAGCAATAATCATGCCATGGTACACATAAAGAGTGCTTTTTTTAGGGGTGTAGAACTTTGAAATGGAATAAAACTAAAATAAATTTTTAAAATTGACATAAAATTGACTTTATTCGAAAGGTAATCTTTTGGCATTATAATTTAAATATGATTTCTGGTATGTGTCCGATCACATATCAATCACAATTAACTTAAAAGTTCTGTCCAGCATCGTTTTTTAAAGAAGTACGGCGCAATGATTCCACCAGCCCATAAAGCACATTAAACAGTCAGTTTTTCGGTGTCTCAACATAAACTTGAGGACTATCTTCATTCCAAATACCGTAGTTTTGTTTAATGACGCAGCCATTCGACCAAATTTAACTTCATCGCTAAACACTCCTTTCTCTTATGAAAATTGGAATCAAGGGCAGTTTTGTTATTGGTATATTCACCGAATATACGCCTTGCTAGGTATGGCTTCAATTCTTAAAATGCTAAATTAAACTAAATACGAATCACTTAACAGCTGTTAAAATGGCCGCCTGTTAAAAAAATTACTAGCTTAAAGTTCTATAACTCATAAAAAAACCCTTTATATTTCTTAACACGTGTAGTTCTTGAAATCAAAATGAAGCTTGGTTAAGTTTACGAAACAAGTTTTAGTTATTCCTGGAGTAATTTTAAAGAATTCTCGTTAATTACTTCCCTTACTAAATTTAACAGTATGTCAACCAAATTGTAAACTTACCCAGGGGTAAATTTATCCAGTGTTTTACATCACCGAAAACTTTAAACAGTTTTCAGGATTCAAATTGCGTAGAAAAGAAAGAAAATACAAACAATAAGTTAAATCTAAATAGGCTTATAATTTTTCCAAAATAATATTTGTTTAGGTTTTTTTTTGTGTTATTTCCAATCTTACTTTTTTTTAGATGGGATATGCATCAAAATACGCTTTTGGCTATCGCGTACGTGACTTCCATAGCGGAAACGATTTCGCCCACAAACAAAACCGTGATGTTGATGGTGTGATTCGTGGTCAATATCATATTTTAATGCCTGATGGACGAATACAAAATGTTGTTTATTATGCAGATGACACAGGATACCATGCAGATGTTAGTTATTAAAATTTTATTTATATTTGTATATTTTTTTTTTGTAGAATAAGTTTTGAATTTTGATTTTTTTTACAATATAATTCTTTCAGATGTTATATTAAGAAAATCCCACCTTTTACTAACATGACTGACAACCTACTGATGGAGAATTATATTTTAATCCAGCTTAATTAACTTATCGAAAAAAAAAACAATCAATTATATGATAATTAACAATAATTAAGCCAAAATAATGTTTTACGCACAGAAATTTCATTTTTTCATAACTGTACATATTTAATTTTAAAACATCTCACATATTTATCTTAATATTTTATTTGTTTTTTAGATCTCGTTGTATAGTACTGCGAGTCCAATTTTAAGAAATTATACATTAGTTCTTTGTATGTATTTTTGTTCAAATAATAAAAACAATTTTTTGAATTTGTTTTATTAAGGTTTTTTTTCAAAAAAAGATTTAAAAAAAACAATGCACATTTAATTTTTTGAATACATGAAAAGGTTAAATTTAAGAAATCTTCAAATTTACATAAATACGAATGTAAACAAGACTGAACAATAGAAGAAAATCAAAATTTTCCGAAAAGTTCCATAAAAGAACATCGAACACCTTGGTACTAATTGATTAGTGTTATATTAATGTTAGGTTCACAATAAAATTGGTATGACATTTTGAAATTGAACACTTACGAACTTAATTCGAGAAATGTCAATCTTCGATCTACTTTCAAAATTTTAAATTTTGAATAAAAAAAACTTTAAAATTACTTTTTCATTATTATTTTCGAATTCAATATAAATAAATATTGAAAATAAATAAATACATTTTTTTGATGACATGGAATAGAGTATTTTATTAAATATTAAAGACTTGATTTTTAATTTTTATTTTTGATAATTATTTTAAAAGCAAAAAGGAACTTTTTTCAATTTGCGTCGGAAAATAATGTTTGACTTTACTCATATTAAAGAAACAAATTATTTTACTTATGCTTTTCTTTTTCCAAAAAAAAAAAGTTATGAACAATTTATGTTGGTAGGCTTATTAATTTTTCATATTAAATTTTTTTTTTTTTTAATTTAAAAAAAATTGTTGCAACCGACAAACTCCCCCAAAAAATGATTTTTTATTGATGCATACATCATTTATTATTGACCTTTTTAATTATTTTGATCTTTTTTCTAATTTTGAAAAATAATCGCTTTTTATTTTTTATTTTTTGAAATTTTTGCCATTAAATTAAATAACCATCATCCTCTCAAATAGCTCTAACTCCTTTAAAAGCTATTTAAATTGTTTAAGGTCAGTTCTTGTGTTGTGTCAAAAGTGGCAAAATGTTAAAATTTGGAGAGATATTTACACAGCTCCACCATTGATTTTACTAAAATTTATTTGCTTAATATCATTCATTCAAAAAGGTGAATCAAATTTTTTTAATAAAAAAATTGAAATATGTCAGATATCGTACTAGGACCTCAATTATTCGAACTATTAGAAACTGACCCTTATTCGAATAACGGATATGTTCGAATAACTGTATACTGGATAGTTTCGTTGTAGTAAACACTTTGGAAGAGAAAGCAGGGAAAAGTGGTTTTAGTAAATGGATAAATAATATGCATTTGATTAGTAAGAAAATTATATGTATGTTTCGAAGAAATTGCAATCTTCGTGGTGCGAAAAAATACATTGCTATCAACGAAGACTTACTCGGTAATTTAAGGGATAATCAATTTGTATCGAAATTAAATATTCTAGATGAATTGGGTTGTCATGTTTATAGGTCAAATTCAAACTTACAAGGTATAATTGAAAAGTATCGGCGGCGTTTTAAATTTTCAAAAAATGGATAAAATCCGAGAGAAATTTTGTTCTCGATAACCTTGAATATATTTATAACATGTACTGTGCTGTATACTTTGTTTTCTTTAAAACATTGACACTCTATCATTAAAAATAAACTCGATCATCAATCATAATTATAATTTTAAATACCTATTAGATAATTGGATTATAGAAGAATACTTTGATCCCATAACATTTCCAATAGGTTAGATATACATACTTAATCGATCATTGCTTAACACACCATCATAATCCAACTTCGAAAACTTTTCATTCATAAACCTTGAAAACCTTATTTTTTTCCAAGTTGGTATACCTACTCATACGTCATACCTTATACCTACTCTTGCATCACATTCTACTAAAATTGGCAGAACTGGCTGACCAACAAGGACACTGCCATGCCAACATCATCCACCAGAGAATTTTCATCTCAAAATTCTCATCATCCACTCGTACATCACCACTATCAAAAAAAAAAAAAAATGGAAAGATTTTATGTATGACGATGAAAACATTGGAATGAAACATTTTCAAATAGAGAAGCTTTAACGAACTTTGTGTGAGAGCAGAATAGAGCACATAAGAGCAGTGTATCTGTATAAATCTTACACACTGTCTGTCTCATCATTCCCATCATCATCCTTCGGTAGGAAAAATCACATCAAATCCAAAAGTATCAAAATGCCAGACTATACCAGAGATCGAACTAAAATTGAAACATATAACACATAAAAAAAAACATCCCTTCCGGGAAATTTTCCCAATCACCAATCCCACCCTTAAATCTGTCTGCTCTATGTGCTGTGCGAAAACTCCAACTTTTATCATCACAGTGTGTATAGAGGGTACATCTTCTCTCGGATATAGTATACGCCCGTGCCGACGACCAACATGACCATATATCCAGAGAAGAAGAGGTTGGTTGGTATTTTTGCATTGCAATTTTTTGATGTTTGCTCTATTGGAAATGGGAAAAACTAAAAATGCTATAACATTGCGCTCACCATTATTACCATTTGCCAGATATCCGTACGCCATTAAAATTTTCCTTATAGGAAAAATTTCCTGGAAAATCCACAACACATGAAATAAAACTCGCGCTCTCTTTTCTTCTGTTTTCGCTCATCATCAAATTTAGTATTCATACTCACTACTTACTCTCAGTACTTCGGATATTTTCCTTCGCAAAAGTTGTATAGCATTTAGCCAAGAATCAAGAACAAACGGACAGAACAGTAACAGTAAAAAAAAAAGAAGAAAATAATAATTTTGATAACAAGATTATTAGGTACTGCTACATTACTGCGAAATAGGTGAAGCGAAAGCTTTTCTCCATCACACTCGCGTTGTTGTCGTCGTCATCAACGTCATATTATATTCAGTCGGTCGAGGAAATATACTCATCGGAAGCAAAAAACACTCCTTTCCCTTTTTATTTTTTATAAAATAAAAAAAAATTTAAAAAAAAAGCGATGTCTCGTATTTCGTTTCGGGAAGAAAAAAACATAATCACTACTAGTATATGAGTGCTGAAAATCATTCCACTACATAATTTTTTCTCACCCTTCTTCTTCTTCTTCTGCTTCTACTATACTGCTACTGTTATAATCTTCTATCTATCTTCCCTCTGAAACTAAATTGGTTTTAATTTTTCGGGTGTCCGTTGATCTTCGTCGCTAAAATTTCATTTTTATAGTGCTGTTTTTTTATCCATCATCGACGAATAATACAACAAAAGGGATATTTTATAAAAATTAATAAAAAGTTATTCTCTAACATTTTGTTTTTCGATTATAACTAAAAAAAAAAAACCAACCCCAAATTGGACTCCTCCGGACTTGGGGTTAAATTTGTGTCCTCTCTTCTTCTTCTTCTACTCCGGTCGTCGTAGTCATCATAGTCGTCGCTCGTTGTCGTCGTCGAAGGTATACCTTTTGATTTTTCGCAAACTAGGGGTGGTACAGTTTCTGTCGATATAATTTATCTTTTCACATCGTGGAATCTCTTCGTTCATTTTTTTTTTTTTGATATTTTTTGTCGTTGGCTATACAATATGTGTGGTTGGTGTTAAAGTGTATATCAATATTTGTATATATAATATATACATAAAAATATATGTTCAACAAAAAAAAAGTCCTCTATACCTTCATAATGATAATTGGAAATATTCGTCTATAGAGAGAGGTAGCAAGTTTAATAGAGTGTAAAGTCCATTTGTACAAACGTGGTCCTCGCCTCTTACAGTCTCGTTAAAGAAGATATCCTTGTTATAAGGATTCGATTCGTTAAATGTTTGTGTATGTGTAAATTGCTAAATAGTACAAAAGATATATAATCAAAAAAAAAGAAGAAAATATCTATCATGAGAAAAAAAGATTAATAGTTTGCCAAAAAAAAAAGAAGAAGAAAAAATTAGAGTGTGACACCCCAGATATGTACCCCTGTTTCCTACATATCCTTTATAAAAGTATGTCACATAATATAATAAAAGTGATGTGCATCTAACAAAAGAGCAAGAACTTTCAACAAAATATAAAAATATATCCCTCGGAAAATTAAACAAATATTTTCATCACTTTTGCCATAACTATAAATCCAATTAAAGGATTATTCTATAAAAAAAAAAATCCAGGTTTGTATATTTTTATCTTTTTAGATTCCTTAACTCTTATTTTTAGATACATACATAATATAAAATTTCTTCAGTCAAAACATATCATCATTTTGTTTATGTATGGTTGATTGCGTTTATTGGTACTTTTTATTCTTTTGATTCCTTTTTTTTTTTTTTGTCTTTTCCACTTCGGGATGGGCATATATAATATATGATGTAGAAAACGTATAAAATCAAAAATATCTCGTGTGTATCGTATTTGATTGGAGAAATTATCCTTTGAACTTTTTTTTTTTTTTAATTTGTTTCCTCGATGTTCATATACAGTATCAGAGCATCATCATACATGTAGGTAGAGATAGAGTATAGAAAATCATGATTGTTTAGTGAAATGAGAATGCACAATTAATTTGTATAGCAAAAGCCTTGAAACACTTTTGTTTTACATACATACTCGTACTTGTATATATCTGTTTTTATCTTTTTAGCTTCAATTGTTTAGCTTGGATTAAATATATAAATAGGGTAAACCATCAGCATGTACGTAGTTTGAAATAACAGAAAAAAAACTAACAATTGTTATAGTTGGAAGAAATTAAACCTTTTTTTTATTTCTTTTTCTTTTACAATCAAAAAAAATTGGATTTCGTATTTCGTAAACAACATATTAATAATGCAAAGCGTATTGATACTTACGTATTTATAGGTTGTGCTGGCATAGTATATATTTATAGGTGTCATTTCAGTCAATGGATTCTAATTATAGCTTTTCAAAGCTCAATCAATATGACACTCATACCAATCATTGGCAAAATAGACAATCATTGGCATACCTACTGATGTTGAAAAGCTCATCATCAAAATAGGTATTGGTACATAATAATTGTTTTGGATAAATCTTTGTAAAATCTAATGTATTCAAAATTGCATTACACTTTAGTAGATGATATCAAAAGGATATGAGTCAAGTTGATAGACACTTTTATATTGATTGACAGATATTGTCCCTTATTCCGTTTTTGAGATTAATGGTGCCTGGTTAAAATTGATAAGATGTTGCTAAATTCCAAAAAAAAAAATCGGGAACATAGCTAAATATTTAATAATCCCGGTATTGGGGAATCTATACCTACTTTAAATTGAACGTTTCCTTATAAAGACAAATACGAAATCTCTTTTTAATTTACCTACGCACTTACTTAGTTCACTCGTTACTATTATGTTCCTGAATTTTCCCCTTGAGGGATAAGGTTTATTTAATATTCCTGGAGATGTAATTCAGCTCTCTTCAACTCTTCATCAATTGTACTGATTTCTCTGACCGTTCTTCGCCGAGCAATTCTAGGCTTCTGGCTTGCAATTCTAATTCTGGCTTGCAATGCAACCATTGCAACTGCCAATGGGTTCCTGACCTGCTCTCGTATAAAGTTCTTCACTGAAGATACGGTTTTGCTGGAAAATCCTCAAGATGTTTAGAAGACATCTTTTCCTTATACGTTTGCAGCTTTCTAGTGACAGCAAAAGTGACTTTCCAAGTCCCGCACCCATAGAGAAGAACGTATTCAACATTGAAGCGGAACCTTCGTAGCTTATTGGTCTTCAAATCTTATAGAGTTGTGTCTACATTATTTTGGACAGTATTCCCAACGCAGACTTTACTTTTCCTATTTGACTGTTAATGCCTATATTGGTTCCAATATGTTGACCATTGTTTACCAATTGTTCAGAAATATCTCCTTGAACATTTCCACTCCTATTGTCATTTGATGGAGGTGTTTGATGCATAAAAGTCCCCTAAACTCCTCCTTTTCTAATCAACAAAGCTGAATGCAGTAGATCACTTATCACCAAAAGGAACAAAACACTGAAGCCTTTTCTAAATCCACTTTGGATTTAAACTCTTCTGATAATCGTCATTTTATGCAGATCATGACATTGGACTTATCATATGTTATCAATCAATTTATCTCGTCAAGTCCAACCGCATAGCAATGCAATGCAATAAAAATGTCTTCTCTACTGAGGAAGAAATTGTTACTTCGGACAGTTTCCGTTGTTCGCAGAAAATTATTTTATTTTATTTTATTTTATTTTATTTTATTTTATTTTATTTTATTTTATTTTATTTTATTTTATTTTATTTTATTTTATTTTATTTTATTTTATTTTATTTTATTTTATTTTATTTTATTTTATTTTATTTTATTTTATTTTATTTTATTTTATTTTATTTTATTTTATTTTATTTTATTTTATTTTATTTTATTTTACTTTATTTTGTTTTAACTCGAAAACGATTGGTTGTTTTCTTAAATGATCTGGAGAATATGTAAAATTCCCTATATGAAGTTGTTTTTTTTTTTTTTTAATCCGCAATTTGAAAATTTAATCTGGTTTATTTATCCTTAACAAAATGTTATAAGTTTTGGAGTTCTGAATTCGAACCTGAGTTTTCGAAAAAAAAAGGAGATACGAAAAATGTTTTGAAAAATGCATTTTGCAGCTTTCATTAAATTACTAAATATCGGGACAGTAAAAATAGATTTTAAAAAGATTTAAACTCATTTGTGCAAAAGTAGAAGATTATTGCTTTTACAAAAAAAGTTCTGTTTTTTTTTTAATTTTTAAACTGGTATATCTCAGAGTTTTAACTAAATAGAACGTTTCTGAGCTTGAATTCGAATACGAATTCGATATACATATGTACGAAATTAAACCTAAAACCACCTTCCGTACACATATTAAGGATAATAGTTTCGAAACATTTTCAAAATCATGCTTCAGAAATGACCTAAATTTCAGAATTCACAAAAGCAAAATACAATAGTATTGATGTTAGGTTGTACAAAATGAAGTTTTACTGATCAAAGTGACAAAAATGACTTAAAAACCTTACAGTCTTTGCTTTTGTAAAAAAATATTTTTTAATTTCTTAATTGACATGCAATTTTAATTTTGCCTAGAACAGTTTTGCTGTTGAAATGTAAAAATTCAAACCATGTTCTTGTTCTTTAAAAAAATGTTTGCAAAAAATACTTAATTTTAATCCATGTGTATAGATTTGCAATTTAAATTTTTTTTTTATTTATACTAAGCAGTAGAGGAAGTAATTACATTTTTGTTCCAATGAGTTCTTCCCAATTTTACCATTTCACTCCACAACACTCTCTTTTGCACATACAAAAATAAATTACATTCATAATTTAAGTACCTATCTATCTGCATTTCAAATTAAGTATTTGAATATAATTATTTTTCAACCAACATTAGGTCGGTTTACCCTATGTCATTATATATTTTTTTTTTATCATCCTTAGTTTTTTTTTTTTTTTCTTAGAAGATAATAGTCGCTACCAGGTCAATTAATTTTTAATTATAAGGATAAATAAAATATCATAACCTCAAGGACATTCCTTGTGCGTTGATAATGTTGATGCGCTTGCTGGCTGAATGGCACCTTGACCATATTTGTTTCAAGGATGATTCACCGCAAGGTCGATTTGGTATATAAAGATATAATAATCATCCGAGGATGAAATAGTTTCATGATATTATTATATATCTCTCTATCTACGCGTTCTGTCTTAATCAAACCAAGGGAATTATTTATATTCTCATCAACATCAAGGAACACATCAATTTAACTTGGTCATTATCATTAATTTAAAATGTAAATGGTTTTAACAGTCCCCAACAAGGCAATTAAATACTTAAAAGATTAAAAACCATCCGAATTAGATTACCGAGACTCAAGAGTGTCATAATTCGTTCCTTTTAAATTTCTGTGCAAAGGTCAAATGTTAAAAGCATCATCAGAATAAACATAATTTTATAAAAAAAACAGGTCATATAGAAACAAGGCCAATGGTTTTTCCACTTACATAAGTCAACATCAACATGTTTCAGTTATTTTAAAAAAAAGTTCAACGTCTCAAGTAGATGGTTACGTTGACTTTTTTCTATGAAGGACTTCTTGTAGATAGATTTCCTCAAAATCATTTCCTTAAAATCTTTTTCAAAATTAAAAAGGGGACTGATGCTCTTAACGTTGGTTAAATATTTGATTTTCATAAAAATACAAGTTGTCCCTGTGTTGCTCTCAAAATTGAAAAAGCGTTAGAGCGAGCCGACTAAGAAAATTCAACTTATAGATGTTATTTAGGACACTGGTTTGTTGCATTGGATGTGAATTTTCCAAAATCCTTCTTGAATTCCCCAGAAGAAATGTGAAATCGTGTATTGTTTCTTAATTTAAATTTTAATACATAACTGTTTATTGTTTTTGAAGCATCAAAGGCATTTGAATTATCCTGCACCGCGACATTGTGAAGTAACGACACACCCACTGAATGGGCGATATCGAAAATATAGTAAATGAATCGAAAGAAAAATACACTTCAAATCAAATAGAACAGAAAATACTAAAATTATTGCTCATCTTCTTTAATTTTCAATTTTTTTGGCACTTAAAAGCATTTACTAAGCATTCAGCACTGACTTCGGTCTGCTAACTTGATTTGAATTTCAAATATATCTACCCCAAAAATCAATTTTTTTCAAGGGATTTGATTTTGCAACATACGAAAATGAATATTGGAATGTGAGGTAGGAATGTGTTCTTCAGACTAAAAGATGTTTTAACCATATTCTCGAAAGCTAACGGAATGTAACAACATTATATTATATGTGCATACATATTAAACAACCTCTAGAGAAGTTGGGAGAATCCGACGAAACGTAGGGTTAACTTTTTTATTAGGATGAAGAAGAGAAATGGCCAAAAAAGCTTGATTTTACAAATAATATTAAATATTAAAAAAGTTTAAGTCGATTTATTGATTTCAGACAAACAACACAAGAAGAAACCGTTATACTATTTCCCTTTAGTTTTTGGATACTTATGCTGCCAATTTTTGTCTTACATACATTGTATTCGAAACTGAACTGAAGCTATTCAAATGTGACAAAAAAAAATAATTGAATTTGAATTTTCCGCCAACTTTTCGAAACTAGTCAAAACTGTTTTTAGTCTGAAGAACACATTCATATTGTTTATTATATGTACAAATCAAAATGGAAACAAAAACAATTAATTTAAAAATAAGTTTTGTATGAGGCCACCATATGATGTCTTGTGGAGTAATGTCCTGCTGGCATACCCATTTATTTCATAACACAGCACCTCACACGACACAAATATTGTAGGTACTATGAAACATGTTGAAGCAATACATTTTTTGACATATTAAACATTAATTTTAGGAATTATTAAAAAAAAAAGAATTTTTCACATATTTTCAAATTTCTAGAAACTTTGTATTTTTGGTAAATAAAATTATCCTACTTGGATTTTGTGGGGAATTTTGATTGTTGAGAAATGCATAGCTCAAAATAAAAGTGGGTTGGTGAAATATAGTATAAGTTCTTCTTCTAAATAAGGGCTGGTATCGAGACCAACCCAAGACCATTTTTTAAACTTCCCAGACAAGACTGTAATTTTCGAAGCGAGCCATATCGAGAGTGTCGATTGAGATTGTCCTTTTATTGTTGTTCATCATTTTTCCCTAAAAAAAATACGAAATCGGGCAAATTCTGAGTAGGTACCATTAAGAGATCAAGACGATAGAATGAAACGGGACTGAAATTATTCAATTTTGGGAAGATAAATACGAGACTTCAAAATTCTTGTTTTGGCCCTGTCTTGTGGTCAGAACAATTCTAAATATTTTAATTAATTTTAAATTCATATCCAGTTCTATACATCACTTTATTTAAATAATTTTATTTTTAATAATGGCTGGTTGCACAAAGCACTTGAAAAAATTTATCAGACTTTCAAGCAATTTAAAAATCTAGAAGTCTGCTTCATAATGTGATTGAATGAATACAAACATTTGTAACAAAAAAATTTTATTTAAAAAATCACAAACACAATTATTTTTTTCAAAATTAACGGGTTTTAAGTAAAGATAGTTATTTTTTTTTTAAATATAAAGGTCACGCCAAACATTATTTCTTATACCTTAAAAATCTTAAAGTTTTTGAATTTTTAAGTTTCATTCTTTTTATGTATTGAAACTCATGATGGAAAGTTACAAAATATTCAAAGCAAACCCCCAAATACAAAACATTTTCTAAATACCTACATTCTTCATCCTACAGACTTACAGCAAGTCATTCACTTGTAAGTCTTTAATTTACTAAGGAAACCTAGTGAAACAGAAACAGCCCTACAATAACAACAACAACAAAAAAAAAAACAATATCACAATTTGCCAAATGTTCTTATCTATATTACCTATTACTCACAGCTTTCCTTTTGCTTAAAATGTTAAGCTTAAATATATTACCCACCTTCCTCTCCCTCCCCTATATACCCACTTTAACTATAAAGAAACCTACTTAACTTTCCCTTTAAAGGAAAATAAGGAACAACATTCCACTAGGTCAAGAAACAAAAAAAAAAAACACAATGTACATCACAAATTTCTCTTCTGTTTTTTTTTTTTTTTTTTTTTTTTGTTCCGGCACAAATCAAAAAATATTTGGCAACGGAAATACGTAGAAGGCAGTTTTACCACGGGTTTGTTTGGTTGCCAACTTCCGATGTTTTTGTGACATGAAATCTACTTTCAAAGTTACACAATATTCAACACCTGTGCTATAAATATTTCTGGATTTTATAAATAATGTTCTCTAATATGATTATAATGTTTTTGGCGCCTCAAATAAATTCTTCAGGTTCATTACACACAACAAAATCCTTGAAAGATTTTTACAAAAAAAAAAACTTCCTATTTTAAAGTTGAGAATTCCTTTCTACACCATAAAACATCATGAAATGTTATTTTTTTTTTACTTAAACACAGAAAATAATTCTACTTTCAACATAACTTTTGTCTAAGTTTAAAAATGTAAACAAAATAAAAATTCTTTTAAATATGTAGGTACATGGTGTCCCGGAAACCGACCAACGACGATGATAACCTCTCTCGGTTGCTTAAAGCCTCTTTTTCTGTCATGACTTGCTGCTTTACTATACGAATACTTAATTTGACCTTAGTAAGAGGTGTCCTTCCTGGGTAAAGGTTCTTCATGCATTATGAATGTATATTTCATAATATTCCCCTTGGTGTGTAATTCTACAGTTAGCTGCAAAAAAACAAATAAGAACATCGTTGCAGGTGATTCAGTTTATTTAGCAAGAGGAAGTTTAATTACTATGATAAAGTTTAAGTTTTTTACAATTATAATAAAGTTGGAGTAAAACTCAGGTATTTTTTTTTTTTACTTCTTATTTTATGTAATACTTTTCGTGCATCTTCTTCATCAAAGCGAGTAACTTATGCAATTAATTTTTGAAAAGATATTTCGTTTACATTTAATCCAGAAGATAGAAGATTTATGTTGGTTGAGTTTTGTATTGATTTTTTTTTTAAATGCGTTCAAAGTTTTTGGATTCCGGGTTGGTAGAGTTTAACAAAAAAAAAATGCGAAAGGATTAAGTTAGAACAATAAATGAAAAATAGAAAAATGGATTGTTAAGATCTATTGAAAATTACTGTACATATGTCTTGGATGTACATTTATGTCGATAGAAGATAGTATGCATTATAGCGGTTTGTCAGTATACGAAACTTTAATATTTGAAAACTAAATTCTTGTTTTACTGAAGCCTTTGATATTAATTACTTTATATTTTGTAATTTAGAAATTAAAACAAACATAAACATTTTTATATTGTAATGTTTCCGCAGTGTAAGATGTTGAACTTAAATATTAACAATTTTGGCATGCGAAATTCAATTTTCTATTAATTTCTATGTTTTTATGATCATTGCAGTATGTCCGTGGCATAATATTTGTGCTTTGGAATGTCCTGCTGTAGGTGAGGCTTCCATTATAATACATAAAATTATAGGTCCCTTTTATTCTTACAATAACAAGCGCACTGGTATGGTTGAGAGTTGTAAGTCACTTAGGCTCAAGTGGCCAAGGAAAAAGTGTCTTGTAGTATTACAGTAAAAATTTGTGAATTTTGTCTCAGATGACCCGAAATATGAATTTTCTAGTTAAATTTCAACTTTGCCGTTTTGAGAAATTTTTCACTTATTAGTTAAAAAATTATAGATATCAAAATCTTTTCATGGAAAAAATTGTGTCATGATTGTATCGTTTTAATATAAAATAAATATGTACTTGATATTAAAATCTTTCTTCAGATTTTCGAGATTCAAGCGTTAAGTTCATGATCACACTTAAATTTGTAGAATTTTCATTAGTGGTAACAAAATACTATGTCCTGTACAATATACAATAGTTTATAGTATTTAAACGATTAGGTTTTGAAAAATTATTCTTTAAGCTTGAAAGATTGAAAAAAAGAATAAAAAAAAGAAGTCTTTTTGTCATTACTTTTTCAAAAAGTTTTTTTAGTGCTGAATGTTGTTTGAAACCAAACAAAAAAATTTTAATTTTTGAGTCTATGTAACGATGTGGGTCAATTTTGCTGTTAAAAAATGTGATTGCTGAAAGAAATAATACTCTTCTTCAAAACTTCAATATGTCCAATATCTATTTTAATCTGGGACACATCTTTAGTAACATGTTTTTTTGGCATAGTACAGCATATTTGTAAATATTAAGCCTTAAATATTTACAAATATGCTGTACTATGCCAAAAAACAAACATTTGTGACGCATTTAACCTCCGTTAGCGCCCGTATCAATCATAAGATAAGCCTTGAATTATGAAAGAGAAGTTGGTGCTAAGTTAAGTAAAATTTTGGAAAAAAAAATCAATACCATTTTTAAGTATTTTGTTTTTGATTTTTGCTCTGACATTTTTTTAGCAAACAATTTTATTAGAAAAAATGATTTTTTGATGTACAAAAGGATAGAGTTCAATATTGTATGACTTCCATTTGTTTTGAGCTATTAAGGGCTAGTTAGTGCTTAAAAACTAAAGAATTTGAAAACTTTATTTTAATTAGCATTGAAATTTGTAGCTCTTGGAATGATTTGTGAACGTTATGTAAAATAGTTTTAGGGAAATTATGTTATAATAATAATATTACTTAACTGTCTAAGCGATCGTCAATGATTTGCTTAACTTAACTCAAAAACTTTTAGTAAGGACCAACTGTTGGTCAAATGAATTTTAAAATTTTAGGTAAAGGTTTTAAAATAATTCCCTAAAGCCGAAATTGAAATTTATTTAGGCCTAAGAACATTGGTACGACAGGTACCGTTTTCTAGTTCTATATAATTTAAACCATATTGTATGTACATATATAAAATTTTTTTAAATATTTTTTCCTGATTTTTTTTTTAAACGCAGTATTTTGAAAATCATTTCATATTTTGTTTCAAATTTTGATTTTAAAGCTTAAACAACAAACTTGCACAACAATTTGTTTTCAAATATACTTAAGCAATTGTATATAAAAATTCATAAATACCGTTCTAAAAATTTCTCAAATTTTTCAAAAATTCTTATTTTTGCGATATATCATATTTCAGTATATTTTTCCTTATGTGACTTAATTAAAGCTCATATCAGTGATAAAAATAGGTAAAGGCCCATTGGTTCGGCATAATGCCGTCTATCAGTCATCCATATTACTCTAAAAGTATCTAAAAATTCCCCAAAATTTGTAAATGTGTACTTGGATTTTCTTCTATTTATAGTGAAGTTGTTTTAAATATTTGCTTATATCATTAAAAGTATATATGTATATGTCCGAAAACCAATTTGTTTTCTCTATTGGCTTCAAATTGATAAGAGCACTGAATATTGAAAAACAAAATAGTATGTAATTAATAATGTTAAATTTTGGAAAAAAATAAATAAACGTTATCGCTGTTTATTTAATCTTCGTCAATGATCCATATAATTATAATCAAAAAAAATCCTCTGAAAATTAAACAACATAGATCAAAAAACAACATACCTACTCAGCTTTTTTAAACTTATGTTTATTTATTTTGCATGTAAAAGAAAAAAACTTTCCTTGAATTCTACGTAATATTTCAATTAACATAAATCAACGTAACGTTAACAATAAAATGATTTCTTATTTAACTCTTCTAAATAAATTATAATGTTATTTTTTATTGAATACAAAAACATGTCAAGGTTCTTCGAAGAAATGATTTTTATTTAGCAAAAAAAAAACTTTATTATATAAACTATCTGTTTGACCTACTTCTTTTTTCTTTCAGATTGTTATATATTAAATACTTCCCAACTTAATACAAAAAAACCGATAAAGTACGAGAAATAAATCAAATGTTAACCACTTAGTTTTAAAGTCATTTAAAAACTTTGTTCATTAAGTCCTGAAAAGGGAACGTGAAACGTTCCATCAACGGTTTAAATTAACCAAACCATTTGGAAGTTATGACGTCATGAGACCAACATTTGATCGACGCCTCTGGATATTACTGTTCCTTATTTCATTGCAATGTAAGTTTTTTTGTTTGTCATTCTTTGTTGGGCGCCATATAAAATTTATTATTTAACAGGCTTACAAACAACAAATCAACAAAACATCATCAGAATTCTGAAACAACAGTATCTGCAGCAAGTTCCTGCACAATTGGCAAATGCAAGTGCAACACAAAACGACCAAGATCACTTTGTCGTATCGAACGTATTAGGTGATATTAAAAAGAAAATTAACAAACAAACATCATTGTCTAACACAAGTATTAAACCCAACTCATGTGCCAATTGCTTGAGAGCCAAAAAATCGAAACATCAACACGGGAGTCACAAGCACTCACGTCTCGATGACCAACATCGCAAATCAAAAAATCCACTACCACCACCGCTTTCATTGAATTCCCTTAGTAATACGACGATTTCTTCATCTCACATGTCAATGTCAATGTCATCATCATCGTCGTCGTCAGCCAATCCATCCCTTAAAAATTATAATAAAATAGCAAAAATTTCCTTTGTGACAACTAGCGGATTACAAAATGAATATCTGCATTCTTATGTAAATCAACATCATCAAGGATCAGCCATCACCACCGATGAAACATCAGCTCAAGGATTCATGCTTGAGACAAAAAAGCAACGCCAAGAATCACATCGAAGAGCCAAACGTGAAAACGAAAACGATAACTCGCTTGATCTGCTGCTCTCGAGCAGAGGTGAGCTTAGCAGCGAGGAATTTCCAATAGATGGCGGTATTAATAATATTAACAAGTTACTCAGCTCAAGTAATATTAGAAAAAGTGATATTAGTATAAACAAAACAAAAATAGATTTATCAACTTCGTCTTCTCTATCTTCATCTAAATCTACTGCATCTGAATCTTCGTTTTTAGCTGCTGTTCCAACCCTACTGTACTCCCCAATTTATCTTCCGCAAGAATCTTTATCATCGGCATCATTTGAAGATGTCCGAACTCCTAGTAGTAGCAAAAGGAATAGTAGAAGTAAGAGTAAAATTAATAATAATAATATCCTGCCAATGGCATCTCCATTGCAAATGGAAACAGCCAATAACAATTACAGTGATAGTAGATCGAAACTGAAAGGATTTCAGTCTTTTAAGAAAAGCGAGCCTATAATTATAATTGACGATGTCGAAGAATTCGACAGCGGGAGAGGTTATAGCAGTGCTGACGATGTCTCTCTCAGCAATCCAAATGGAAGCGATGAGAAAAGTGAATACTATTCGAATGGAAAGCCAATAGCAATGCCATTGCGACCTATTATTCATCCATTTGATGAGGATCATGATGAAGAAATGTCGGTGGTGTATGCTGAACAGCATACTGAGGTGCGCTTAGTTTGTGAAGTAGACCTTGATATAGTCAGCAGTTCGTGGTATAAAAATGGATTGGTAAGTTCCTATTTTCTTTTATCTATATAAAGTAGAAAATTTGAAGTGTGTATGTTAGGAGATGAAACCTTTCGTCTGAGCTGGAATTGGAAAAGCTCTAGCTTTTAAATATGGAATTATTAAATCAGCTGATTTAAGCTTCCTCAAGAGCCTACAATAACACAAACCACAATTTTTTTATACAGGAGGAAAATTCTTTCCAAAAATAACGGTACCTATTAATCGTTAAGACAAAATTTATATTTCTCGAAAACGGTTTCAACGGTTTTGATGAAATTGTTTTTATGGAGCGTTGTGATGAATAATTTCAACTATTCACAGAAAAAAAAAGGGTTAAAAAAACATTACTAATAATAAATCCCTCTTTGGCATACCATGTGCCTGCATAGTGACTCAATACATCCTAAAAACGAGCACATTCAACTTGCTTACATACCTACAAAAAAACATCAGCACTCAAGACATTTTTTGAAGCTGCAGATTGAAATAAAGTACCTGCGAGCAGTAACACATTCACTTAAGTTGTGCTCAAAAGTAAGCTGTGTTGTTTATCCTTTCTTTACAACTTACAGGAAAGAATTGTACTGCTGTTGATGGCCACTTCACATAAAAGCAGTAACCAAAAGAAGCTAAATAAAAAGAAAAAGTGCTCAACCAATTAAAACAATAAATTTGTGTGTTAGAAGAAGTACATATGTATGTTTCATCAACACAACATTGTAGGCCAGACTAATTGCACTTTCACTTTATTTAAACGATTATTTTAAAACAGAAAATGTGTGAAGTTTAATTGCAAGGCGATACCATTACTTCAAGAATGAGTTTCGATATAGAAGACATTTCTTAAGAGTTATAAGGCAGTTGGATTAGAGTTTATGGTGTCTCTCTGAGCAAATATCCCTAAAAACAAATTATTAAAACTTTGAGGTTTTAGAGAAATAAAGAAATCTTATTAAAAATACGTGAAATTTTTTAAAAATCTGTATTGAAAACGTATGATAATTTAGATTTATATGGTGTTCTCATGCAAACAATAGGAAAGTCTTATTGAAATTATATGGATTTCATTTTAAATTCTTCTTAAATCATCATAAAAATTGTTGATAATATGTTATTGAAACTCAAACCGATGAACGAAAATTCGTTTTTTTACGTAATAGTAGAATTTCTTAAAAGACATTATTTCATCGTGAAGTTCTATAAATTAGAACATTTGTTTATTTATTGCTTCAAATTCACTGTTTTATATTCTTTTTGTTATTTATTTATTTACAGAGTGTTCATGCAATAGAAAGATCTTCCAGAATAACAGATTATCGATTTATTAAAGAAGTCAATGGAGCCCTCACTATTACAAATGCTATGTTAGAAGATGATGGCAAATGGCAGTGTGAGGCTGAAAATGTGAATGCGTATATTGAAAATGCGCGCCCTGTTAAACTAATAATTTTAGGTAAAATATCAACTATGAGTCAATACATTTCAATTAATTAACTATTTAATTTTTTATTTTTATTTTCAGACCGTCCAAAGGCACCTTATTTACTAATAGATTCACGACGCTTAGATGCGGGAAATATTTTTGTACCTGTAAAGGAGAATTCTGAACTTAACCTAGCATGCATTAGCGAGGGTGGTAATCCAAAACCAACTCTTACATGGGAAGTTCTTTTGAGTCCTGGTGTAGACCGACATGCACAAAAAGTTGCCGCAGAAGTTCTTGAATTGGAAGAAGTAAAGAAGGATAAAGTGAGTATCTCTCTTTTAATATTAACCACTATTATTTTTTTTTTCCTATGAATTGACCGACATCTTCAAATTTAATTAATTTATTTTTAGGCCAAACAACCATATAAAATAAATGCAGGAGCAAAAAGTGAAGCGCGTTTACCAGCTGTTTATAGAGCACACCACAATGCAAAGATACTTTGTGTAATGGAACATCCAACTCTTAAAATGAGACAAAATGCTTCTCTTTTGTTAGATGTTCAATGTAAATATTATTTGATTTAACTCGTAGCTATAAAAATTATAAGAAATTTGAAAGTTTTAAATTTAGAAATCTAAAAAACTCGAGATTTTAACAAATTTTTGCGAAATTTTCTTGAAAACGAAATTAATTTTTTTTTTTCATTTCCTTTTAGATACACCCTCGTTCGCTATATCACGAACTCCGGGATTTGGTTATCCACTGCGTGAAGGTATTGAAGTTTCTTTGAAATGTGATGTTGATTCAAATCCAGCAAGTGTTCCAAGATGGCAAAAAGATGATGGGGATACACCGGTAAGATATCGATAATGTTTAAATTTCTTTCTATCAAAATTTGTCTTTATAAATGTATTTTGGTTTAATTTTTTTTACCAGGTACCGCAAACTGGAGATGGTTTTCTAAATTTTACATCAATACGAAGAGAACACTCTGGCTGGTATAAATGTACATCTCGTCATTTAAATTATCAATATTCAAGCATCGGGTACTATCTGAGTGTTAGATGTAAGTACATAAAATAAATAATATTTGTGATTTAGCCAAGTTAGGCCGAAAGCCAAGCTAGAATACACATATGCTTGAAATGGAAGCAATAATAAGTAGAGCAAAACATATTTTTTTATTGTTGGGAACCTTTGAATAATAGGCCAAATTTAAAAAAATTTAATACTCTTGGTAATGATAGTTAATTAGTTGAAATAGTAGAAACTGTACAAGGTAAGGTCGTTACCTCGCAAAATATAGTAACTTTTCCCTACCGAATCATAACTGTTTTTAAAAACAGCTGTTTTTGTGCAATTTCAAATAGAAAACTTGCACTTAAACTTACACATATTATTGTTGTGAATCAAAATTTGAAAATTAATAAAAAAAAATAAACTTAAATTTTTTTTTAAATTGTTTTTTAATTTCTCAAATCGCAATATTGGTATTCTCTTCAAAATACTTGCTATGTTTCCACAGGTTATAAAATGATGATCAAAAACTTGATTATTTGCTCAGCGTAACCAAATGGCGGTAGCTATATTCCTCTGGAAAGCATTTTCATCAATCCATCGTATTATCATTTTTATTTCAGATTGGCCAAATTTTAGATTCGTAAATAATTATTGACCAGAGCCTGTTTTAGTAAAAATTTAGAACCCTTTTTTTCATGGCTATTTTCATTAGATATTGTTCTGAAAACGAAATATTAAAAATTCAGTCTTATTAATAAATATTTGGTAGACGAAAGTTGAAAAGGCTTCGTCTTCGATTAAGTTTCCTATTCTTTTCGTTTTTTTTTTTAGATTTTGGTTGAAAACACCAAGTTGTTGTTTTGAGTCTTACTGAAACAAATCATGCTGGCGTCCCTTGTTTGGTCGAAAAGTGAGTTTAGTTGTGACCACCATTTCCACCTACCTCTTGTGTATAGTTTTCAAAACATAGCAAACCCAGATATAAGTTGAAAACTAAAATCATAACAAGACAATCAAACATGGTTCTAAAACAAAAACAAAAATAATTCAAAAACTAGAATTTCATAACCATTTTAGTTTCACTTAAAAAAAAATTATTTTAAGTTATTTATCGGAGTGAACCGCTTTAATAATTCTAGTATTCTAGTAGCTGGTATTTTAATTTTTGCTTCGACGGATTTAAAATAATAATTTTATCTTTCGAAAAAATATTTAAAAAATAAACAGATTTTTTTATTTTTATCTTAGATGATTCGGTTGATGTTACATCAGAACCAGATGATCAGGATGTATCTGTAGCAGCATCACATAATCCAAATAAAGGACAAATGGAAGTCCAATTAGGTGGAGCGGTGACGTTACAATGTCCTCAAGGTAAATAAATGGTCCAATCTTACTTTTTTAATAAGTTTAAGTTTAATAGAAGTAATGTAATTTTTCAAAATTATTTTTATTTTATAAATTATTAACATTTTAAATTATTAACATTTTAAAATTAAAAAAAAATGAATAGGAGGAAAAAATTTGAGAAAAAAAATAATTGAATTTGCACCAATCTTCCGAAGTGAGAAATTCATCAACAATATTTTTCTAATTTCCAGGATCACTTGGTTGCTGGTCACATCTTGATCCTGTAACAGCTCGATTGAGGGGTCTAGGTCATGGATTAACAACAGCAACAGGTCAATTTTCCATTAAAGATGTTATTTATCAGGATGCAGGCACCTATAAATGTATCGGACACTCGACAAAAAATAATAAAAAGAGACTCGAAGTGCTTCAAACAGTTGGATTACTTGTGAAAGGTAAGTTTTTGTTTCATAAAAACAATTTTCCAAACCAGCTTAGTAAATGTAATAATGTTATACTAAAATTTTTAGGAGTTCCAACAGTTGTTGCTCGTAATGCAACACCAGTAGCATATCCTGGGTCACCTCTTCATCTTTCTGTCGAGTTCTGTGCAAATCCACCAGCACATGCTGCACGTTGGTTGCATGGTGATAGAGTCTTCACCCCTGGAAATCAATATGGAAGCACTGTTCTCGCATATGGAGTAACGGTAAGAAAAACTTAAAATATTTTTCCCTTCAAACTTTAATATTGTTTTTATTGTCACCAAGGATCTTCCTACACCGTTTTGCAAGGAAGCCCGTCTAACCTATGTTAGCATGCATGAGAGGGTTCCTAGAACATTTTATTTCATAGTCTCCACACCAAGTGGTGTTGCAGAAGCCGTATTCAAAGTTAACTTCACTATAAGATATCGATCAATGACCAACAAAATGGACGACAACGACGAAGAATTGAGTGAACCAGAAGAAATTCAATTTCCAGTCTTTGGAACTCCTGATGGTGGAGCTATATCAAACCACATCACACAGTCACTGATCAACATAATTATTTTCTGTTTCCTAAGCCGAATATTCATAGAAAATTTATTTTAAAACAAAAACAAACAAACAAACAAAAAAAAGAGAGCAATTAAGGTGACAGAGATATTCATTACCAAAACATTAAAAATATAAGTTTTTTGGTTGTTTAATTTTATAAAATATATTATTATAATATTATTATTATTATATATAAACGTAAATAAGTGATAAGTTAAAATTGTTCTATTTTCTGTATAAAAACATAAAATGGTGTTATTTCCATTGAGTAAAGAGAGTACTGTCTCTTGAACATCTCCTTTGTAAAAAAAAAAAACAAAAAACAAGAAAATTATAGGTAAGAGGAAAGTGCATTTGATATTTTAATTAAACAAATTTATAAAATAAAGGATATTAATATTTTTTAATGTGTGGACTTATGTACATTGCAGCAAGATGGTCTGATAATAATAGTACAGGTAGGTCATGATGGACTCTAAAGACCTGTCGTCAAAAGAACGAAGAATCTAAAGGATCAGTAAAATTTTTGAAAATCTGAAAATTCATACGAAACCCAAAAAAAAACTAATACAGTTCAAACTTAGAAGCATCTGTGAAAGTATTGGTGGTTTATTTGAAAAATATTTAAAGTCCAAAATGGAAAAATTTAATGTTTTGGAAATAAATTAAAAAAATATTTATGTTAACCTCTACCAAGTGAACGGTCTATAATCCTGAAAAACGGATTTTCGAATCTCGAATTTCATTGTCAAAATGTTTTCTGGAACATACACATAATTTTAAAAACAATTTTATAATTAAATTTTTTCTCAAAAAAAAATATTTAAAATATTATTTGTATACCAAGCTTTTTTATTCTTCAAAGTTCGGTGTGCACAAATATTAAAAATCCTTTTGCTCGGACGCATTCTCTCTATAGTCTGTGGTACTTAAAAGAGTGGTTTATTCCGTTTGTTGATTTTGTTTTGACAGTTTTGAACCTACTGGATTTCTTAATTTTAGATTTAAAATACATATTTTTAATGCTCACAGAGCTCTTATAAGTTTAATAGAGTCATAACTCAAACAATTTTTTTTTTAATTTTGTTGATTTGTGGAAAATAGAAAAAGTTCTGACGTTTCTTTTGCAACAGATTTACAGAATTTTAAGAAACAGAATTATGAAAAACAAAAACTTTAAATGTTGGTTATTCAGAATTTTGAAAAACAGAATTATGACCCATTAAAAATGTCAACCCCAAACATATATTAACATTTTTTGAGTGTATAGAGTCTTTAAAATGCTGAAGAATATTTTTTTTTTTTAATTTTTGAAGAAAAGTTGATAGATCATTAAAATTTTTGTTCAACAAAATTCTTGTGCGTTTTTGTTGAAACAGGAACAAATTATTCCTATCCTGTTCTGAACTTTTTTTTCGGAACTTGCAAAATTTGGAAAACAAATATTGACAAACAAAATCAACAAAAAAGAAGCTTAAGATACTTTGTATTATGTAAATCCCATAAAAAATGTCCTTTATAAAGGAGACTTTAAACTTGAAGATAATTTTTTGATTTCTGCATTTCTAACCAAATGAAGCCCTGTGAGCACTAAAATCCCAAAGAAAATAAACTAGGAATCACCTTAATGTAAAAATGTAAATAGACATACATATGTATGTATAGCTACCCTACAAACATATCATTTATTTACCGAGAATTAAATAAAAACTGCAAAAAAAACTACATACCTTTCTTTTCACACTAAAGTAGGAATGACTCTATTGAATGATTTTATCTTACGTGTAAAGTAAATCATTTATTCAATATCGGTAAAATAATACACAAAGTATATTTTGTTCCCCATTGATTGATAAGATAACATTGCAAACTTTGTCATCAGCAAAAGATAACCTCAAGGTATTCATTAATTGGAATCATTATGACAGTGATGCACAACCCACAATAAAACAAGAGTCTTGATCTCGAGTACCTACTTATTTTATTTTTATTAATATCATAGAGAATGGCACATTTAATAATTTTATTCGTCATATTTTTGGAAACTACATTGACAAATTCACAACAAGGTTTGCAGATCCAATAATAAAAAAAAACAAGTTTTCAAATTAAATATCTGTTTAAATTAGCTCTAACGACAACAAAACAACCATCAACGCAACCAAGTGAATACCCTTATTGTTTTCGTTTTACTTGGCTGGGTGAAAAATTCGACAGGGATAGTGAAATTAAAAACCTAACGTGTGAAACTTTTCGAGGGGATTTAAAGAATGTTCCATGTCGAAAACCATTAGTTGCTACAAGTGAGTTTGAAGTATTTGAAATAATTATTTCGTAGTCCAACTTTCTTAGATTAATTCTGTATTTCAAAATTCTTAGATTAATTATCATATAGCTTGTGAGCAAATAACAAGATAGCAGATATTTATCTTTTACAGTAAATTAATAAATTAATATACAATTTTGGTTTAAGCTAACAGCAAGGAGCCTAATACATATCTAATGTGGAAAAATTATCACAAGAAGCCGCTTGAAATTGGATGTCGATTAGTGCGCGGTGAATCCTGCATTAAATATTCTTACATTTACAATGAAGCCGGTAAGTAAAAATGTCTACAGGTGTATAAAATAAAGATACTTTGAAGCATACAAAAAGTCAGAAAAGTTGGAGACACAATTATTTTGTGGCCTTCAGAAGTGGTATGTGCCTAAGAACGGGTTGATATTCTGTATTCCAAAATACTGTATGAAAATATTCTTTATATTGATTTAAAATTCTGTATAAACATTAATCTGTATTCTATTGTTCTGCTTTTTAATTATTCTTTAAATTCAGAATTCTGTATTTCTAAGTTCCTTAAATCCAAATTTTAAAATTCTATATGTATATTCGTAATTCTGCTTTTAAAAATTCTGTCAATGTTAAAAAAAAATGAAATTTCACCTCTGAAGAATTAGACTTTTTGGTATCTAAGCCAAATAAAATAATAAGTATAGTCGAACTGATTCTTTCTTCTGACTACTATATTATATATAATCTGATTATACTGATTATATCTTCCAAAAATATGTGGTTTTCAGTTGTTGACTTTAAATTGATAAAAGCATTGAGAATTGGAATCAAAAATGGTAAATTTTTCTTCAACGAGACCATTCAACAACTTCATATAGAAAGCACAAAAAAGGGATTTCCGGCTATATCATGACATAGTAGATGATTGCGTTAGGTTTTAATATTTTTTTTAACGATTTCTTATGAAAAAAATGTTTTTTCTCCTTCTCTTATTATTTCTTAGCTTCTATATTTATCGTTCGATTTAAAAAAATGTATGCTTCCAAGTATTTTCAAAAAATTATGTTTTACATGAGAGCTTAGAAAACCTTTTTAAATTAAACCTTTTCTTTAATTAATAGTCGAAAACATAACATACATGTGTGCCAAAGCCAATGTCTCCAATGGATGTTACACACAAAAATACTCAACTGGACGTGAGGTTGAAGTTTGCGTTTGTGAATCAAGTGCTGGTTCATATCCTTGTTTTACATCCACGGCCGAGTCATCAACAATATTTAACCAAAGTATAGCAACAATTGTGTATGGAATAATTTTTCTAGCTACATTTTTAAGCTTTAATATTTAGAAATGCCAATCAGAATAAAACAGTACCAATAAGAATAACAATAAAATGTTGTTTTAAAGTAAAAATTGTTTTATTTTGTGTTCTTTTCCCAATGAAATATTGTAAGGTTATTTTTTTTTTTTATTTCTTAATAATAAATCGATTTCTTTGAGAAGACTTGAAATACAAATGAAATAATAACATCCATAACAACAAATTAACGATGTATTCTAGATTTTTGTTTTTATTAGAAAAGCAAAACACTTTGCCGCCTTACTCTCAAGGGTGATTTATAACTAAATAAAAATGATTAATCTAATATATTATTATGTATATAATTATGTTGATGTAAATTGTGAATTCTCCTGCATTACACTTGTTCATCTACAAGTAGCATGATCTGTTCGGCTGTTTCCAATGGACTTCGACCACATTCGACTTGATGTGAATTCCAATCTTTCTTTTGACAAAATATCGAACAGTATGGAGTTTTCCGACACAAAGAACACTCGGCGAGTGCTTCTCGATTACAATTTGCACACTTTTTAAAAATAGAAAATCAAAAGTTTTAAATATGTGGGCCAAACAATAAATTAGAGAAAATTGTTACCTTTTTCGTTGATAGTAAGTCGTTGTTTAACAATGACCCTGAAACATTTTGCTGCTCCATCATCGAAGCGTCTAGTTTGGAATTCGATTGGAGTATGTTTTTTTGTTTAGTTAACAAGTCAATTGTTTTATCATATGCACTTTGCATTTCGGCTATTATTCTTTTAAAATCGTTTGTGGCTTTGGTCATTGTTGAGCAGATATTTTCTAAATTGTTCAACATTTGATGATTGAAATGGAGACCTGTTTTTTTTTAATGGAAATACAAAATTGAGTAATCTCTTTTACAAATATTGAAATCTATCTAAACCTTACCTAAAGTATTTTGATTCGTTTGGTCTAGATAAATATCTGGATTCGTTACAGGATTGCATGATGCCTCACTTGGTGAGAAATTGCCACAATTATCATTCGATTTTGCCATTAATTCAGAAGCTTTGCTCTGAAGCATTTCGTTTCTTTCACTTGTCCTATTCCTTTTCCTTCGTTTGTAAGGTGTAAATAGTCTGACAGGCCCGGATCCTGTTAAGAATATCAAAATTTAAACAATTTCAATTTTACACAGTATTCAAAACTCACCACCAGTTACATCATCACAACAAACATTGCAACTGCAGTTTGTTGCATGTGGCCTCAATAGTCCATCATCAATCAAGGATTGTAGACTTCGTCCACCATACTTAATAGATCGTTTCCAATCCTTACTCGATCCCCGACCGCAAAATATTTCAAATTCGCTCGGTGTAAACCATTTCTCTTTGTATTTTATACATTCCCCACGGGCACCGGAACCCAGCTTATTGCGATGCAATTCTGCATTTGTAGTTTTGCAACGTATCGGAAATACTTCTGGACACATACAATTATTCTCACTGCTTTCAGAGCCGTCGAATCGAGGCTGCAGTTGTTCGGTAGTTGTTACAGTTGTTCTGGGAATTCTATTCCCATCTGTAGTTTCAAAATTTCCCGCATAAAATTCACTACTTTCGACGTCGACTTTTAAATGCGCTAGATTATCTGTAGCTTCAATATTGAAGGCTGTGCTCGTGATAAAGGTTTCCATGTGTAATGAGGCTGCAGTAGTTCCTCTGACTTCATCTGAAGATACAACCATTCTGTTTTGTTCGCCCTTAAGGAAATTGTACAAACAAATAATTTAGGAATTTAAATCAAGCATTGGAATTTAATGATGGACATATGTCGCAAATCCCAACTTGACTATCTCAAAACACACAAAAACAACATAAAAACTTTTTCACAGAATTTACTATGCCTATTGCCTACCAACCTGATCAAAGTTCGCAGCTAATTGGCCAATTTTCAGCCCCTCATGACCAATGGTGATGATATCTTTGGCACCAGTGATATTTTCTAATTGTGAATTCAAATCAATTGGTTTCATTCCATTGAAAAACACTTGAACAGATTTGTTTTAAGAAAATTTAAATAAAAAATTATGAGGACGACATTCATGTCTTTTCTGATTTCGAAGTGTTGATTACCACTTTTTTGACATTTATACGATGCAGAATTCTAAACAAAAAAATTAAATATGACAAGACATCAAATGCTAGAAATGCCTGAATGGTTCAGAAAAAAGCTAATAGTTGGTAAACTCACCATTAGTCAGAATCTTATGGCTAGCATACACTAGTTAGCAAGCATGGTGCAATAAAAAAATAATTGGTTTAATTTTCAAGTTTTATCATTATTTCATGCAAACACATAATAATATGATGTATACATAATTTAGGAGAAAAGTAATTCGTTCAACTTACGAGTGCTTAAGGCCATTGCCTTAAGCACTCGTAAGTTCAGTTTTTTGGGAAGAAAAAATTATGTGGTAGGAAAAAACAATTTAATCATGTCGATTACAGAATCCGCAAAACTCGATCCGCAGTTAGAGCTCTGTTTCCCACCTATTCATTTATGGCGAGAAGAAAAGAGAACACTACACTGTGAATCATTGCGGATCGAGTTTTGCGGATTTTGTAATCGACATGAATTTTAAATATAAAATTTTATTCACCACGATTTTTTTCGCAGAAAAAAATGTCATGTCCATTGTTTTTTGAAATAAAAAAAGAGTAACAGATTTTTTTGCGAAAATATTTTATTTTTTTTACTTCTAGTAACAGATGGAAATAAAAGACATGGAAGTTCTTTTCCAGTAAAATTCAAAGAAATTCAAGGACACACAATAGATGCCGACAAAAGAAAGGCAGTGACATGCTTTGCATGAAAAGACCCTTTCGGGTTGGTTCACAATTCTATAACAAATTTAACTTTCAAATTTTTTTTTGTGCAAAAATCATTTTTATAAGAACTACCTATGTACATCTAATTTTTTCCCTGAAAACTGTATGGTAGGCTAAGCTCTTTGAACCGTGAAAATACAAATTGGTCAAAAATTGATATTGACGTTTCAACCTTCTTGCTTATTCACACTCAATGTGGATAATCCAATTTCTATTGATTTTTTTTATTATGATTTAAAAAAAAATTTTTTTTTATCGTTTCCGTCAAACTTAAGTTCTAAGAAACCAGAACCTGTAAAAATATTTAAAGAAAAAAAAAACAACAACTGAAAATCAGGGCCAATAGAAGAGTTTAATAATTTTTGTTTAACTTTATTTTCTTCAAAATTATCTACACTAAATTATTACATCATCTCTATACTTTTTTTTCTTCGAAAACGTAATATGTGTTTTGTTTTTGTTTATATTTGTATATACAAAATCAAATAAACTTTAATTTTTAGGAAAATAGTAAACGCTTAAGTATGCTCCGGATCCTAGAAATATAACGAAAAAATTATGTTAAAGATTGTTATTTTATATTAGAAGAAATTTATCTTACTCCTCATAAGCTTCCGTTCCTTCGGATGTTTTTTCAAAAACTTCATTTAAATTTGATATTATGCCTAATTCGTTAAGTTTCGTATATCTTTCTCTAGATCTCGAATCTTTTCGACGCACAAAATTTCCTATTGCAAATAATGTGCCAGCTTGAAGTTTTAAATCCTTGTGGCTCTATAAACACAAAAAATAAAAAAAATAAAATTATTTGCTGGTTAAGTCTATATATAAGCATTTTTTTTTTTTTGGTTATTTTATAATTATTACCAGAAAACTACCCAAACGTGTCAATACTTTATCATCATCAATAATATAATCCTTTACTTGCGCGCCAGCCGCAATATTACCCACTATACAGAGTGCCTGCTCTTTAACTTCAGAGGGATGTTGGGAGTCCAAGACCATGTTTACCGCCTGCATTACCTGTGACGAATATTCCGACATAATATCGTCGATGTGTAGAGATTTGCTTAGCAAATTTCTTAACAATCCAAGAGTTTTCATTATCACTCTTGTGTCGGAATCGTTCAGAAGCTCAAGAATTTTATCAGCTCCTAGACAATTTATGATTTTTGTTTTAACATGCTGTTCAGCCTGGAAGGCCATATTCATAAGAGCCCAACTTCCGTTCAATCGCAAGGCAGGGTCGGCATTTTCCGTTAGTTGACATAACATCTCTACAACTCCTGAATCAAGCATTGGTTCCTTTGCTGGAGAAAACTCGAGCAGTAGGTTGCATATTGTCGATGTTACAACTGTTAGTAGCTCATTTGATGGTTGTCCGGATAAAAGGGCCATAAGTGGTTTCCACACCGAATGATCCTTGAATATTAATATTTAAAATAAAATATAAGAAAAAATATATCTATTGACAAAAAAAAAATAAACCTACTTGAAAAGTTGTCCTTAGTTGCTGTACCGAACGGGAAAGTGAATGTAAACATCGTACTGCAGCTAGTCGTACCTATTTTTGTCATTTTAAATGATGTTAAAGTTTTATTTATAAATTAAAAATGATTACCTGAGGATTTGAATCACATAGACCCTCGAGAACTTTTTCCATTAATCCCTTGGTCTCGATTATTTTTTTCCTTATATCTTCATCGTTGGCTCCCAGCGAGGCAAAACATCGGAATGCCGCTTGCCTCAGCAAAGCTAATTGACTTTGTAGGAGCTCTGATAACGATTTTATTAAATGATTACATATCGCAGCGAGACGTTGTAATTGTGAATCAATCTACTTATAATACTTACGATTATGTTTAAACTGTTCAGGTATTATTAAATTATTATATTTTTCGAAGTAATTACCTCGGCTAAATAAGCCAGTGTCTCGGCCGCTGATGCTCTTGTATATTGATCAAAATCATCCGTACATAGTCTAGCTAAACAAGGGAGGGTTCTATAGACAATTCTATTGTCTGTTGGCGGAAGAGTACCTGACCGATGTATGTATGTTAAGCATCTTGCGGCTGTGAGCTGAATTTCCGGATTACGAGCTCTTGACAATAAAGACGAAAGGATATCCGGCATTGATCTGCCTTCGTAGCTAAAAATAAAAAAAAAAATTATTTGTAGCAGCTTATAACCTATTTGCTACGAAAAACAATATTTCTTAAAGTACGTTATTATTATTAGGCAAGCTCCTTTGGATCTTTTTAATACTTCTCAGGAGTAGATGATGAATAAATGTTTTAATTTTAATGAAAGTAAAATCTTAATCTAATCTTCAATGCTCATAACTCGTCAAGGAATAGACCTAGAGAAATGAAAATAGCATTTTTGTGATATAGGGAGTAAGAACTTTTCATTGCTCGTATGATTGAGGAAAAAAGTCTTTGAACGCTAATATCACTTGAAATTTTTTTTAATTTTGTAATGTTTAAAAACTAGTGGTATATTTCCAAAAAAAAGCGTCTTAATAAGCGCATTACTGTTAACTGAAGAGTCGTAAGTGAGGTAGCTGAGACGAAACGCAAAAATTTTATGGACTAGATGCCGTATAAAAGCTATTTTGAATCAATAATTCGACGAGTCCAATTAAGTAGTGCTAAGTCTTCAACTTGGCTGATTTATTTAAGTAGTATTTCAATAGATAATGAGCTGTCCTTCCATTATCTTAGAAATGTTAAAGCTTTGAACGGCAAGCGCAAGTGCTTATGATGCATCTCAGCATTTTATTTTATTTTTTTTTTTATATGAAACTGATATGATTCACTAAATATGTAATATAATAAGTAAAAATTTATCAAAAAAGAGAACTTATTTAGTTGCAAATTGAATCAGGAAGTGAGCTCATATGACATAAAATTTCAACTAAGAACGGTTTATATCGAACAGAAGCATGATTGTTCATATTATTAATTAGTTGGTTTGAGGAGTACATACTTCTACTTCTACTACTTTTTTGTGTGGATATAGAAGATAATACAATATGTATTTGAAAATATTTTGATCCATGAATAGAGGTTTCATTCTTAACTAGTATTTTTTTTAAATGATTTTCGTGTATCAAACCTTAGACTTCCCTGACCAATGGTAATTTTCTTCTTTGCTCCAAAAGCATGACTTCTGGCATAAGGGAGACGATATTACGTTTAAATCAGAGCAACCCATCTCGTTATTTTGCTATAAAATATTAACAAGGAGCTATATAGGAAATATTATATAGATATAATTTGCAGTACTTTGTTTACAAACCCCACCCATAAATGCAGAAAATGTCCTAATAGTTTTAAAAGCATATTTTTAAATTCGTACCCACCTAACTAATATTTTATATTCATTAATGAATTTAATGAATCCAAACATGTAGAGGCCACATAAATGTCGATATCAGTTTAAAGGGTCAATTATGCTCTGAGTCACTTGCTCACAGCATAAGCTTTAGAATGCTTCGATTTTACCCAAATCATTTATTTATAAATAAATTATTGATTTTATTTAACTTACCTTGTTACACAGACATTGTCAGAGACACAACGATTTGTAAAGCACATACAAGCCAAACACCTTAACGCCGGTACTTGAAGAACATCATGCTGGGAACTTATCATGCGGGCTAAGAATATAATTGCACCGGCCTGGCACAGAAGAATCTGTTCATTGTATGTGTTGCATATTGGAACAAGAATGCTGGTAACATTTGCTTGAATGTGCAATGAACTTTCAATAGACGCTAGACCTAGACGGAGAGAACACACAAAACTAATTGAATCCAGAAACCTTGAACCTTTAAATTATTCATAAATCAACATACTCATTAGATGCGGTAGTGTCGTGTTATTTGCATACAACAGACCAATTGGAGCAAAAGGAAATTGATAAATTGATCGCAGGGCAGACAAACAATGCGCTGCGATTCTTTGGTCAACATTTGGGATTAGAACTTGGGCAATCAAAAACCGCACTATGTCGTAGTCGTCGATAAGTTTTTGAACTTGTTCTGCAGATCCTTTAGCTAGAGAACCTAAATAAATTGGAAATGAAAAAATTGTTATGCACTCATTATAAACAAAAATTATCCAAAGGAATGTTGCATCGCATTCGCATGACAGGTTGCCAATGCCAATGCATATATATGTACATATATATTATTATTATACCAACCAATGACAATTAGAGCATTCAATCGGATGTTAATATCCTCATCGGGGTTGCCGATTTTCTCCACCAACTTTGGAACGATTCCTTGTGATATCACATAGGCTTTTTGCCGATTACTGCCAATTACGGCATCAATTATATTGGCTAGAGCTTCTTCACACTGTAATTTATCATTGCCACTTAGTTGGTCAACATAAGACCCACAAGGAATCCCCTACAAAAAAAAATGTAAAATTTTGAAGACCACTTTTTTGGCAATTTAGCGATTTGGTTTTTTTATTTTGCGGAACTATGTATGCAAGTACAGGAATGTTACTTGGAAGCAGGATTTAATATAAATAAATACCTGCAGCAATATAACACTGAGCATTTTTTTTTATTTTAGTTTAATAAATATTACGATTTAAAGAAATAACAAAATGTATATGTACAAATGAAACATAAATAAAACACATTTAAGAAAATACAAGAACTATTTTATTATAAATGAAGTTTAATTGTGCAGGGACATGAAGGTTTCCAATGCAATTCCAAAATGACTCGGATGTTTCCAGTGAAATATTTGAACTTGGATTTGAACATTCCAGGAAATCGGTTGGGTATACAATGGTGTTCTGACGGGGTTGGATCTCTTTTCAAGCCATTCGTACATTAGTACGAGTATTTAGCGTGCTTTTTTCTAGACCCTGAGAGAACGTGAAGAAAAAATTACCGAGGTATTAAACAATTTACATGTTATTTAAACACCATTTCAACTCATACAAATTCATATCTCCAAATGACGTTATTTCAACCAAATTTAAAAAATTACATTCAGACAAATAAAAATTTAGATTCGATTGTGAGCCAGTCTTATAAACCTGAAATTTCTCTATGACTCAGAAAGAAAAAAACGAAAATGAGCTGTGAAATGAAGTTACCTCATTTGTAATGTGAATGTTTTTTCGTAATTCGTGAAATTACATCTTTTCGGCTCTAGTCATAATGTAGTACAAGCCTAGTATACAATTCCTCCACGAAAAAAAATTACATGGATCTTTTTTTGGCTTTTGAATTTTTTATCAAACCAACCCGAATGAAAAAAATTTATTTCTTATTTCGACTTTCTTCACGCAAAACAATATTAATGCCATTATTTTGTGCAAAAAAGAATTAAGCTAAAAATTTCTTTTTTTCTTTTTTTTTATAATTAGCCGCGGGATTTTATGTACCACTAGGGGATTTTATGTACCTTTTATATGTCAGAGACACAGAACCCCAAAAGAACTATAAACTAGGCTTTGCCACACATATATTTCTTATAAAAAGAAGTGCATACTTAGATTAACCTAAATGAAGTGTATTCACCACAATTGTTTTTTCGTAACAAAATTATCAACAATATTCTTTGTGCAAAAAAATAGACTTCAACAGATATTTTTTTTAAACACTTTTTCCTAACACACATATTAATATTAATGTAGTGTTTATTGCTGGATATCATAGAGATAGACAACCAAAATGCAGAAGAACTTAGTAATCCCATTACAAGAAGTTGCCATAATCAGAATTTGTACGTAAAGTCTGTTCACCTGAGTTTGTCCCGCTCTAATTTTCTTCACATCTGCACATGTATCAGCCATAAAACGTAAATCTGAACGTAGCCTTGTAAATAATTTTTTTATAGCAATGGAATTTTCAATATCTCTTATGTATAGTTTATTTGACATTTCTTCAGGCCTACCTTGCGTCAAACAAATCGACCTTGGTACACACAGAATCGAAAGTTTATCGTTTGTAAGTGCACGAAAAATAAATTATACTTACTTCGCTGTTCGCTCCCATCATCATTACCCATTTAAACAATTAAATTTTCTCAACAAATCTGCATTAAAAAAAATTGCTCTCTTCCATTTTAATTAATTTAAAAAAAAGGGAAAATGGGCTTGAACAAAGGAGTAAATTTAAGTGATATAAGCTCATCGGAACAAACTGAATTATCAGAAACATTTTATGTAAACAATAAGAAAAACACTATTTTTCAAGTTTCACTCTCCGAAAAAGGATTTAGCTTGAAAAAAACCACCAATGGTATTGTGAAAGAACGAGTGATTGAAATTAACGATATAATTGGTAGTCATTGTATGCGAAGTAAGAAAAAATCCAGAAACAATATCGGTTCGTGTGCATGTTCCTCACCCAATGTCAAGGATGTGAAAAGTGTATTCGAAGAAGGAAGCGGCATAGAGGCTTCCGGAGGCGGAGAAGAGAACTGTGATTCAAGTGCATATCTCTATGTGTATGCTTATGTGCTAAAAAAGAGCTTGCGAAATAATATGAGACGTGAACGAACGGTGCTCACGTTAAGATTTCGGTCGTTTGATAAATATGACGATAACAACCGCGAAGCCCTCAAGTGGCATGCCCACATTAAGAGATTACGAAATACTCTAACTGGCATTGGCATTAATTCCATGTTCAGTTCACAAAATAAAATGTTGGTCATACTGAATCCAAAGTCGGGGGCAGGGAAAGCTCGAGAGTTATTCCATCAGGAAGTGGTACCTGTTTTTGTTGAGGCAGAGATATCTTATGATCTTTATGTAACCAAGTATGCCAATTATGCCAAAGAATTCATGCGGACCAAAGGAATGGCCAATTGGCGAGGGATTATTGTTGTTGGTGGCGATGGTATTTACTTTGAAGTTATTAATGGACTTATGCAGCGCCAGGATTGGAGAGAGACCTTTGAAAGGATATCAATTGGAATTATTCCGTGCGGTTCTGGCAATGGACTGGCCAAGTCTATATCCTTCTCGAATAAGTATGTCAATTTTTTGTGTACCTTCTTTATTTTTTTTATTTAAAATGCAAAATATAACCAGATCGTTTTTTTTTTCTATTTGTTTTCGTTTTGTGGATTTGTCATTTGACAAGCAAAGTAATTAATGAAATTAGTAAGAAAAAACACGTTCATAATAATATTATTTTATGATTATTATTCATTTCAAATGCAAATTTAAATCTGGGCTACTTGGTCACTAGCGTGTCCACTATAAAAATTAAAAACCGGTTATGATAATTATAATTTAAAGTCTGTAGAGAGACAAACAAAAATTCGAAAAACCACAATCCCCCCCAAAAAAAATACAAAAAATTCGTAACACAAGACAACCTAACTACTTGACCAAACTTAATGCAATATCTTCGCTCAATTTAACACAACTCTTTACCCAAATAAAACAGTCTACGCAATACTTAATCATACATTCAATCAAAAATATATTCACTTTCTAAGTGATCATTTGATTTAATAAATTATATGCACCTCTTGTTAGTTGAATTGACCTGGTGAATGGTGATGCCAACAAGAAGTTCATAAAAATAATTCAAAGAACACATTTGTAGAAAAAATATGAAATCAAAATAATTTATAGGTTGCTACGTTTTAAAATGGGTACCATTTACTTTTCGTCACAAAAAAACGAGCGTACCTATCTGAATACACAATGCTTTCTTTTTATTAATATATGAAGCACAACATTAGTTCGATGATGTACTGAATGACTAGCTAGGCGGTTCAAAAAATTCCATTTCTGACAATTTTATTTGACAAATAAAATAATTTTTTCTTATTTAGATTTCTGGTCATTTTTTCGCCTTTTTTCAACAATTTTTTGTACTGTTGGAAATTTTTTTCCAGACAAAAATTTTTATTGACAAAATTAAAATAATTTTTTTCGAAATTTAGCACCATGCATTTTTTGTAGTATTAAAATATACATATTGAAAATTCCAAAAATATTTTCAATATAAAGAAATTGCGCCTGTCTGGCAACCAAACTGTGCACCAAAAAAAAGTGAGTTAAAAAAGACAAATTTATACCGCTTTCGTAGAAGTAAGTCCACTGGAGATTTGATGGTACCTACATAATATTGTTTGGTATCAAGCTCTCTCATCGAAAATGGGTCCACTTGGTATCGATGATTCTATTCCTCGTTAAATTAGAAATTACCTTTCAGATCGCTCAATACAGTAGCATTAGATGGTCTCGATAAAATAAATGGTGGTGTGGTTTCGGAAAAAAATTGTAGGTAAAAAAAAATTGTCAAAAGAAAATTGGGAAACAATTTTTTTTCAAAATTTTCTTTTCACAACATTAAAATTAAAAAAATGAATAATAATAGTTGCCCTTATAAAATTGTGTGTTAAAAACGCCAACAAAGCCAACCAATTTACACAATTAAATAAGCTAACTCTAGAAATTTTTTCAGACATTGCGAATATGTACTTTAATTTTTAAACTTGTTTGAAAAATATGCAAAAAGTGAGTTAATTCCAAGCCAAAGAAATAAAATATGTGATCAAAAATTAAGATTTTTGAATTTTGCGCGCGCGACTTTTTGAATTTTGCGCGCTCTGTACACTTAATACCATTTTTTACACAAAAACTAATACAAACTCTCTGCTTCATTATTTTTAAGAGCAAAAAATCGCCGAGCACTCAAAACTAGTCTAACTTTCTTCTCATATAAAAACAACAGATGCTATGTATATAGTCAAAACTGTGAACATATTATCGTTTGCTCACAGAACAAACAAAAAAATAAATTAGAGTGTACTGAGCCCGCGAAATTCGAAAAGACACCTTATTTTTGATCACACCTCGTATGTCCCTACAATTTACAATTATACTATACATATTTAAACTAATCGGTGAATTGTTCATATAATGTTTAAATTTGACTGCATTGATACCTATATTGTATATTTGAATACACTCGTAAGTAAAACTTTGCACTGAAAAATACATATTTTTGTAAAAGAATGGAGAGAAAATATATTTTTTGGCCAATGGATTTAGAAATATTGTGTTTATGTTATATCATCATAATCCTGCTATAAACGTTCAGGTGTACCTGGGGTATATAAAAAAAAAACTCTGAGTGTAATTAAACAAAATTTAAAGCCCTTACTTGTCAACTTAAGAGTATTACATTTTTTCAACGAATCAAAACGACTCAATAATGTTCCCCGAAAATGCCTATACATCCAACAGTTTTCTTTCACTTACTTTCCAATTGTTAAAAAAAAAATTGATTTACAAAAAATTGATCTTATCATAAAATTTCAAAATAAATTTGCAACTTGTTTTCAGATAAAAAAATATATCACTTTTAAAAGTCAGGCGTTTAACCTTTGAAATTCAATTTTATCTCAAAAGATTGTCGGAGTTTCTTTATAATACAGCTGAGAACCAGTTTATTGACAACTTTATGTTATGTTATGAAAGTCTTAGTCATCTCATAACAGCACACCTTATACTCTATTCATATTTGTTTTCCAAATTGGTCATTACTGTTATTACAAAACAAATATGCAAAAATCAGTATGATTTAATTTGTTTGTTTCCTTATTTATTTTTCTTATTTTTCATTGTATAATAATATTCCTGATACTCAAAAAAAAAAAAACTTTTTAACTCGATATCAATCTGTTTATTTAACGTTGCCACCTGCACATGCTGATAGTGCTGTGCATTCAAATTTGCGCAAATTATTTTATTATTAAAAAAAAAAACTATCAACAGAAACTGTGTGTGCAATTAAATTAAATTTAATAGTATAAAAAAAAAAGTTGTTACGAATCAATCGGCGAACCCCAAAAGTGGAGTACTAGAGTGAAGCAGTAGAGTGAGAGAGTTCTGGTCCCACTCGAGATCATGACAATCGCCGGTAAATGAAGAAGAATAATTAAAATTTACAAACATATGTACATACATATATATGTATGTAGACATACATATGTAGATACTGTACATTTATTGTGATATTAATGTGCGAAGCTTTGAACAACGATTTGTTTGTTACTTATTTATCTCAAAAAAATATCTAATGATTTCGATGATTTTTTTGGTGGGTTTTTGTAGGTAAATAAAATTATTTAGTCAAAGGATATTTAAGAAAAAAAACCTTTATTAATGGTAGAACCCTATAGAACCATATATTTAGTTATCAATTTTCTCATTTTTTTTTCTCATTATGATTTCTAAACCTAAATAACTTCAAACACAATTTTTTAGATTAAAAAAAATATTAGTTTATTGTTTTTTTTTTTTAACTTGAGTATTTTATCATAAAAACATTTTCTGAAACGATTTTTTCATAAATTCATATTTTTTTCACTTTTGAGCTAAAAATTACTATTTTCTGATTCATTTTATCATTGAATTCAAATAATAATTAATTCTATGCTTTTTGAAATTTATCTTTTATGACAATTCTTGTTTTTATATTTTTTTTTTAATTTATTTAAGTTATTAATATGGTTTATTTTATCAAAATATTAACAAATTATTTCAAACCATTAACGAGATGAAGGAAAAATATGTTGGTATCAATTTTTTTCGAAAAATAAACTTCAAACCTCTATTTCCGTTATGCATTTTTTTTAAATAAATTTGAAATTAACAGAGTACCTTCAAGATTTTGCTAACCCATTTTCGGAAAAATATAAAAAAAATTATTTTTTTTTGTAATATGAACCACCAGCAGAACTCACAAAAGAATGTTGTGTACTTTATTTGAAGCGATGAATGATTTGAACTTTTAGATCAACATACATAACAAAACCTTGCCCTACAGCCCAATCAAAAATTGCATTATTTAATTATATTTTATGGATCTCTAAATAAGCTCCAAACCAAATAAAAATGTTCCAAATTTTTGCAGATTATTATTTATAATTATTTTAATTGAATAAATTATGATTTTCAAAAGAAGTACAAAATAGTTTAAGACGTAATAATTTAGATCAAAATTAGAAAAAAGAATGCAATGGATGGATATGTTCAATTTTTGATTACTTAAATTTTGTGTATGGATTAATGATTGAGTGGCTTAATACAAAATATAGAAAAAAACTGTTAGCTTATTGTTGCTCACAATAAAACAATTAATGAATCTGTCCAATACAATCCGGATTGTTGTTAGCAGCACTGTATATAAAAAGATAAGTAAGAAGAACGATAAGATTTTTTTTTTAATCCGTTAGACTTTCGATTGAAAATGATGATTGTGATGGCGAACATGTCGAGTGATAGTACCTATATATTCATATTTCATATACATATAACACTGGTACTTAAAATCTAGTTAATATCAACAATCAAAAACATCTAAAAAAAACGAACACTTAATACACTTAAAATATTGACGTTAATAAAATAATTCAGATCATTTACCCTTTCTTAAAATATCAAAGGCAAACACCAAATTCAATTAACAAATAAAATTTATATTTAGTATTCAATGCATGTGGGTTGTGGGTGTATATTGTTTACTTTCAAATTAAGAAAGTTTACGATCATTTATCACGTATCGCACCTCTTCCTAATTATTATGTCTTCGGAAATTGGAATGTGTGTCGTGTTGTATATTAAATATCTACTTATGAAAACTTTTAAATGTATTTTTTGTGTTTCATATCTAGGTCGCTACGGATCTCATTCTCTCTCCACCTATATAACTTCATGTTAAAACAATTATTGACTGGCCTTCTATTTCCTTCAAATACAATTTTTTCGAAATGCTAAAAGGAGTTTAATAAAACAGCAGGTTCAATATCATGTGTATTAGGGTGGTGGAATTTTTTTGATTAAAACAGTTCCTGCTGGGTGCATTATACTCCAGCATCTATTAAAAAAAAATTATTGATCCTCAAAATCTCACGTTATGGTTTGAAAGTTGCCAATTCTTTCATCAAATTCCTTTGCTTTTTTCTAAATTTGTTAGCTTAAATCAAATTTAGATTTTTTGTATTGAATCTAAAAATAATTACTTTTTTTCAATATTTTTGTCGACTTTCTGTATTGAATGAGCTATCATTTATCAAAACTATAGGAAAAAATTATTTGTTTTTCTTGTTTTAACCCCAGTTTATTTTGAACAAAGGCTGTTTAAGTTTTTTTAACTCAACACAAAGCCAAAAAAGTATGTAACCAATACGTTTACAAAAATCTGTCGTATGCCATATTGAAAATACTTAACCCAATAATTTTTTTTTAAATCTTGTTTTTAACAAATTTCTAAACCAAGACACCAAACAAAACAAAAAAAAATGATCATGTTTTCGTTTATACTTAAAGAACCTCTCTTTAATTGGCTGTTCTAATCAAACTTATCATCCAAACACAAATCATCTTGAGACCCAAATAACTTTTAATCCAGAAGATAAGCTTTATTGGACGCGTCGGCGTTCCAAAGGCAAAACTCACTATAAAACTATTAATAAAATGCACTTTTTAAGAAAATCAGAGTGAAACGTATTTTGGAGATTTGAGTATTGCTTTAACACACATATAACGGTATTATTACATAAGAACCGGGCAAGTTTCTCAATATTTGAACACTATTAAAATCTATATTCAATTAAAACTATTAAGTCCCTTGGAACTATAGAATGCTACGATAATCAATTATTTTTAATTTATTCAGTTAAGAAAAATGTCATATAATCTAATTTATATTTATACATACCTACAATAATTTTAAAAATAACAACAAACATGAGAATACATTTTCTAGACAATAAATGTACAGTCAGTGTTCTTTTAATGAATTGTTTATATAATTTATTTTTCCCAACCCAACGAGCTTCGGTGCTTAGCGAACCAAAAAAAAAAACAACAACAACAAACAAATTAATTTAGTGAATAATAATAAACAATTACATTGTATAATAGCTTTAAAAGATTTTATGTGAAAATAAATGTTTTCTAAACTAAATTTAAATTTCTAACTAAATTTCAATAACAATAGGTAACTTTTCTTCTTATACATATAGTGGGTGATCAAATTATTACGGCCACCAAAATTTTTTTTTAGGATTTAGTGCAGATAAATATTTTAAATAACCACATAAATATATTTTTTTCTACCTTAAACTATTTTGTGATCAATTGACTTTAAAAATTATAAGTGGTAATTCAAATAGCGTCTATTTTGCAATATTTATTTATTTTATACCAAGAGTTGAGGCTGCTATGTAACTGCCAGGGAAGGTGTGAGAAAATATTAAATTTTTAGAAATCCTAACCGTTTTTAAAACAAAAATAAGTACTTTTAGGTAGTTAATAAGCATCTTTTCAAATAAAGAAAAACAAATTGAAAATAAAAAAGTTTGTTTCCATTGCGTTTACATTAAAAAAAACTGTAATAACATACAATTGTTAGTTTCCATTCGTTTTTTCTGCACTTTCTTTTTTATGAAACTCAGTTTAGTAAATGCATTTTCTATATAATATTGAGATTAATTTAACGGAAATCGATTTACTTATCCCGAATAGTTTAATTTAAAAATCATTATGACTCCTGATTATATTTTTTATATGCATTCGAACTGGATTATTCTCAAAAGAACCTACATTTTTTTAGTAGTGTACGACATTCTTACATCCTCAAATTGTTTACAAAATTTGGCTATTTAGTGAAAATGTAATATTTATAGGATGCGTTAAGCAAGCCTCAATTTAATTTTTTAATGTAACCTGAAATAGAAAATACAATAGTAGGGGTATTCATGCAACGAAGGAAAACTCGGATAAACCTCGGAAACCAGATAATTTTATCTCCGCAGAAACGAGCTGTCAAAATTTGTATGGGAAAAATATTCTGCAAACCAGATAAATTCATCTCACAAATTTGATGCAGAAAGAGAAGAAATAAACCTTATAACATAACGTTTCGAGAAGTAATTTGTGGCGTTCAGTTGTGACAGCTGATTATTTCTCACATTTATGCAAGAATTTTTATGGGGTGCTCATACAAACGTGAAGCGGAAAATTATATCTTTCTGCAAAGCGGAAAATTATCTCGTTGCATGAATACCCTTAGTATTTAGATTGGAAAAAAAAATCCTGGAAATTAATATTTCTATTTTAAGACACGGTTCTAAAAAATTTTACGAATTTTTGATATTCATTTAAATTCAATATAAAATCGATTTCCTAAAAACCATGTTTTTCGATTTTCAAAAACTCGTGTATTCATCTTGAATTTAAGAAATTCTGTGTTGTTTTACGGTTCTCTCTTTTATCAGGAATATAAGCAAATATTAATTTTACTAAATAAAATTTAAAAGCAATTTTGTAAACGTGAATGAAATAATCTTAAAAAATGTTTTTTTGCAATTCTTAAGTAAAACTCTATAAATTGTCAAATTGATTCGCTTAAATATTTTTCCTTACTTAATAATGAAAGTTTTATATGTAAAACAATTAAAGAAATATATTTTTATTGATTTTTAACATTGATCGTCATCAAAAGAAAACAAATAGAAATATTTCAATCAATTTATTCCAAAATTGTTTTTTTTTTTTAATTCAATTTTTGGGAATTTTAATTCTTAACCGAAGCGATTAAAGATCTTTTTGAAAAATATTTAAATATCCCAGTTATTTTGTAACATCCTATAAATAGATTTAATCAAACTGTTTTTTGTTTGAACTTTTTTTATTTATGCACTAATTTAAATGTTTGATTTGCAATATTTCAGTGAACCATATCAACCAAAGCCAATTTTGAGTGCAGCTTTGACTGCAGTACGTGGAAAAACAACACCTATGGATCTGGTTCGTGTGGAAACCCGCTCTCAGGTAATTTTATTGCTTTAATTTTTGTTTGTGTTTGATTTTCTTAAAGACTCAAAAGTTTCGGTATGCTAAAAATGTGAGCTCATAATATTAACGTATAGATTATTCGAAGCGCACTTTACCTTTTCGCATAGGATTTGAAACACATGAGAAAAAAAAAATGTTCTTGCTTGGATTTTTGTTTTTAAAATTTAATACGATAATCTTAATGTTAACCAAGACCCTATGTGTAGCTGCATGTAAAAATTTTACGTTGTACGAAAATGGTATTTGCCGTAGATTCAACCGTTTTAAAATTACAGCTACCGAAAGCCATCGAAAAAATATTCTTATAAAAATAACCTGATTTAGTTTAACTATTTAAGACATTTAAGTAATGGTCATCTCTTTTTGTCAAAAAACAAATTAACCAAAACTTTATGTAGAGAACCAATTTTCCTTTCCAACGGTACCTAATACTACTTTTTCATTTCTGTTGTAATTTTTTAGTATTATAAAAAAGTATGTGGTTAGTTTGGAAACTTGTAGTTTTTTTTTTATTTTTTAACAAACTTAAAAGTTTTAAAACTCCATGAAAGGTACTTTATTTTCTTTGAAACACAATGAAGATAGGAGTACAACTACGTGTGTGGTTAATTCTAAAATATCATTTAATCGAATAAGGAAAAATTAAAACTCAGGAATTCGATAACCGGCTTTAGTAAAAAAAAATAAATACATCTGTTGCGTGATTAATAATTAGATTTGTAACTTAGACACAAAAAGAAGTTTGAAGAAAGCAAAAAAATCAATTAAACGAGACATTTATATGAGATATTGATTATTATTATTATTGAGTTTCAAAACCTCTGCATGGCCATGGTGTTGAAATGGGGATGGTTCGACTCGAGAGCTACTAAAATCACTAAAATCCTACTATATAGGTACATATATTCCGATTTTGCATATAAACGACGCACGTTCAAATATCCACTGTCAATGCCCTGAGTTCCAACTCTGCAATTCGATTCGAAAATTTAAGCTGTTTCAAAGTTTTTTTCCAATAATTTTATGTTAAAATAGAAAATAAATAACAAAGAAATTATATTTTCCATATATATTTACCGAGGCACACTTCATATCCAAGGACAGTTCACACCAAAATACAAACCCAAGGCAGTGGATATATACCTCACTTTTGCATTAAAAAAAAATTGCAATTGATATGAATTGTCCCTGGGTATGAAGTGTCCCTGGATTGATATGGTGTGTACTGGTATATCCTTTATAAATATCAATTAACCATCAGTATATACATAATTATGTTTAATAATAATTAATTTTCTAGATTTTAAATTTCATTTCAGATAATGTTCTCGTTTCTTTCAATTGGTTGGGGCCTAATATCAGACATCGACATCGAAAGCGAACGATTACGAACACTAGGCTATCAGAGATTTACTGTATGGTCGGTACATAGACTAATTAGCTTACGCACATATCATGGAAAACTATCATATCTTCCTAAAACATCTGAAAATGATGAAAAAAGGGACAGTTGTAATACAACTTCAACAAACAGTTCTCATAAACACAACTTGAGCATAGACACCTCTTATTCAAAAACGGACTCTTTCGATTCTACCGAAAGTCCAGAATTAAATGAATATGGCGAAGTAATATCATTAGAAACATCAGCAGGCTCTGAATTCTTTAGACAAAGAGGCAACAGCTGGTATTCGGCTACGTCGCGTAAAAGCGCCTACTTTTCGATAGCAGAGAGCTTATACCAAAGTATAGATGGACAGGAAACCGGTTCCATTGAAAAGAGATCATCCCAACAAAATACATTCCAAACTTATGGACCGAGTCCCAATGCTCCATCTTTGATGAGTCCAGTTCCTGATACATGGACAACAGAAGAAGGAGAATATGTTATGGTACATGCAGCTTATCAATCACACTTGGGTACTGATATATTTTTTGCTCCTTCTGCAAAACTGAGCGATGGCACTATATGGTTGGTTGTAATACGTAGTGGGGTTAGTAGATCGCAGCTATTAAATTTTTTACTCAATTTGAGTTCGGGAACTCATTTGCCATCGAAAAGCAATGAATTCATTAAAATTATACCAGTGACAGCATTTAGAATAGAACCGACCGGAACTGAAGGTATTATAACTGTGGACGGTGAAAGAGTCGAGTATGGTATTATACAAGGGGAAATATTTCCCAATATAGTTAATGTGATGGTACCCTAATGAAAAGTACAATTTTATGTGTTTTTTTTTTAAAGTATTATATTGAAAGTATATATTGTTAGTATTAATGTTTTTGCCATTTGTTAAATGTAATATTATTCTTAAAGGTTAAGGGAGAATACTGTAATATTTCTTTATACATTCCATATTATATTAAATTCCATTAGAACAAATATTAACAAATGAAATGTTTTATTTGACAGAAATATTTCCCTTCCTTATTAAAGCAAGTATTATTTTAGGGGATCTCATTTTAACAGATATTTTTTTCACGAAACATTGGAAACATAAATGAAATTTAACCTCCCTTCGAAATTTATTGGTATCGTGAATACATTTTCCAGAGGAATTCAATTCTCATTAAATACTACGGGTGGCGTCCAGTTGAACTTATACCAGGATTTAGGAAAAAAATCGACGCTATTTGCATGAAACATCTACGAGAATTGAAATTTTTAATTGAATATCAAAAACAAAATTGCAGAACTAATTCGTACGTCTCTCCAAACTACGTTCGCAAAGTAAGCATCGAGAACGAAAATCTGTTCTTTTTTTTCATTTAAGAATGCTATCGTTCGATTGTTGTGTTTTGATATTTTTTGTTTAAACGTGTAAATTCGTTAAAAATTAACATTATTCAGTTTTGTCATGAAAATTTTCTTAATTTTCGTTTCTCATAAGTGCTCTACGCCTGTAGTTTTTTTTACCGTTCGTTTCATATCTCCAATAAAAATCATAAATTACACCATTATAAGGCACGAATGAATGGGACGTCAAAACGATTTTTTGTAAAGTACAATATTGAAATGATCCAAAGACATTTGAGGCAGGTCAAACCGAAGATTTTTCTGCAACTGCAGGTAAGTATAAAATGTATTTATAGGTTATGGTTATGATTACGGCTTCTAATTAACGTGGAGACCTGGCTACAGTATGTATTTTTAAACCGATCAAATTCGGAAGCAGTTTCAGCTATGTAATCTGTTGGTAATGTCTGTTTCAGTTTTAAGTTATACACTAAGTGACAAATAATTCAGGGTTTAAGTGGTTGTTGATCTTTTTGAAGTTTGAAAGCTAAAACTAAATAAATTGAATAAAACATTTAATCTTTTTTTTAAGGATAATAAGCATACCTTATATATGTATTGAATTTATTTACTTCTATAATTTGTTTAATATTTTACATTTTTTTATATTTCTAGATTGCGTTAAGTAAATGATAAACAAATAATATCTGTACAGTGTACAACCGTAAAAACCGAAACAATATTATGTTGTTTTGTTTTTGTTTCATTCTAAATTATTTAAAACTCAGCAATAAATTATTTATTTATCAAATTTGAATTCAAGATCAGTAGTAAAAAACAAACATTAGTATTATTAATATATCATTATGCTTATTATATTATTTTTGTTTTAATGTTATTTCAAATATTTACACACGTTTTATTATGTTATATTTTCTTTTTAATTCCTTAATTTTTGTACGTTTATTATAATAATTCTGTTTTTTTTTTTTCTCTAAACGTATATTCATAAAAATATACTAAGCTTAAAACTTATTTACTTTACTACACATTTCACTTATTACTTAAAATACTTAAAAATGAATAGCAAAATTTACATATTATTAACGAATTATTAAGTTTTATAAATACAAATATATTATTTTATATTTAAAGATATTATTTCACATTGCATGAAGCATTATTTGCCACCGTTTCACGAAAGTTTTTAATTTTTTGAACAAAATATCCTTCTACGCTTTCCGCACATTTATAAAATGCAGATTCTTTAGGATTGTAATAGCGGCAGTTATCAAATATTTTTGTCATATCTCCAATGAATTCGGACAGTTTTGTATATATCTGAGCATTTATTTTCTTTTCAATCTTTTTTAAATCTGGAATAAAAAATTAATGCATATTAACACGTTTTTATTATTAATTTCTATAAATTACCCATTGGCTCTTTTATAACTTTATAATAGTCCGGGGCTTCTTCCGGGTCAACCGGTTCCATAAAAGGCCACGCATTTTTGTGATTCTATAAATAAATTGTATTATTTATTTTATAAAGCCATATATTCTAGACAACATGTTAATCTAAAGTACATACCTGCATTTGCTTCATAAGTTTTTTTAATTCTTCAAATTCATTACTGGTAAGGCTTTTCATATTTGCCATATTGATGTCATTATTTCTTTGGCAATCGGGACATATATACTCATCGATGAATTCAGCTTCGCTTTGTACAATTCCAACGCAGCGGCCATGGAACCAGTCCTGGCATTTATCACAGCATATATAAAACTGTGATTCGTCATATGGCTGTTTACATGAACAATATAATTCTTGTGTATCTCTAGCACGACGACACTCTTCACAAATGAATTCAGATAATTTTTTTGAAGCTTCTTCGGTAATATCAACACATTCTCCATGAAACCAATTGCTACACAGATCACAACCAACGTAAAATCTGAAATAAAATTAATAAATTGTATTTTTGATACGGAAATAACTTGGCGGTTTAATAAATAGAGATTGTGATGTGAAAAAGGCGTATTTGAAAAATTAACCTGGGGATCTTTGTACTCTGTGGACAAATTCCTAAACGCAACATCTGCGAACCCGACAATGTTCAATTTTTGACCTTCTGTCATTAGCTTCTTCTAAGATTTTCGTTTTGTGAAGGAATCGACTTGTCTCGGTTCTAGAGGTATGATTTACTTTTATGGTTCCGTGTTTCTTGCAGGTTTTCCGTGTAGGGGTATCTTTTAGGGTCACTTTTTTTCTGATGCTAAAATTCTTGTTTAAATATTTGTCATTTGTTCACTTTGCTTCTCTGACTGAATGGCTAGAGTTACAGTATGAAAGTCATACATCACTATTGACTGTAATTTTTTAAGAAAGTCTAGCCTAGTACTGCCAACATACATATGTATTTCTATTTTCAATCGCAGAACCGCTTTTTAGAATTTAAAAGAATGCATTGAAAGCGATCCGCAGCGCTTTTTGGAATATCCCTAAAGTGTACAATATTTGTTTATGTTTATTTCAATCTGACATATCCATCATTTAACATAACGGAACATTTAAATATTTTTTACTTTACTCCGCAATTTAAGATACTAAATCCCAATTTTGCAGTGCAAACTCAACCGAATAAATCTTCAATGTTGAACACTAAAGTAACATTTATACTTACTAATTGAGTCTAAACGGTTGAATTGGGAAACTCAAATTTAAGAACTTAAATAAACTAATGATTATTCAATAAAGAAAAAAAAGAGGTTTAAAAGATTGCAAATTCATTTTGAAATTAGCAAGAGGAGCATGTATTATGAAAACAAGCTATTCATGTAAAAGCTTTGGTCAAATAAAAATGTTTAAAATTACTTACTTAGTATCATCATAAGGTGTTTTGCATATGCAATACAATTTTTCACGTTTTTTCGACATTCCGGGGAATTTGGAACCTTTCTTCTGTTTACTTGATGTTTGAATTTCTTGATTGCTATCACGCGGCGATTGACTTCATTAGAACACAAAGAAATTAAAATTAGATTTAAAAATATATTGGATAGACTTAAAAAGAAAATCACTTACTCATCCGATCCGGTTTTGAAATTATTAAAGCTTCTATTTTCATTTTCTTGTAGTTCTGGCATCGCGGATGCAATTTCTCGCTGAATTTCAATGTGTAATACCCTTTCTAGAATTGCCCTCTTTTTTAATATATCTTTCTTTAATAATTCTTTATGTCGATTTAATCGCTGTAATTAACATTTAATTAATTAAAAGTTGAATTTTGTAATACAATAATCAACTTACATTAAGCTGTGCAGCGGTTTTCTTTTTTTCATTATCATGTTTCCCTTTATTTTCATTTGAAGTGCTAACTAAACATGTATTATTGCTTTCTGCTTTTCCTGCCGCAAATGCACCAAAAGACAAACATAAATTTTTCGATTTTGCCGGTATATCATCTTCATCTTTTATTCTGCTACTAACTCGCTTTCTCGGTGCATGAACCACTTGTTGTGAGGGGAAAATATTTACATTTGAAATCAGATTTGTAGTGGTTATTGTATTTGTTGTTGTTGTCGTTGGTTGATCTGATTTCATTTGGCGTTCCTGGTATCGTTGCAGGTTTATGAGTTTTTCTTCTATTTCCGGATTGAGATTTTCTTGTCTGAGTGCGTTTTTTATTGCTTGAAATTATGAATGTATTCAAAATAAAGTAATATAATTATTCAATAAAATTTTAAACAATTCAAGAAAACAATACTGATATGCATGCAAAGGCGTGCAAGTAGCCAACAATGTGGTAAATTCGTAAGCTGCATAATTGTTTTGCAAGTTTTACAACTTTTCTCTTTTGCATGAATATTCTTAATATTTATTTTCATTGAAATACAATATGAAACTCACTTTGTTGAATATAATCGGGAGTTATAACAAAAGATTGATTATTTTCCAGGTTTAAGGTTGACACAATTTTAGCTACATCTTTTTGTATTTTTCCTGGTGTATTAAGTTTATTTTGTTTTGTTTCGATTTGATTTGGATATATTTCGGTTTTGATTTCATTACTCTCCGTTTTAATTTGAACCAAGCCTTCACTTGAATTCCTTTCAATGGAATCAATTCGGTCCTAAAAACAAAATACATACATTTTTTATAGGTTAATTTTTGAATGAAAATTATATACTCAAATAAAAATATAATTTAAAATAAAATAGCAATTGAAAAAGATTTTTTTTTACCTAATTTGATTCAAATTGTGTTAATTTCATAATTCTCATCCTAAGATAAGAAACGTTCTGCATTTTAATAACAAATTAATTTTCAACACAAACATACATAAATACATACATAGATTAGATATTTACTTCAAAATTCATTGTTTTTATTTATGTACAAAATTAAATAATGCAAATATTCTTAAATGAGACTGTCTACGTTTATTAAGTTAATTATTTGTATGTTAGTTAGACATTTTACTCACCTTCAAAACCATTTTTTTAAAACTTTGTAACTAAATAGTGTTCCCGAAAAAAAAACGATTTATAAATAAAGGATTATATGTATTTAATCGATAGAATGATTACGATTATGGATGATTGTCTGTTTCTGTAGTATAATTTGTGTTAGTATAAGATCAATTAAATGCATTGGATGTATCTTTTTTGAAACCCCAATTTGGTTAGCATATAAACTTTGATCTATTCTGCTGGTGTGAAATTGGCTATAGTAGTTGATGTCAAAATTGACTTTTATTTTTTTCTGAGTGAAAATATTACAAATTTTAGTTGAACAAAAGTGAATATTTCTTAAATTAGTATATAACGGTTTTTAAAGAATGTACATACATTCCACGGGTTAACTTAAAATAAATCAAGTTAAGTTTTTCTTTAGACTCAATTTAAAACCGGATTGAAGTGACTGAATAGCGCCGAATACTACCTGATATTAGCATTATACTAATTAACGATTTGCGAATTTATTACAACTTTACCAAGCTGATCCCAATTTCAAAATTTTGGTAATTATTATCATGCCAACATAATTTTCTCAGTAATACGTATGTATATTGTATATGTATAATAGATACTTCGATGACTAAAGCTTTTAAAATTTCCGAATTACTATTTTTAAACCAGCATCATGCTAGCCCAAGCGGGCTACGAAAATAGGAACATCCACTATTTTTTGTTATAATTGACGTTAATTTACATAAAATATTTTTTTTTTTCGTAATGAAATCTTTAAATCTCAAAATTCGCCCAAGCACTATTTAATAATTAGTTTGCATTAGGTATTTTCGTTTTTTGCAATTATGATGTAGTAATTTTTCTTCAGTTTTTAAACGGGTATATCGCGAAAATCTAACCCGATGGAGCAATTCTGAGCTTGAAAATAAAATTCATTAGAAAAGAATATGTTGGTTTTTGTCATAGCAAAGGTAACTCTTCATACTTTTTATGAGTGTACTATGTGTTTTTAGAACAGCAAAAAAAAAATGTTAACCTCTTTTATTTATTACTGTTTCTTTGAACGATGATGATATTAAGTAAATGTTTTCTTTTGAATTTTTTTAATTAAAATTCAAAAATGAAGACCAATAAATAAAATTCCGAGAAATAGAAAAAAATGATTCATGTTAATTTAAAATTGATTGATTGATAAACCAAAAACCTCTCATATTATTTACAAACTACTGACATAAAATGCTGTTTATATGAACTTTAGCAGTTAAATAATAATTAAAAAAAAAAAAAAATAACTAAAAATAAATAAACTAAATAAACTAAACTAAATAAAATTTCATAATAATTGATATAATATTTAATACATTTTTTGTCAAAAATATTTCCCCATATTGATCTTGGCTGTTTAAAATAAAACCATTGAGAAATTAAAGGATTCAACTAACACACAGTAAGGAGGATTTTTATTTTACTTTTTGTTTTATTCCAGTAATGTATTGTTAACATAATATAAACTCTGACCCACATGCTTAGTCAAATTATCTTTTCAACGTTTAAGATCAGGAGTGGACTTCAAGATCGGCTTACAGTTCCGTCCATAAATACATAATAAGTACACCAACTTCTGAATTAATCAAGTTGATGAAATTGTGTGACCTTTCCATTCGAGTTCGCTATCAAGGTTTTTTTCCGAATTACCACCCCAAAAATTCCGATTATAAAGGGATAAATAGATAGGTTAGAGATAGCGACAAGGCAGAAACAGTTCCAAGAGCTTATTATTATTATACAGACATGTCATAGAACCAGAGAAATTATTTGTATTCCAATACAATAAAATATTTTTTATTGTATTTTTCGTTTTGAAAGTATCCCAACATCGCAATAAAAAAAATTGGAAGCATTAAGCTATGTACTTTATTGACGATGCATTTCATTTTTATTAATTTTGGAAAATTTAGTTTTCTTTGCAGGTACTTTCACTATACCTTGTTCAATTGAGAAAGGGGCCACCTTGTCTCTATTAATAAAACGTAAAAATATCATCAAGCAAAATAATGAATACCATTTAAATAAAAAATCAATAGTTTTTTTTTAAGTTCAATACTTGCTAGTTTTATTTATATTTTATTTATTTATTTTTTTTTTTACAAAAATCTCAAAAGAAATGTGTTTGTCCGAAATAAAAAACAATTAAAACATTTATTTGTCCCCTCTTAAAAAATACTCCCACAATTTAAAACTTTTTAGCTTGAATTAATTTTTTTTTTAAACTACAATTATAAAATAAACGGACCATATTTTTGATTTACTTACTTACTTAAAAATAATTTTTACACCCCCAAAAAAAGTGTTTAAACAGAAAAATAATAAATATGAAACTAATATTAAATGATGTTCTTAAACACAACGTACCTTTGTATAATATCAGTGGTTGAAATTATTCCAGGAAACCTTTGAAGAAATTTTATGAAGAGATAAGATTTATTAAAATTTCTCAAGCAGTTTATAGTGTAAAAAAAAATAATAGCTAAAAAAATTATTCAACAAAGTTAAAAGTTCAAATAAATTTTCTTTTTTTTTTATAATTAGATGATGATTAGGATGGAAAAGCCTTTGTGTTACAGTATAATGTATTTTATTTATTTTTTTTTTTAATTAACATATTATGTGAGATTCATTGAATAATTTTTTTTAGTTATCAACAAATTTACGTACTGCTCTCATTGAAATCTCTATAAATGGAATCTCTTCACAAAAAAACATTTAAAAAGGTTTCCTTTGGCTAAAATGTCTTATTTTTATTCAAGTAAGTTCAAATTGTGGGTATATATATTTGCAACAGGCAAAGAGTTAGTTAATATGAGCGCTTTTTGTCAACACAAAGGCCAATTGCAAATAATCATCAAACTAATATACAATTAAATAAGTTTAAAATTTTTATTTAAGAATTAAGAATTAAAATAATACAAAAAAAATTGGAAAAATAAGAGTTTGGCCAGAAGCACTTATTCAATTATAAATTATATTTTAATATATAAACGTATTATAATTGTGTTTTTTAACCTATGTATGTATAACTAAAAACTCATAGATGTAAATTTCTAATGGGTTTTAAAAATACTTTAGGTAAGTCGGAGTTAAAATTGAAAAATCGCTCAAGAAAACGCCGAAGAATGTGGAGGGAATCGGCTTTTGCACTTTTCATTTTTAGTTTATTAAAAAAAACTATCGGAAGGAAAAATTAACCAGAAAATTGATATTTTGTAATTATGATCCTGTTTACTTCACGCAGCTTGCTGCCGAAATCAAAGGTTGGTGTATCTGCTTGGCATCATTGTCTTAGGCTGTAGCACTAGAGCAGACCAGCTTCCTAGCTTTGGACGTAATTTGGCTTTAATCTTGTTGCAAATTATCATACGAAGATATAAGTGACAGTGGATTTACCATACACTTTGAAAATTTGATTAGTGCATTGCAAGTTTAGCGATGCAATCGAACCGACCGACCTAGAAGCACTTGACAATTGGAAATAACTGAAGAGGATAGCGCGTTAGAGTAGTGGAGGCTGTTGCCCCGTAAGAGGAAACTAACGCAAATAATACGTCTGAGGACCGAAGTAAAGTAAATTGTTATGAATTGTGCAGTTGAAGTTAGGGCCATTTACTGAAATGAAACTTAAATATAATAAATAGAACATCAAACGACTCTATGTTTTGTTCTTATTAGACTTATCGAATATTCGCGGAAAGTAAAACGCTAACTTCAATTCAAGTTCTTTCTACCCCCAAAAATTACATTACCCAGCTATCATTGAAATTTTCATTATCATTGCAATATCAAACTTAAGATTATGATTTAATAAATATTTCTATCCGAAAACAAATTCCATTTCGAACCAGTCTGCTGGACAGAAATAATAACGAAGTCAATCTTCAGTTTTTTTAATGTTGAAAAAACGGATAGCTATAATAAGAGCTTTAATATGACAAGGGCAGTGGCGTTACATTAATAACAACTTACTACTTTCTCTTTCTTCACCAGAGATTCTCTTGGAGAATTTGTCATTGTCTTGCAAGAGACGGAGCCCGAAAAAAAATCGTTTTTCAGAGAGGTAGTTTAAACTTTTTATTTTAACTTGAACTCAGTTTAAGGTTCAAAACTAAACTTTGAAACCGCTTATAAGCGACACAGGCTGTATTTTAACCTCTGAACCTTGTATTAAAGAAAATAAAACCTAGGAGAAAAGTTACATTGAATACATGCGATTTTAAAGCCTTTTTATTAAACAATCGAATCGAAAATAGAAGTTAAATTCGATCATGTATAAACTTAAAACACTTTTTTTTATTTTTCAAATTCAATTCAATTTCAATTCTCGAGTTAATTTGAGTTAATTTTGAGTTCAACACACCAAAAAACCTTTGGGAATAGTCAACTTTGGTTTGTTTAACAAAAACCTTGTTAATGGTTGTAACATGTTACGAGGTAAATTTAGCAATTAAGGATTCTGAGATTTTTTTTTTTCAAAAAGTGTGCGACTGCTATTTCTATAATGCATTGTCTTTCATTGCCACTTAGTCAGCTCAAAACCACACAAACGATAGTTATTGAAAACATTTTGTTGAAAATATCTACCTTTATAATACATATGTCATGTAAAGTTACTTTCAAACTAAACTTCTAACGTACATAAATAGAAGATTCAGATACGATTGATTCAAAGTCGTAAGGTGGCTTTCCATTTTTAAATTTTGTGTTACAACCTTTGCTCTATCTATCAAGGCATGCATATTTTTATATATTTTTAGGACTATGAGTGAAAATTATATACTTCTACTGAAGATCAGAAAAATACTAATTAACATTAAGAACATTTGCATTTTATATTATAAGAATGTTAATTTATGTAAAGCCTTTGTCAAATTTATTTATTTTTGTTTTAATGTTATATTATTGAGGGTAATTTTTGTTAATATATTACAGCAATTATTATTTATATTTATAAAACGAAAATAATTTTTTTTATCAATAAATATATAAAAATTCACAGAGAAATTAGTGAGACTTTAGAAAAATTAAGTACTATCTTTGGTTAATGGAAAATGAGTTATTTATGTTCTTTAAGTAATGAGTGAGTTAATGAGACGGAATGTAGGATTAAATTATTGACCGAACGATGAAAAAATTAATTTAATTTTATATAAAGAATAGGTAAACCACACAAGACTTTGGACAAAGTAACACAAAACAGGACAAAAAATAGAGAATATGAACAGCATTCATAGACACAATGAATGTTGCTGTATATCGTTGATTCTTTCTTTCTTTATAAATGATGATACCCCAATTCATATTTCAGACATTTTCTTTTGAGCGAGAAGGGCACATACATAGCATATGTATATTTTTTAAAGGCCTAAATAAATTCCTTAACATATATAAATATTTAAAAAAAAAATGTGTATAAATCTTAAAAATCAATCAGTTTTGTTTTGTTCAAATAAATTGTGTCATTTAATACTTACATGCTGGACTTGTTGGTTTTGTTGCACAGATACTAATGGCGAGGGCTGGGAATGTGAATTTTGTTGAATTACACTACTGGATGGCTGAACAGCTAAATAGATTTTCGTTGGCCCTAATACACCCTGTTTGCCACTGGATTCTTGAGCTGTAAATTAATAATTAAATTCATTTGTTCTTATTTTGAGAAAAACAAAAGCAAAACCTACCTTTTAATAACTGTTGTTTAACTTGCTGTTGAACCAATGCAAGTTGTTGTTGTGTAAAATCATTTCCAACCAATCCCTGCAAAACTATCCTTGGTCCATGTTCAGTTTGTATAACCTGAGCTGTGACACATTTAATTACAGTTCCAGGCGGTTGTCCTTGCAGAAGGCTCTGCTCGATTGTTGTGGATGTGGGCTGTTGTTGTTGCTGCTGTTGTTGTGGTTCTTCTTGCGCTGAAAACATATTATTTTGTCCTTGATCACTTTGTGCCATTTTATTATCTTTGGTTATGTGATCGCTTATTGTTGTTTGAGTTCTCGCCTGTTGGTTAGCATTGGATTTAACTGCGGGTGTTTGTTGTTGTGGTGTTGCTGGTGTTTCTTTTGGATTTTCATTGAAATTCGTACTCGTAACAATGTGGGCATTTCCGTCGCTTTGAGTTTTGATATGTGCGACAATTTGTGCTTGATTATTTCCCAAAGGCTTAATTATAACTTGTTGACCATTAACATTAGCAACTTGAAGTTTACCCTGAGCTAATTGTTGGGCCAAGGCTGAATTTTGTACAACAAGTTGCTGTTGTGTTGGCTGTTGATTACTTTCATTATTCTGAATTTGCTGTTGTTGTTGTTGTTGTTGCTGCTGTTGCTGCAGTTGTTGCTGTTGTTGTTGTTGCTGCTGTTGTAATTGTTGTTGCTGCTGCAACTGTTGTTGTTGCTGCTGCTGTTGCAACTGTTGTTGTTGTTGTTGTTGTTGCTGCTGCTGCTGTTGCTGAATTTGTTGACTTATAGTTTGATTCTGCACTTTCAATTTAGGAACAACTTGGGTTCTTGTTTCAACTTGGGGAGATTGTGTATGAATAACCATTTGCTGTTGTTGTTGTTGCTGCTGTTGTTGCTGTTGGGGCTGTGCTGGTTGTATTATTTGCTGCTGTAAAACTTGCACCGGCGACGACTGAGGTACTGATCTTTGAGTAACAATAGTTTGCCCCGGACTAAGTATTATTCTTTGCCCGCCAACCATAATTTGTTGCTGAACATTACTCGTATTAACAATTTGCTGAATAACTTTTTGTGTCGGTGGAGAATTCAATACTACTTGATGGGGTTGTGCTTGCGCAACAGTTTGTATATTTTGTGTAGGAGCTGCTTGTATATTTTGCTGTGTAGGTGAAGATATTAAAACTTTTTGACCCTGAGCATTCTGACCAACAAGAAGTTTTTGGCCTGGCTGCACAATCAATTGCTGCAGATTAGTTGGCTTTTTACAAGATGTGGCTTGGACAATTTGTCCGCCAGTTGTCAAAACTTTGTGCACAGTTTGTGAAACAGGAACCTGAGAACCATTTTTAACGGCCTGCGATGTAGATGCAATAGAATTTGTTGTTACCTTTAAAATGCATTTTAAATAAACAATATGAACAACGACAAAATAACGGTTTCTTTTATTACCTTTTGTTGAATTTCCCGATTGACTATTTGTTTTACAACATTTGTTTGTTGCACAACAGGCTGCTGCTTCACTACTTGTTTCACAGCTAATTGCTTAACTGTATTCGTAGGAAGAACTGAATTATGAGTTGCTTTGTTATTCACTACTGCTGACGTTTTCACCACAGCTGAAGTTTTAGTTGCGCTCACTGAAAAAATTTACATTTTTATAGTTTATACATATTTTAACTTTAAACGTTTCCTGTTTTGTCTTTATTTACCTGGTGTTGTTGTTAGGACATGTAATTTGCCATCAGGCATTTGTATTAATTGCTGTCCAGGACTCAAACCACGTACACTAACTTTTCCGTCAGGACCACGAATTATTTGCACTTTGTGCTGCGTAGGCTGTTGTGGTGGTTGAGGTGTTTCTGTAGTTGTTGTCGTAGTTGCTGTTGCTGTTTCTGTTGTGGTTTTGTGTATAACATTATTGTTTGGTGTTGATTTAACAGTCTGCGATGATGGTGTGACTACAGTCTGGTGTATAACTCTTGTTGTTCCATCAGGATTCCTCACAATGACCCTTCGATTAGTTTGGCCAGGACTTGACTTGGCTGAAAGATTTAAAATTGTTCAAAAGAATTCCCTTCCGTTAAACGAAAAATAATAAAAACTTACCAATAGCTTGTTTATTTTCTGCTGATTTTTTCTGCTGATGCACCGCACGTTGTAACTTAAGTTGCTGTTCCATTTTATCTTTCATTTCGTCATTTGAGAATTTGGATGTTGGTGTTTTTGAAACAATTGAACTATTTGTTGCAGGAGAACTGCTTGACGTACTACTACTAGATGATGCACTTTCCAATTGTTTCAAATGAGCACTTCGACTTATCATTGTAGTACGTATTTTTTCTTGTTTCTCGCCAAATAGTTTAATCTCCCAAAGTTCAAGTTTATCCTCATCAACCCATTCTTCGGATACTTGTGGTTCAGTTTGTTGAGGAGATTCAGCACGCTTTCTCTTGCGCAAACCAGATCTTATTGATGTTACCTCTGTGTGCGGAAATTTAAAAGTAATTAATAATTATTAATATTGTTTGACAGGTACAGTCATATTATTGCGTTTCTTTTTTTTAAGTGCTCTAAATTGATAAATACAAACCTCGAATTGTTTTGGGCAGCTCCAGCGGTATAACTACCTTCCTTCTTAAATACTGTGTTTTCTCGTTGCACTTCCCGAAGTGCTTTAACTTCAACAATTCTTGAGTAACAATTTCCGTGTCTGTTGTTATTTGATGTTTGCCATCTAGAGAAGGTGGTTTAGCTATCATATCGTCCCATCGAAGACAACAATATAATATTCTTAGTTGCAAGGCAATTGCTGCTATAGTTGGACAATTCGTAGTCCTATATAACCAGCATGTTTTAAACAATGGTCTCGAACATGGATACGGCCATACGGTTGTATTATTTTTGGCCAAATGATGGTAGCCGTTAATTTGTAATTTACCACCCGCTCTAGCCAATTTAAGGAGTTCATATTTCGGAAGAACCATTAGACTTTTGTTTAAGTTCTTTGTGTAAAAACTAGATATAATGGGATATTTAGAAATAGCTGTAGATGTAGGTGGATCCGGGGTGGTAGTGGTGGTTGTGGTCGAAGTGGATGTGGTGCTGGTAGTAGGTTTCTTAGCGTTTATCTTCTTTAACTCACGAACCAAATAGATTTTTCCTCTTGTTTGCGATGCCGAATATATACGCTCCGAACCATTCGGACCCAATTCAGGCTCAATTTTTACATTATCTTCACGTTTAGTTACCCTTGGAGGATGCAATGGAAAACGTCTATTTTGTTTTGCTACTACTGGTGCAGTTTGTTCCATTGGCTGATTGAAACCCAGGTCTTTTGCACTTCCATTTTTACTTCGAAGTTTTGATTTTCGTTTTTTAGCCGACGACATTACTTCATTTTCAAGTAAATTTGAAATGGCATCTGTACTCTCGACTTCAACATTACTGCAAACATCCAAATTATCCACATAATTATCTGCCCCAGATCCCACCATGGATGAATCGTTAACATTCTTTGGCGAATCAAAATCTTGTTGATTGTTTGATTTATTTGATGCGCCTTCTGCATCATCAACACACTCATCTTTAATATCAGCAGCTTCCTCCTTCACATGCAATGAACTATAGTTTGACGTAAGGAGATTTTCTTCGAAATTTATAGCATTATCAAAAGCCACTTGAAAATCTTGCTTCAAATCAATTGGGCATTCATCAAACGATTTCTCATCCAAATCATCCAATCCTCCAACATTTGGTTCTTTTTTACCTTCAGTCAATTTTTGTTCTAAAATTGAGGGCTTCTTCACCGCTCCCAATATGGCCGCTACGGTTTCTTTTGAACCATTACCAGCTGTATGAGCTTTTCTCAATAACAGAAGCAATTCTTTCTTCGCTCTTGCTTTTTGCAAGCATAACGGCGAATAACAAGTGTTTGCTGTTATCTGAGAAACTGCATTTGAGTTGGTGTTGCAATCTTTTGTATAACAACGATATTGCTTGGCAAATTTGTTCAACTGACTAAACTGAAGTCGAACCGATTGAATTTTTTTCGCCAATGTATTCACTAACTCCAGATTGACACTATTCGATTGAGAACTTTGCTTTTGTTCGACCAAACGAAGAATTTGTCTTTCTAAAATTGACTCCTTGCTGCTGGTTACTTGTGTAATATCGGGTTTCGATGGCAATGGGAGGTCTTCGACTTTGTTTATATTAGACATCTTCTGTTCTTCGGCTTCTTTTAGAAGTAATCGCTTCGACAACAAATCATCTACTTTACTTTTTCTTCCAATTTTCGGATAGAGCAATCTGCCTGTTGCAGTAAGAGATTTAGAAACATCGATAACATCAATATTTTCGCTGCCATTGAACTCTAAAATTTTGATGTGTTTAAAGTCATCAATGTAACCATAATCTAGACCTTTTTGGGATGATCTTTCGCATTGTTTTAAGAAATTATATGTTCGTGGGTCAACAGTGATGATTTTGTGCTCATCTTTTTGAACAATGTGTATGTTCACTTTACTGACACAATTTTTCTCACAAAAACGACGATAGCGATGTGCTTGTCTGAAATATGACATCCATATCCAACCCCATTGGCCATGGATGCGATATTCTTCGCCTTTTTGTTTCCAAACTTGATGCTTCAGACCAAGAGAATACTTAACATAGTTATAGGCAAGTCGATTTCTTTCCTCTTCATCGTCACGTTCTCGTTTCTCTCGCTTTTCAATCTTTTTTCGTTCTTCTCGCTCTGCTGAAGTAGTTCGATGAAATTTAATATGACCCAATTGTTCGTGCCAGACATTTGCAAAAATAACCGATTTAAAGCAAGCTTGCAGAAGCAATAGAACATACGAAAAGTCTGATGGTTTTGTCGAATTTGTTACCGATGTTATCCAAATTTTTCGAATTGTACTCCAATTGGTAATCATAAATGACGAAGCTACATTCTGTTCGAAACTCATCAAAGTTTGTCGCAAAGTATTTAAAACATTTGTTGCTGTTCCATTGGAATTTCCCAGCCATTTGAATTCCGATGCCGTGGTGAGAGAGAACTTGTGGGAAAGATGTCTTCGTTTGTCGCGTTCCTCATTTCGTTGAGGTTTATTCAAGGCAATCGGATTGACAGCATACTGATTTACATAGGTCTTAAAACCATTTTCCATTCCCAATTTGAAATACAAAGTTCCGGTATTAATTTGATTTTGTTTTTGCCTGGTTACTCTCAAATCCGAATTATTGCTAGATTCGTCTTCTTTTGATTCGGCATTTTCATTTTCTGTTGCAGTTTTATTTAAAATCTGATTGATTTTATCGTTCTCAAAGTCAATGTAGGACTTTTTATTTAATTTATTTTCGTTTGTTAGCTTTTCGGTTATTTTCATTTGTCTCGTAATTTCGTCTTTTTTGTCATTTATCTCTTTACAAAGACCTGATTCTAAATCATTGGCATCCAAGAATGATAGAAGTAATTCTAGTTGTGGTGTTGTGGTATAATACCAGATTTCGGTGCCATTTTGATCTTCGACAAAGATACGACGAGCAACAAACCAGTATTTTCTGCCGTGCCTATCGAGGCCTAATGTGTCATGCCGAATGAGAACGCCTTGTTTTTCTTGTGGCAAAATACAATCAACGGTACCAGACACTTTATGTGATTGACAGAGATTACACTGCCAATCTTCTGTGGGCACATCTACTAAAGGCGGATCGACACATTCTAAATGGAAGACTGCCGGGCAAGTTTCACAACATAGCAAATCTCCCAAACGATGACAAACTCGGCAATGATCATCATAGTGAATGGGTCCTTCCTGCAGCATAACATCTCGCACTGCAGTTGTGTATAGCAATTGGTCAGTAAGAAATTGCAATACTTTTAATCTATCTTCCACACCTGAATGTGGATATTCTTTTGATTCCAATATATCATGGACACTTCTATCGAATATCGGATCACTCTCTACATAGCTGCGCAGAACTTCTGGCCATGTTATGTTGTCAATTAAAAATAAACTAATATTGACACTGTCTTTTTGATCTAGTGGTCCAAAGTGGGTACTTTGGATATCTTCTTCGCGAAGAATAGCCTTCAATAGCATTATGTGAATTTCTACGAATAAAGAACTTTGTTCTTCACACATTAATGCAGCACAAAAATCTTCAATGCGAAAGGGCGAGATACGAACTATATGACGAAAACGGCGTAACACTTCATAAATTTGAACAGCTCGAAGAGATAGGGAATTGGAAATAAGCAAATCATCAGAGGTTTTAGGAAGATCCAATGTTTCAACTTCGCGATCTTGCAACCAGATTGGATCGGGACTGGGCGGACGAGATGGTCGACCCAAACCACCTTGACCAAAACTACATTCGGAAAATTCACTTTCGCTTACGTTGTCACCGCCTACACTTTCTTCCTCCGATGGTGACATGATTAATGGGTCATCATCTACATCACTTTTATCTGTAGAGTCTCCAAAGTCCGAACCATAATGATATTCAGACTCATAACCTAAAAATAAAGAATGAGTTTACAATTTAAAAAAAAAAAGAAAACAATACAAATTGCAATCCATAACTTAAGTAATCAATATAGACAACAACAAATTGAGGATACATTAAAAAAAATCAAACAGCCTGGACAAATATTTTTTCAAAATGTATTCCATACAAAAATACATCTTTTCGCGTAATAAGCTATACCTATGTATTTATTTTCATTCAACATTAAAAACAAAATTCATCTGAATTTTATTGCTTCCATATGTGTGGTTAAAGTAATTTTTATTATTGAGACGTGGCAGTAAATTACGATCCTTCTGGAATCAAATTTGCCCTTGAAATTTTATTGCCTAGTTTTTTCTTCGTGAAGTTTTAATTTTATTGCATATTTACATTTCAATTGGATATTTTAAATTTAATTTTTATTTAAGTTTGCAAAAAATAGGGAGAATTTTTATTCCAAGCATATTTAAACTCCATTTTGGAGTTACATTTTGCAAAAAAAAACCCTAAACAGACAAGCTTTCCGGTTGGCAAGTATACTTATACCATGAGGAATTTATTTTATCTTTTTAATTAAATGATAGCTCAGAACCCTGATAGGTAGAACTAAATTTTCATCTATTGATAAAGTTATTCACTTATTTATAAATATTCTAATATACAAAAAATAATGTTTTTATGTTTGTCTTTTATATACTCCAAAGCCGTTAAACCAATTAAATTGAAATTTACAGGATCTATTCTTGATAGTTAGGAAAGGGTTAAGAGAGAAATTTAAGTAAAATCTGTCCAATGCCAGGCAAGTAATATGAGAAATTTAAGTATTGTAATGTATTCTTAAATCTAATAATAATAAAATAATTGAAATTTAAAAATATTTGGAAAATGTGACAATAATTCAAATATAAAAAAAAAATAACCTTCGTCAGTTTTAAAATACTAAATAATATAGACATACGTTGTAATTAAAGAAAAAAATGGTCAAGGCTGGCGTGCATGAGGTAAGGCTACTTTTATTTAGTGCATTTGTGGAAGAATCATGACTATCGCACACCACTTCATCCCACAGATTTTCTTTCGGTAAAAAAAAATTGGTGCAGCAGCTTAGATGACTTTTGGGCAGCTTGGAACATTTAAAACTCAAAGTTGAACAAAAATTCACGCATTTTCTTATTCAAATTTTTATTTTTTCAAAATAATAATACATAGCTACTTATTTTAAAATCCAACTGAAAATGCATTATTTTTTAGTAAAATTATAATAAATACCAAAAAATTATAATAAAAATAAAAAAATATCTCTGATTGAATAAAATTATCTTAATCAAATCAATAAGTTGAGAAAGTGTGCTCATATCTTTGATAATACTTGAGTGCATTTCTATCACATGTTTTCAACTTTCTGAGATGACACTCATGAGAAAAAAATTGGCTTAAGGGAGTATTATGAGTAGAATAAACAAAAGAGTACATAAAGTTGCACGTCTTTATTTCAGAAAAATAACAATTTTTATAGTACTCTGAATTTACACTTTAGGTAGGATGTTATTTGCGAAGTGCCGACTTGTTGTTGGATCTCTTTGTAGAACTCGATCTAAGGGTTTCTTGACAAAAGCTGCAAGGTGGTGGAGGTTCATTTTTCAAAAGATTAACTTTATTAGTCTATTTATTATTATTATATATTGCAATCTTGAAATCTATGTACTGGTAATTTTAGTACTTTTTATATTATATCACATAGAAAGCTTATGAAGCTTTCAGTAGCCGGGCTTATGTTTTCGACAAAATATTTGACAAAAAATATTTTTTTTTTGTCAAATTGAAAGATAAGCATTACAAAAGCTGATTACCAGCTTTTTCAAAACCGTATTCAATAACTATTGAGGAAAATCAGGTTTTCAGCTTGTGTGATGCTACTTTCAAATTGACTAATATGTAATTTAAAAAATATAGAATCACTTTATGGGTATTTTTTTATCTCTACAAATTTCAATGAGATTTATAGAAAAAAATCATAAAGACTTCAAGGTTGCAATCAAAAGACTTCACGATTGCAATCATTTAAAAAGAATTCAAAAATATTGTAATACTTCATAAAGAGAGCTATCAAACGATTGCAAACTTTTGACTGCTTAAACATTGCAAAATTGACTGCGAATGCGGTTTTAAAGTAAAAGTATTCAGGTAAAACAAAAATATTTCAAAAAAGGGCCTTTTCAATCAAATGATTAATGGAGCACGAAAACGTATGCAATAATTTAAATTTGTCCTATTTATACCAAAATGTTCAACAAAATAAAAATACATCACAAAAAAGTTACGAATTTAATGTGCCACATTTAAATATAATTTGGAAGAATATTTGGATTTTTTACAACAAGGTTGTAAATATTTGTTATGGTATTTTACCCTTAAGTCTTACAGCTGGCCATAAGGAACTATCTTTGTTTTTTCTTTACGAAAAACACACAATCCTCCTTCTACTCTTGGTGCTGTTTTTCTTTTTCCGTTCCAAGCTTTTAAGTTAAAATCTTCCTGCTTCTACACTATCCAATTGAGTATTAACACAGTTCAAATTGAAAGTGTGGGAGAAATTCATACGACTGTCAAATTTATGTAAAAAAAAATAATTGATCATTTTTTCTTCCACACTTGAATCGAACAAATCAGTTTCAACATAACCCCAATTGCATAGAATGTGTGAAGGTTTTCCAACTTAGCCTAAAAACGTTTAAGTATTCAACATGTCAAATCGTGTGAGATAAACTATAAAATTTTATGGGATAAATGTTCATTTGCTTCCACTTTTTTGACATGTGTTAATAATCGGAGGGGTAGAACAACGGCTTTTGATAAGTCGCGCCGTCAAAGTTAAAATATTTATAAGGAAACTAATAAAATTGAATACCTAAAATGGATTCGCGACCGACGCTACAAGTTGATTAAGTTTTCACGCGAATTGAAATAAAAAAGAGCCGAAAAACAACATATTTGCAAGTTTGTTGCCGCTAAAGTTCCTAATAAGAATTCTGTTAGGGAGAATCGGTCAAGATTATGTTATAATATTTTGTTTTTATGTTCTTGTTTATTGGTTTTTTTTTTCACCCTAAGCGCGAGTCCAATTGCATTCAATTTCTTTTAACAATTTTACAAAGTAATACCTCGAACATATTTCCAGATTTCGTATATTAACAACAGCGAATTGAATAATGGAAGTTTAACAGAGGAATTTGAAATCCAAAATGGGATTAGTCAGGGTTTAATACTATCACCATTATTGATTCTGTTAGTGATTAGTGATGTTCTGCACTCAGCTTTGTCGAATGGAAATGAAGGAATTCAGTAGACTCTGCAATCATACCTCAAACATCTTGACTTCGCTACATGAATCTCCATCAAATGACATCAAGAGTGGAGAGAGAAGCTGTATCATCGGGCTAAAGATCAATTCGGCAAAAAACAAAAAGGATCAGACTTGGAACTTCCCCATCTGCTGAAGTAAAAATTTCTATACACCCAGTAGAGATGGTTGAAAATAAATTCGTGCACGTGGAAAGTCACAACTGCTGGCACTAGAAACCTGCATACATTCATAAATAGATATCTATGCAACATCTTGAGGATTTTCTGGCCAAATCGAGTCTGAAATGGTGAACTACGTGCGAGCACAGGGCAGACTAAATCATACCAAGACGACCTAGAAGCACTTGGCGAAAAACGGTCGAAGAGGAATCAGCACAACTGAGAAAGAGTTGGAGTTGGAAAGTAGAAGCCCTGTGCCCCGTAGAGGAAAACCACCTAACCATTAAAATTGAGATTGTTTTCGTACATTGTTTTTAAACGAAGAATTTTTGTTATAATACAGATTCTATATTTATACTGAAATAAATCAGTTAGCACTACTTAATTTTTTTATAATATTTTTTAGTCAATTTAGCTGAAAAAAAAATGTATGTAGCTATTTAGTTTAATTTTTCAAGAATATAATAATAATGTCAAACATTAAAATTGCAATAAAATTAAACCACATTTCAATCGAATTGGCACACTGCCGTTCATGGTTTTCATTTGATACACATTTTTTTTCTTTAATTAAAATTATACTCCAAAGATTTCTTAAGATTTTATGTAAAATAAAACCCTTCCAATCAAAGCTATCAAATTGGATTTTCAAAAGACAGAAATTCTAATTATTTTACTTAACCTTTTTCCAAGTATCGATCTTTCCAAAATTCGCAATCTAAAAGTTAATTGCTTAATTAAACTTTGCCTGACTATCCCTTGGAACAAAATAAATGGATAGTCTTTTACACAATCTCCTGCCTTGTGCAATCTGTTAATCTCGTAAAATGTTTTACAAATAAAATATAAAAGTCGTCGAGAAAAACATAACTCAAAGCAATAAATCAATTAAAATTTTATACTAGCTACTCATTAAACAGAAGTAAACAAAAATTAACAGCAACAACCAATATTAATTTGGGATTTACCTTTTCTGGAGAACGATGTCGATTGCGAAGCTTGACCATATCCAGATCGTCTTCCGCGACCACGAGTCGACTTCACCTTCTGCTGGGAACGATTCAAGCTTCTGCGACTCGTATCACTCTCAGGTGGCGACGAGGCCCTCGAAGCCGACGGAGTACTAAACTGAGATTCTGGCTTCTTTGTTAAATACTTGGGTTTCTTTAGCAATTGATAGCTAAATTTATTACTACGGTCGTTTGGCGTTTTTGGAGGCCTTCCCCTCTTGCGTGTCCCTCTTCCAGTCATAATGAAAATACTTTTTACTTATGTTTACTCGAAAAAATCCCAAAATGTATACAAAAAACAATTTTAAAAGTCTGTTGACATCATTGGGTAGGAGGATTGCATTTGCTAGAAGAAGAATAACAATTTTCAATATTTTTTTTTTTCATCATTTTCTCTCAATCTTTGAAATATATAAAATTTTGCATATTAAATTCTATTAGCTACATACTTGCAGCAATGGGGTGTTATCTTGCAGATGAATAATTTTGTTTATTGTTTATACCGAAATTACATATCACTTTTTTTTTGTTTTGATTTTTAAATTATGTTGCTTATTCTTTAAACTTTCAATGTAAAATTTCAACACGAAAAAATGACCGCCGTTCTGTCGTCTACGAGTCAAATACAAGCTTCACTGCAATTGGCTAAATTGATTCCGCCATTTTTTTTCTTTAATTGCTTTGTGGGAAATTTTTTTCTTTGAATATTTTAGTTTATTAACTGTTCTGAGCAACTTTTGTAAATTTTAATAAATTTATTAAAATGTTTAAAATATATTTGGAGTGTTAAATTGAATTAAAAGATTTTAAAACTTGGCATAATCGAAGAAAATCTAAAATATGCTTCGACCAATCAAAGGAGTTGTTCTATTTTAATTTAAAATTATGCGCCACCTATATGTGGACTTGTGAATTTATTTATTCCACTCCACACCAAGTTAGCACACGAAAAGGGAAATGCAAGCAAAAACACTGGGCAACATTTTTTTTTGTTTACAAATTATACCGCCAATCAATAGAAAATATATTATTTTTATTAAATTTTATTTCAAATGAATTAGTTGGCACTTTAATATCAAGTTTAAAATTTTTTAGAGCAGTAAAAAGTATTTTTTTGGATTAAGACTTCCTAACCGGGAAAAATGACCAACGTGATATCGATAATTTCCCTGAAACTCTGTGGCGTGGGGGTGACCATTTGTAGATAAATTGGTTTCGATTGCTCAATTTAATGAATGTTGGATTTGGGTTGAAGTGCAGTTGAAAAACATTGCGGTTTTGAGGAAGCTGGTAGGATTTGTGAAATTGGATCACGGTAAATTTTATCTCTTTCTGTTTGATTTTTGACAGCGACGAGGAGAATTTATACGTGGAAATGTAAGGGTAAAAAAAAAACCCATCCTGCGAGGTGAAATAAATGTGCGGTACTGTGGTATACATAAACGACTTCTTGGCTGAACAAAGATATCTTGGAAAAATTAAGTTTCCATACAAGCTATCGACAATAGTATAAAAATATCTCTTTATTAAACATTTGAGGTGGATTTAAAAGAGAAAATTAAAGGAATTTTAATTTGTCAAACAAATCTGTTGGTCTTTGTAAGTGCTTATGGAACTTGTTCCGTTAGTTCGAAATAAGGGCTTAACCAAACAAATGCGAAACCGGTGCGAAACTTTCGTGACGACGAAAAAACAATAACGTCATATCGAAATGTTTCGTATTGGTCTGGGCTAACCTTAAAGGCTTCCCAAACCGATTTGAAACCGATATGAATCATCACGAATATTTCGTATCGATTTCACATTATAGTTTGGGGAACTTTAAAATGACCGAGCAAATGGTATAATAAAATGAAGGATCACATCTGACCAATTTCACAACGATTCTCATGTAATTAAAAAAGCTATTTTCATAATAAATTCGACTGATTCTGTTCAGATCCTGCTCGGGTGGTTCAGACTCGGCTATTGCTCAGGTATAAAAGAAGCATGTCAAACGAATCACGCCTATTGGCAGGAAATGGAACCAGTTTTTGTAGAAACTTATTTCAGTCTGCAATGTTCAATGAAAGAAAATTATATTCGTATTTTCGGGTTATATGTAAGCTCCTAAGCTTAGGCCAGACGCACACATTCAACATTTTTTGTTTCTAATCTAATTGAGATGAAAATGTTTCAAAACTGAAAATGAACTGTTTTGTATACAGTTCTTTAAAAAAAAAAATATATGTGGTAAAAAAAAAATTATTATAATTATATTATAATTATAATATAAAAATCAAAAAATATTAAAAAATTCCAAATTATGTATGTATTGAATGCGTTTTCACAAAACAAACTCCAGTGAATACAATAATACGTTTTCAGTTCTTACTGAGCAGCAACCGACACTTGCCAAACATGAATATTATGGATTTTGGAGTAACAAGAAAACAATATTTTTCTTGTCACAATTAGTAGATGGCGAAATAACCTCAGGGCGAGTTCGTCAAGGAAAAAAGGAATGTTGAATACATTTTTTTTCATTTCAAGTTCGTTCACATCATTCCACTAAAAAAAATTAAACGTCAAACATTTAATTCAAAATATTTTATTTTTGAGAACCTAAAAAAATCGATTTTGACAGATTTCTTTTGTTTTATTTTTTTCACCAATAAAATTTATTCAGAAGCTACCACAGTGGTAAGTAAGGTGAATTCCATTCACTGGAGTATTCCACAACAGCGTGCTCCAACATTTCCCAAAAAATTATGGAAATTTTACTTTCAGACACCAATTTTTCGCGCTAAATGTCATTTGCAATTTTCACATTTGTTTTTGACGGGTGAATGAAGGAGGAAAAGATAAATTATAAAATCCTCATCATTCGAAAAGAAAAAAAAACTTAATATTGCTGTTTATTTAAATAGAAATCATTAAAGGTATATTCTCTCTTTATTTATTTATATAAAATTCAAAATATTTTTCTCCAATAGTTTGAAAATAAAAAGAAACCAACACAAAAATGCAACTCTCGTCAGAATCACACAATTTGTCATTCAATCTCATTTCCAAAGAAGTTCAACGCGTGGGACTTCGTTTTCAAAAATTTGCAGGCCGACACGATGCTCCGCGTAGAATAAAAAGTGAAAATCTTAAAAAATGGGACTCCAATGATTTGGATATTGATATAAATTATTTGAGGTCATTGGATCCAAAAGAATGGAAGGATCAAGATCATTACGCAGTTTTGGGGTTAGGAAGCTTAAGGTAAAGTAGTAGAAGTTTTTTTTCTCTCGATTTTCAAGGTAACACAAGCATGCTTACAATCTATTCTACTTATCTTTGCTGCTGTTTCACAGGTATAATGCCACAGATGACGATATTAGGCGGGCTTATAGGAAAATGGTTTTACAACACCATCCTGACAAGAGAAAAGCCAAAGGCGAGGAAGTCAATGCGGACACGGATTATTTCACATGTATTACCAAGGCTTATGAAATATTAGGTAACTAGTCTTTGAAATGTTTAAACAGAGATTTCCAGTGATCAATAAATTAATGAATCCAGGTACTCAAAAGACCAGACGCGCATACGATTCCGTTGACCCCAAATTTGATGATAACCTACCCAGTCAATCTTCTATTGAAAATAACTTCTATGACGTCTTTAATAAGTACTTCGGACTCAATGCGAGATGGAGCGAAAGGAAGAACGTGCCGGTATTTGGAAATGAGGATGCAAAGCGGGAAGATGTTGATCATTTCTATAGTTTCTGGTATGACTTCGAATCTTGGCGGGAATTCAGCTATCTGGACGAGGAGGACAAAGAAAAGGGCCAGGATCGCGACGAGAGACGTTGGATTGAGAAGCAAAACAAAGTGGCGCGAATCAAGAGAAAAAAGGAAGAAATGTCCAGGATCCGTGCTCTGGTCGATTTGGCCTACAATAATGATAAGCGGATAACTAGGTTCAAGAATGAAGAAAAGCAAAGGAAGCTGGCCCTCAAGAGAGCTAAGATGGATGCAGCCCAAGCGCAGAAAGAAGAAGTAGAGCGAGCTGTAAGAGAAGCTCAGTTGGCGAAAGAAAAGGCAGACAAAGCCGAACAGAAACGTATTGAGAAGATTCGGGTAGAGAGGGAACAATACAAGAAGGCTATGAAAAAGGAACGTAAAATGCTTAGAGACCGAGCCAGGGAGAACAACTATTACTCGGCCACTGACAAGGACGTGCTCCGCAATATGGAAGGAGTAGAAAGAGTATGCGAAACGCTCACCTTGGCAGAGCTCCAAGACCTGAATAGGAAAATTGAAGAGAATAGCTGTCAGATATTTTTCGATGTGCTGAAAGAAATCGACAACAAATTAAATAAAGAGCGCGAGGACAGCACCAACGCGAAGATAGAGAATCGTACGGCTTTGAAGAGTTTGGCTAAGAGCGATCCATGGACGAATGATAGTATTCAGATTTTAATCAAGGCCGTGAATCTGTTTCCGGCAGGAACAGCCCAACGATGGGATGTTATAGCCACATTTATGAATCAACATGCAAATAGTGAAGTAAATTTCACTTCAAGGGATGTTCTGAGCAAAGCCAAATCCTTGCAACAAGGTGATTTCTCGAAGAGCACTTTGAAGGCGGAAGCAAACGATGCTGCTTTCCAGAGTTTCCAAAAGTCAAAGAAGGAAATTCAAGTTGTTCCGGATAATGTTTTGGCCGAGGAATATGATACGGCAACGGCTACTTCTAATTCGAATAATATAAACGATAAGAAAAAAAAGACACCACAGCCATCAGCACCAGCACCAGCTCCACCAACAGCAACAACAACACCAGCTGCTGCTCCAGATGCCGATACTCCCAAAACCAATGATGCTCCTCCAGCACCACAGCAACAGCCAGCATCTAATAAGACAACTGTGCAAAATTCATCGGCAAAAACATGGACTAAGGAAGAACAGGCTCTGTTGGAGCAAGCTATCAAATCATTTCCTATTTCTACACCAGATCGTTGGGAGAGAATTGCTGAATGTATCCCGAACCGGAGTAAGAAAGATTGTTTGAAACGGGTAAAAGAGTTGGTTGATTTAGTTAATTCCAAAAAGGATGCTAAGCAGGCAACGAAATAGGTACCTAGATGTTTTATTTTGAAATAAAAAAATACCAACAAAATTGTAATTAATTTGGTGTTTTTTTTTTTTAATTGCCATTATTTTTATTTAAAAAGGGGTAGGGGTAAGGGTAAGTATGTTTTGCATTTTTTTTTCGTTTGTTTTGCTTTTGCCATCTAATGGAAATTTATGTGCTAGACAAAATTGTTCTAGAAAAATTTGGCCATCTCATGTCATATGCTCCAATTTAAAAAGTTATAAATTCATTATTGGCTGTCAGTGGAGAACAACATGTGCGTCTCCGCTGTATGCAGGGAACATATTTTGCAAAAAATATATTTATAAACAACAGATTCCAATATTTCCAAGATCAAGTAGATGGGTTGAATATAATCTTGTGAGGTAAATTTTTTAATTCACCTTGCCATCTAAATTCAACATTAATTGGTGAAAACAATGAAAGGTTAAGTCCATGTCCACATCGATGGGGTTTTGTTCTCTTTCGCTTCCATTGAAATTCTTTTTCTCAATAGTATCCTTTTTTAAGATCGTCTACCCTATCCCACTGAGCATTAACATACAAAAGCTAGAAAATTGTTTAGTTGTAAATGCAAATGGTAGAACTAAAAATCGTCGAACGTGGTAGGAAGCTAATGTCAAACCCGGATGAAAATAGCTTTCCGAACACTCAAATGTCAAATGGAGAATTTAGCCATATTATATACTTCCACCATTTTGATTTTTGTATCTATCTCTCAATTTACTTTCGCAGGAGCGGTCGTTGAGCGCTCTTGTTATCGATAGCGAATTTAACGAAGCCTAACGAAAGGCACCCAATCGCAATCATGGGCCCGTCATATAAATTCCTCGTATTCGCTTCGTTTCTTACGACCACTTCAGCTGACGTTCGACGATTATAGTTCTACCTTTAAGTTGGACTAATATATTACATTGAGATAAAAGATTTATTTTAAGCCTCGACGGGAATGTTTCCATACAAATCATCGATAACTTGTATGAAATAATCGCTCTATCCGGGCATAAGTGATGACAATAAGAGGAGGTGTTGTTGCATTTAACACGTGAATTGGACTTTTTAGAAAAAATGTAATTTAATTTTTATTTTGAAAAATTCACAATACAAACAAAGTTATAGTCCTGAATTTGGCAAAATGACAGCTACAAAACGCTCATTGACAGCTCATTGTTGTTTTCTATTTCTGTCTCATAGAGAAAATTCAAATTTATGAGGCGGTTTCACAATCGTATCTAAATTTGTGTTTGATTGACTGTATTCACCTAATTCCAGAGACTATTTGGTTTATTTGGAAATTGTGATCAAAATAACATTATGAAAACAAACTTTTAGAATAGCGGTGTTTCAACATGCTCATTGAAGATTTAAATAAAGAACGTAGGTAGTAAAAAACTAAACATGTTGAGACGTTGATTACAATATTCACATCATCATCGTCTCGAAAACCGGGGTCCGGTCCTGGGCTCCTTCAACAAGTCTCTCCACCTATCCCGGTCTTGAGCCGACGCAATCGATTTGGGCACCCCAAGGCTTCAACAGTAGTTTTGAAGTTATGGTGAGATTTCTGGATTTGAAGAGCTTTGACAGACTATATATACATATTTGACCAACTGTTCTTCTCGCATTCGACACTACCATGTACTTTGTTTTACCTTCACTAATGTGCAGCCCCAGATTTTGTGCCGCCTGCTCGATCTGAATGAAGGAATCATCTACAGCTTGTTCGGTCCTTCCGATGATGTCAACGTCGTCTGCGTAAGCCAGTATCTGGCTGGACCTGTTGACGATGGTCCCTCTTGTTGCCGCGCCAGAGTCACGGAATGCTTTCTCCAACGCCATGTTGAAGAGGAGGCAGGCCAAACCATCCCCTTGTCGGAGTCCATTAAAGATATTGATTGGTGTGGATAGCAATCCGGCTATTTTTACTTGGCTTGTTACGTTGGTCGTGGTCAACCTACAAAGTCGTGTCAATTTATTTGGGATGCCGAATTCTCTCATGGCTTTGTAAAGTTCTACCCTGGCTAAGCTATCCTAGGCGACCTTAAAGTCTATAAACAGATGGTATGTTGGAATGTTAAATTCAAGACATCAAGAACGTCTTAACTAAGCCTCATTAGCCCATGAAACGCAAATCAGCTCTTATAGTTCAAAGCGTAGTTCTATTAAAAATTTTAAATACACTGAAATTATATTGAAATAATGAAATCAACACACTACACGAGGGTTGTGTCGTTATGCCTTCATACGTTTGGTTTTTTGTATTTCTATTACTGTTTTTTTTTTATGTCACGAGTTTTGATCTTTTCGAATATGCACCCCCCACTCCCCAAATGCAATTATAAGGTAACTCCATTTTCAATTTATTAAATTTCACCACATAAACATCATTATTTTGATTAGTTTACTACGCTTTTTGGTCAATATTATTCTGCCAAAGCAAAATATAGGATTTTTATGAGAAGTAGAAAAGAAAACAAATTATTTTCCACCTCCTTCAAGTAGCTAGGTACCATTATGTAAACGTTATTTAAAGTTATATTAAAGAATTCTTAATATAGTTCTAATAAAATTAATACATTTCTAATTATAATTAAAACGATTTAATGCTAATTGAGTCTGTTTCGAACTTCTCGAAGGATTTCAAACCGAATTTTGAAAAAAAATTAGTTGAAATAATCTTATTCCAAATGTATGAATTAAAATACTAAATAACAAACTTTAATTTGACCAAATTAAAATGTATAACGTTCACAACAAAAATAAAGAAAAAATAGTTCAAAATTCAAAAAAGTACGTATACGCCCGAGTGCTTCATCTTGATTATTTTGTGGCTCGTCTAGTGAGTAAGCAATATAAGAATTTTTTAAAATCATAATCATAATAATATAGAATTAGTAAATAAAATAAACGATACCATGCCATGCCATACCATGCTCATCAGTACGCTCAATCTAAAAATTAAAGGTTTCACCCTCAACCGAAAGGGTTGAAAGTTTTGTGAAAAAAATTTCGAACTCAAAAAAAAAAGGTTGAAAAATTTGTCAAACAAAAAAATTCAAAACAAAATTTTTGTTAAAAAAAAATTGGTCCAAAAAAACATTCAGAAAAATTCGTCGAAAAAAAGTTCTATCAAAAAAAAAAATTGTTAAAAAAAGTTTTCTCGGAAGAAGTTGAAATTGAACCGCCAAGTCATTCTGTCCATCCAGGCCGCCTGTTATCATCCCATCAGTGTTGTGCGTAACTACATAAATACGAGTAGGTATAACTCGTACAATAAATGATAAAGCCCCATTCAAAACATTTTTGTATTTCATTCAAAAGAACCAAACCTTTTTTCAAAGGATTTTTTTTTAGTCTGATTAAAATATCTCTGAAATTAGTTTCATATGCGAGTAATTTGTTAGATTTTTGAGCCAAAGGCATATTAAGACCATCTTCCCTTCTCAGAGAGAGTGCTACAGCTACTATCGGTTGTTTCTCGTTTCTCGCCAATAAAAAAAACATTCTAATTTCTCATGTCGACGACAACGAAGTGATTATTTTTTTGAATTGTTAGACAGAGTCCCACTATCCAGCCAGCAGATTCGCGTTTTATGAGAATAAAAATATCGTTTGGCAGTCAGTCTCAATTTGACCGTGCACTAAGAAAGTTTTGAAGTACCATAGTATAAGTTTGATTTAATTTTACTTTTCCGATAGTTTTTGAATTCAAACAAAATACACCTAGTTCTTGTATAACAAAAGAACTATAAAAGTTACCAAATGGATTTGATATTAGCTGTTCTTGTAATTACATTAATCGTAATTGTTATACAATCTTTAATTAAATCGATAAAGCGACCGGATAACTATCCACCTGGTGAGCATATGTTATTATAATTCGAGTTTTAATATTCAATTCACATATCCACTCCTACATATTGCTTGACACATAATTTACATTATTATGATCGTTAAGGAAATATGTATGCAGGTATATAGAACCTATAACATGTGTCCATACACGAGTGAGTTTTTAAATTAATATTGATATCAAACTTCGTTTATTCAATAAATTATTATGCCGCATAATATGGATTAATATGCTGCTTTAGTTTATATGTTTATCTATTCGAATGGCTAAGCGAATTTATTTGCTGATACAATATACCTACGAACACGCGTATCAAACTATAGAATTTTGTTCCTTATTTCACCAGATAAAGAAATAATTTTAATCTAAAAATGCAATAGTTTATGTATTAATTTAATTTTCAAAAAAAAAAAACAAAAACATTAAAAAAAATGATCAGTTCGTTTCTGATTTTTTGTTTCTTTTTTTCGTTGAACTCAATTATTGTAGAATTCAATGGTAACTGATTTGCTTCTTTAGAGGAATCTACGAATGGAGCGAAATGAATACACACCCACTGAAGTGCTTGTCTCAGCTGTTTTTTCTGTTGTTACTATTTAAGTCAGGGGCGGATCCGTGGTAGAATTATTTTGATGTTGAAATATCAGAAGGCGCAAAATCGAATAAATTTTTTTTTTGTTTTTTTTTTAATATCTCGAAGAAATTAATTAAGTTCGAAAATAGGATCATGTTCGTGTTTTTTTTCTACAACAACAAGGGGGGTAGACAATTTGCATGTTTCAATGCAACCGGGATGTTTAGCTAAACCCACAGAGTTCCCAGTTTTTTAGTTTAGGTCAAGTCTAGTGTTCAAGACATAAAGCCCATCAGGTCGTCAGACCATGAACGGAAAAACCGAAAGTTCAAAAAACATTTTTTTGCAAAAAAATTAATTCTCGTAGTAAAATTACCCGCGGTATTGTGAATTGGACAGCGATTTTTATAACAAGAAAAAGGTGATAGCATTTTTTTTGCTATTTTCACGTCTCAAGGCAGAACTATAATAGACGGACTTGGTTAGAAGCTATTGTCATAAAGCAACAAAACTTTACTTCCTGGAGCTAGTTTTAGCAATTTAATCAATTCTTCATTACAAATTTAACCTAGTATCATACTAACTTACTAACATCTAAAAGTATAGGATCTAAACCGACTGAAATGTTAACGAAAAAGTATTAGAGTATTTTGAGCAGTAAAGGTACAAGGTTTAAATTAGAAGCACAACCACATCATAACCCCTCCTCGAAAATTCATATCTGGTAGCGCACATGTATATGAATGATAAGAAAAAAAATTATAATAAAAAAAATAAATACACTGCTGGGTCGCATGCATTTGCTTTTATAGTTAAATTGGATTGTAATTTTTAACATGTGATTTTATTAAAAATATAAAAGTTATTAGAGTAAATGTAAATGGCTTGGCTTTAAAAAAAAAATTAATGACATTAAAAGATTTCTTGTGTAAAAATGTTTGTCTAAAATAAATCTATTTATCTTTAATAAAAGGTTATTATACAGTCAAGTCAAATTGAACATTGAGTGATTTTGTTGTTTTATTTTCAAAATAAAGAGACTGATTCAAAAAATTAATGAAACCAAAACTTTTCTTTCCAAAACACCTTTACAAGCAGTAAAAAGCATTATATGTCAATGATGACAGAGATGAATCATAAATTTCCGGTAAATGGTTTTTTTTTATAATTAAATGTGTTCCGGATTGTTAAATAATTGTAACAGTTTTTAAATTTGCGTGGGTCCTGCAATTCTGTCTGTCAATCTGTATCTTGCAGCTTAAACTATTGGAGATATTTTTTTGAAACTTAGAACTTGGGTTTGATCAACATTTTTTTATGGAAGAACTCTATATCCTATTAATAATATTGCATAACCAAATTTTCGTAAATTTCGTAATTATTTGAAAATTCAATATCTTGAAAACCAGTCTGTCTGTCAGTTTTTAAGTGTAAATTATTAAAAAGTAAAAACTTGCATAACAATTTTTTTTTCTTAAATTTTTAAAGAAATTTTGTATACATACAAAAAAAAATGTTTAAAATTTTTGCAAAAAAAAAAAAGATTCAAAAAATCGTAATTTTCCGATACATTAGACGACATGTAGTTTTCAACTTAAACCTTTTTTGGATTATAAGAGAATTTTATACTTTTCAATGTATTTCTCTAATGACATTCTTGGTCTTGTAATTCTTTTTTAGGTATTCTTTAGTACTTTAACATACATAAGAGCAATTTCTCGCCATTTTTTTGTTGCATTTTATTTTGTTGGGATCGGTTGCAATTCTTTTTCACCGAAATAACGGTTTTTGATGAAAATTGGTGTTTTTTTTTGGAAATTGGTATTGGCAGCTTATGATCACAAAGAAATATATACTTAGTATTTTTCTGAAGGTTTTTTGAACAAAGCGACAAACGGTATTGGAATTAGAAGCCATCAAGGGAAAATGTACGAGTGTAGATAAAATTAAAAGATCTATGTACATAATATATTTTATAGCGAAAGGTTTTAATAAAATTTTATTTTTATAAAATGATCTGCAACTTTTAAACCATAGCAATGAGCGAAAAATGTTTCTTAACTTTTTTTGTAAGATATTAATTTTTTTACAAGTTTTTAGTGCGACTTTTTTGTCCAAGATACAAATTTAAACCAGGTAAAGTTATGCAAAAGTGGTTTTAGATTTATCTACTCTTAAAAACTATCGGCTAAAATAAGTTTCTTGCTCTTAGAAAAGCTATGTGATTTTTCCTAGAACCCTATGGCAAGTACCGTTAATTTCATCAACACGAGCAGGTGTTTTTTTCATAAAATAATTTTATACATATTTTATTGCTAAATTTTGAAAAACTGTTTTTGGGAACTATTGGGTCTACAGAAATGGCAATGAGTTCAAATTGATGGAATTTCAAACAGGGGAAATTAAAAATAGTTTTTTTTTCGATTTTTGGCAAAACTGATTTGATTCAAATAAACTCATTGGAATGGGAGTGTCCGAGTTTTGCCACCTCTCTACTTGTCTTTGTTGTGAAATAAATTCGCCAAATGCTCATATGTATGTGTTTATGATACTCAAAGCTCAAAAGATCCTCCCTCAAGTTTTTGGGGTTTATGATACTCGTAAGCTTTTGAACAATAGGTGAAAGAAGGTCTAGGCTTTTGAATGAGTATACATACATTTATGCATATATGTATATTTTAGAGTAGAGTAGCTGAATACGACGTTATTATCGTTAAAAGAATACAATTTAACTTCGTAGGGAAATTGCATTAATTTTTCATGCATTCATTTATTTCTAAATCAAAAACTATTTAATCATAATTTTCTTTAATACCTAATTCCAGGTGACAGAGCTATATTAAAAATATTTTATAAATAATTTAAAAAAAATCAATGTCATAGCTAAAATTATTACAAATTGGGTAAACCCTTAAAGGGTTACAAAAATTAGAACGTTTTGCGTGGGCTCTATAATTTAATTTAATCGTGCTTTAATCACTGCATTTGTAGTCGTGTAATAATAAAAGCACTTTAGTTTATGTTTGAAATTATATTCACATAACAAAACAACATGGCGTGTTAGCCTTAATTAAATTGTGAAATAGTTCTTAACTTTACTGACGTTATAAGACTTTGTGTACAGATAACGTTAATAATTAGTTACCTATAATCAATTAAATAACTACTAAAAAAAACGAATAAAAAAAACCAAAGAAGGATTGCAACATTTGCTTCGATATCGATACAGAATTTCACTCAGATGAACATATCCAAAGTCCACCAAAATCCCCGTCAATGGGTTTTGGTACAGGTATTTTAAGAGGTTTAGAGTCGGGGAAAGTTGTAAGTTTATCAAATTGATGTACCTACATTATTGATTATGAGGGTATAATGTACTATATACCGTGGTGGCCACAGAAATAGCACACTTTGTACCTACCTCTTATTAAATTTAAACAAAAGGAACCGTTGAAATTTGAATTTTAACTAACTCTGTTTTAACTCTACCACTGATTTAAAACAGAGTTAGTTAAACCTGCAAATTAAATGTTGCATAACTAATTCCACAAGCTATTTTTTAGTCGTGAATGACACGAAACACGGTCTTCCTTATATTCAAATTTAATAAAGATAAAAAATTAAAAATGGGTGTGCTATTTCTATGGCCAACACTGTACATAACAATGAAATCACTTTAATACTTTAAAAAATCTATGGTGCCAAATGCCTATTTTTTTAAATGTTGGGATAACAATTTTTTTCAATTTAAAAAAAAAGTCGTCTGAACAAAATTATGATTGCTTAAAGTAAAAAACAAAATTGTGAAAAAAAAAATTTAGCCATCACAATAAACAGTGGAAAAATAAATGAACAAAAAAAATGTCAAAAGAATTGTGATCAGAAATTAAATTATAAAATTATTTTAATAAAGAAAAATACATTCTGTCACAAAAATTTGTCAGGGAACAAACAAATACATAGAAGTTTTTTGAGCACCGAGAATAAGTTTTCGAAAAATTTTCGTCCTCAAAGAAAAAATGCTGAAACAAAATTTTGCAAAATAAATTGTATTACTCAAAATTATAAAAATTGTACCACAATTTTTTCAAAAGCTAAATTATTGGTTACAAAAAAAGATAGCAGACAAAATTTCGAGGGATCGAAAAATACTTGTTGGATTAAATTAAACTTGTAATTTTGAAAAAGTAACTACATATACATATGTATATATTAAATAGAAGAAATGTTTTGAAAATATCATAATGTATTTCTATGTTAACTAAAAAATAAAATATTTATCTATCTAAAAGCAGTTCCTTAATTTTGTTAACTAGTCGCGGTAAACGCTCCAACGAACTTGGAGCATTGTATTTGTATATGAAATAAAGGCCTCTTAAAGCTTATGTAATGTATGTAGGTCAGAATTTGGTGTCAAAATATTGAATTAAAAAAAAAAAACAATAATTTGTTAAATGTCTTAAAATACATACATGGCATGTTGAATAAGCTGGTTCGATCCATTAAATTCCGAAATTTTCTTCAATTGTCAAGATATACATATGTATTGTCAAGATATATGTATGTACATATATAATTTATGCTCAAAATTCGTGAAGGAAACAGCATTTGTCTAAAAACTCCCCCGAGATGAAATGTATCTTGTATTTCTTTTTAAAGTGAATAGGGAAAAATACACAAATTAATAACATTTAAAATTAAAGCATTTTGTATCTCGAACATTTTTCTTTTTTTTAGGGCCCGCTTTTCTACCATGGATTGGAAATACTGTGCAATTAAGAAGTGAAGCTCGTAAGGTTGGCGGCCAACATATTTTATTTGAAAAATGGTCCAAAAAATATAAGTCTAATGTAATTGGTCTAAAACTAGCTGGAGAATATGTGATTTGTGTTTTGTCGTATCCCTTGGTTAAACAAGTTCATTTAAATGAAGTATTCGAGGGAAGGCCAGATAATTTCTTCTTACGCTTACGAACGATGGGAACACGAAAGGGTATAACCTGTACCGATGGAGCACTCTGGTATGAACATCGTAATTTCACAATGAAACAGATGAGACAAATCGGCTATGGCCGAACCCCAATGGAAGATCATATAATTCAAGAAGCCGACGACTTAATAGACTACATCGATCAATTAGACGAGTGTCTTGTTTGGCCTGGATCGTTTTTGGCAACAAGTGTGATAAACGTGTTGTGGTTTTTAACTACAGGACAGCGTTTGAAAAGAAATGGAGAACGTCTCAGTACCCTGCTATCACTGCTTGGCAGGAGATCAAAAGCTTTTGATATATGTGGAGGTTATTTGTCACAGTTCCCTTGGTTGAGATACATAGCCCCTAATAAGACGGGATATAATATAATTCTTGAACTAAATAAAGAGTTAAATAATTTCATTATGGAAAGCATACACGAGCACAAGCTGAAGCTTGAAGAGTCAAATGGCAAACAAGATGGTGATTTGATATACGCCTATCTCAAAGAAATGACCTCAGAAAAGTCCGACGAAAATGCCTCCTTCAATGAAAGTCAGCTAACAATGACCATTTTGGACTTCTTTATTGCAGGCTCACAAACAACAAGCAACACACTTGATTTAACTCTTATGATGCTGGCCATTAAAAGTGACATCCAACACAAAGTATTTAAGGAAATTCATGAGAATCTCACCGGAAAGGAATTCCCACTTTTGAGTGCTAAAACAAGATTCCCATATGTGAATGCATTGATTATGGAAGTACAAAGATACTTTCACATCACACCCATAACAGGACCTCGAAGAGCTCTATGGGATACAGAATTGGATGGTTTCAAAATACCCAAAAACACAACCGTTTTAATGAGTCTACGAAGTGTACTAATGGATGAAGAACATTGGGTCGATCCACAAACGTTTCGACCTGAAAGATTTTTGGATGAAAATGAAGGTATCATAAATGATGAGTATTTCATACCATTTGGCCAGGGAAGGCGTCGTTGTCCCGGTGATTTGTTGGCTAGATCATGTTTATTTTCGTTTTTGGTAAAAATCTTACAAAACTTTAAGATTGAAAAACATCCTCAAAGTAAGATTTGTACAGATCTTTTGCCAGGAATAATGCTTTCTCCGAAACCATTTACAGTTATTTTTAGACGAAGAAGTTAAAAGGTATACATAGATATCGCAAGGAAATATTATGCAGCAAATCATAGATTTGACAGTTTATTTCACCAATTTTTTATTTTGTGTTTATAAATTAAATGGACTAATTTTTTGCTCAGAATTTTTAAAACAACGAAATGTAATCATCGATTTTATAGCACATCGTTATAAGGTTTAAAATAATATTAGACCATGAATTATACATAATTATATCATAATATTTTAAATTATATATTTTTTAAAATAACAAATAAAGCACATATTATAAAAAAGTTTATTTTAATAATGTATGTTTTGATTTATTTAAATTTAAGAGTAAACTTAATAAAATAAATCGTAAATCCTACAAACAAAAAAATCTCCAACAGAAGAGGTACAAAAGATGCTTCTCACCAAAAAAAAAAAACCGTTGTTGTACATGTACCTGGGTCACGTCATTTGACGGGTAGTAAACAAAACATTAAGAACTTTTGAGTGGATTTTAAGTTGGTTCCCGTGATTTTGAAAGTTTACATTTCTGCAAATAAAAATTTCAGATTTTTGAAAATTTTGGGTTGGGGCACCTTAATAAGCATTATATATTATATATATGGAAATTCTGTGTCTAAAAACTATAAATCTATCTTCAAATTTTATATGAAAGCATTTACATGTCATTAATTGTTTATGTATAAATTATAATCTTGCAATTCATTTTTCTTTAAGGTAAGTTTTTATTTTATTCGGCCCTATAGGTAACCGTCACAGCGGAATTCTCTCCGAAATTCTACGAATCGAAGACATTTTGCCTCCAACGAAATTGAACGCATGCTATTGATGATGTACTTCAAATCTTTTTTTTTATTAATATTTTCTCCGAAGTGCTCCGACAAGTTCTTGGTGTGGAAGTTTTTCTTTTTTTCCGATGACAACTACTTCGAACCGAAATTGAATCTCCGACGAAGGATGCGTTGCGGATAAAGTTCCGCTCCGACGCACGGTTACCTCGATAGGCCCGATTAATTTAAGCAATTCTTGTTTATGGTTATTAAAAGTTTACATATAAATTCTATATATGGATTAAAAATTCAGTATAAAAAAAAATCTGTTATTAAAAATTTTGTTATTCTCCTTTTCCATTATTCTGTAAATCCAAAATTCTGTTTTTCAAAATGCTGCATTTTTAAATTCTGCAAATCCAAACTTCTATCCATTTTAATTCTATTAATATTAATAATAGGAATAATAAACTTAGATGCTTGAATAAACAACATCTTCTATCGCCAAATGTTTATATTTTAGGTGAACAAAAAATGCTATTCGGGAAATGAGTTACTAAAAAACCCTTCTATTCGCTATTCATAATAGAGCCTTTAATTGCACTAAAAACATTCAGAAAAGTTTTTATTAGAAAAACAAAATTAAATTAAGTTGACCACTTACATTGGAAAAGATGCTCCAAATTCTCCGGGAGTACATTTTAGAGGGCAATCAAGTTGATTTTTTGTATTGCCTATTAAGGATTTTTAAAACAAAACATACCGAACATTTTTTGTTTAATCTCTAAGGCCAAAGTAAGAAATCTATACATAATTTTTTTTAAATAAAACAAATAACATAATGCATACGTTAAAAAATAAGATTTCATAATTATTTATTTAAGATACCCTAAGAATTTTTTCCTTTTTCTTTTTTTTGTAATTTAATGACAGTTTTTAATCATTTGAACTTTATTCAAATATTTATTTCTTCCATAATTAAAAGGTTTTTTTTGTCAATATTCTATACTGACCCATTTTTTAACAAATGACTTTCTATTTCAAAACGAAAATTTTACTGCTTATTGAATTCGACTTATATTATATAATCTTAATTATGTTTTTGTTCTTATGCTAGACATTATTTTTTTTTTCTTTTTAAGTAGGTATGAAAGTAATAGTTTTTTAAAATTAAATTTCATGTACAAATATAATTATCAGTCATCGTAATGAACAATTTTATACTAAGTTTAATGTTTTTTTTTTATTTACATAGATGAATCTTTTTTTTTTAAGTGAAAGCATAAAAATGTGTTTTTTGTTTTTGTAAATTTAGTAGCATGTGAGTGGTCTTCATCATCTGTTCTTTTTTTTATTTTAATATTACGAGTAGTCTTTTTAATATAGTTAACCTACCATATTTTGCATACTTTTAATTATATCTCTCTATTTTGATTAAAAAATGTTGACCAATGCTAAATGCATTTAACTGAAATATATGGATACCTTGCTTTTTGAATTTTATAATATGTATATACTTTGTGAAAAATAGTGTACAAAAAAATCCGCTTGTTGTGGTAAACTACATTGGAAAAATTTATATGAATTAAAAATAGAAACTAATTTAAAATATTTTTTTGTTATCAATTAACTAGATGCATATCAAGAAAAGTAGGTAAAAATTATTATAGTAATTTTACTAATTTCAATTAATTTTTTTTTTGTGTAAAGTTAAGTTAAGTAATTCAAATAAAAAATAAATTAACAGGAAATAATGTAACATTAGAAAAAAATATTATTTTATATGTTTGATACATGATAAGCAGAATATCAAATGGCCTCACAGCCCACCAACATTTTTTTTCGGTCCCTATTCTGTGTGTTTGGGACGCAGTGCTTTATGCTATACCTTGCTCCAAATTATAATTATCCTGACTAAAAAAGTTATTTCATCTCAGTTTTTCATACTTTTAGCAATGCAAGTTTCAGCTGGCAGTTTTGTTTTGGTTTTTAAAAATTGAGTTCAAAAAATGTACAGTGCAGGTACATACATATGTATAATACACAGTGTCCAACAATCACCGCCACCCCAGAAGAAAGCTATGAGTTCTTCTCGTCATTTAAATTGGAAAAATTTAAGAGATAAGACAAATTCGTTTTCCAAATATAACGGTTTTATTGTTTTTACACTTTTTTCCCTTGACAATGGATTCTGATTTTTTTTAATTTACAGAAAAATAGTTAGGAGGTTTTATCGGCTGGTTCTTCGTGGACTGTTGAGTCACCAAATTAATATTTTTATTACTGTACCAAATTTTAGTCAATATTTTATTTTTTAAGTCAGAATGTATAATTTACCAAGATATTTGTTTTGGCAGGAGAGAGCTGGAAGTTATGGTGTAGTTTTTAGTGCTGAATCAAACTAAACCAAATGAAGTTGAAAACAGTAGATAATAATAGACTATGTTACAACGCAAGATAGATACATAGATGGTTAGAGAGATATTAAAATCAGGTAAATTGAATTATTAATTTCATATTCTCGTTCATATTCTTGTAGCTCTATACATTTTTTTGAAATTAATTATTTAACGTTTGATATGTTATAAAAAGAGAATGATTTTAGACAAATAAAGGCGAAAAATGCAGCGATAATTCCTAATCACTTAGGTAGCGTTCTACATATGTACATACGACACGACGATTAGGGATATCGGTTATAGGAATTACTTAAATACTTACCGTTATTCGTTTAAATAAGTAGGGTCTCCAAAAGGTCAGAGGTTTAAATACAATGTTATCAATGTTCATACATCACAACATTTTTTAGGAGTTAAAATCAATTTATCAGCGACTCAATGCAAAATTCCAAGTGATATTGTCCCAAACAATGACATTGGAAAAGTTCCATCTTAATCATGCGATCGTAAAATATATCTGTTAAGAGAACAACCAAACCTGCACCGCGATTTTCAATTTCCTACAGAAAATGGCGCGCAAATTAATTTTTTGGTTAACTAGTGCGGATTCCTTATCAAAAAACACACATTAATTAAACGACAGAGTATAACATCATAAAAACATCGTTGGGCGCCAATTCATGGAAAAAGTTATTTCATATTTGAAGTAGGTAAAGTTTACAATGAATAAATTGTTGGAAAATTAAAAGTTTGCAACCAATCTTACTTTTCAAGGAATCATGTTAAAAATGAATTAATAAAAAAAAACATTTAAAAAAGTGTAAATTTATTAGTTGTAAAATTAAATAAAACTAAATGATTAATCTTAAAACTAAAACAAAATGCTGAAGTTCAAACTTATGTTGGACGTGGCAGTATAAAAGAATTGCTGGCTTAAAATAACTTCTTTTTTTTTTCATTTTGTGTTATTTTGTTTTCATTAAGCCTTTTAACTTATTTTAAAATAAGGTTAAGTAGAACATTTTTTTCACAAGGTTTTTGTTTGTTGTTGTATTGTTTTTCTTTTGTTTGTTTGTTTGCTGTTGTAATTCCTTTTTCCCAAGTACCCTGTATTTTGTTTTTAATTTCATTAAATTAAATATATATATATGTATCTAACTAGATTTTTATACTATAAAATAATAATATGTGTTCTCATAAGCTGCAAGGTTTTTAAATCATTGTTATCTATTTGGAACTAAGTAAAAATTATGTTGCGCCATAATTATTAGTTCACAGTACTTTTGTCAAACATCGGTTTGATGGACGCTACTTGACCAATTAACAGCCTTTTTACCAGAAGATGTAGAAGAACCTTTCGAGGAGGTATTGGTAAGTGTTGATGATTTTCTTGGCGGTCGTGTATCTTCGAATTCTGAGTCTTCGATCTCACATATTTGTGTGGATATATCACTATTCGATTCACAGTCACCAAGATGATAGCTGCCTAATAGCGACATGTTTTCACCAGGACCTGGAAATTTATAAAAAATAAGAAGATGTAATTAGACCGTTAAACTTTATTTATTAGATTAAAATTTCTTATCTTATCTAATTAAGAATGCATGATTTATATTTATGTATGCAAAATCGAGAACTTACCACATTTGCTCACGATGTTATCTATATCACTGATTTGTCTTTTACTTCTTCGATTTGGGAAACCATATCCAGAAACTTCTTCATCGTCAGAATCATTACTTCCTGGAACTGTTCTTCTAATTTGACTATTTAACAATTTAGTACTGCACATTGATGTTTCTCCATCAGTTTCACTCTGTATATTGTATCGGGGCAAGTAGCTATTAGGATGTCGATGGTAAATATCGCCTGTAGAACAAACATTTGATTGTTAATATTTGTGCCTATATTTAAAATATTTTAACAAACGGAATTTATTTAAAAAAAAGTCTTTTATTTTTAGGCTAATCCTTGTGTAGACTTAACAGAAACGAAAATCTGTTGCTATTCCGATCTAAATAACTTCCAAAAATTCTAGATTAGCTCAGAAAAAATTGAATATTCATCCAAATTTTCTGGTTTTTTTTCATCCATTGAGATCATAGCCGTTCTTCAATACAATAAAACAATTTATACTTGACAAATGGTCAAAAAATAAATTTGTACGTATGTAAATAGAATATTTTGTTTCAAATAACACCCGAAAGGCTTTAAATCACCCTATTCCAGAAAAAAATGCATAGGCCCTGGGTTGTAGACATTAAGTATGTTCAACTAGGGGTCACCATTAAATTATTTTCTATTTACAACAATATCCCAGGCTTTACAGGGTTTTGTGCATTTATTTATCTATTGGTTATACTACATATACTGTAAGCAAACGTGAAATCGCGTTGTGTGCAGGTTTTTGATTGCCTATTTATCTTGCGATCAATTTCACCGCAATATTTTATTAATTTCGTTAGTTAGAGTCTCGAATTTGTTTTTAAACCAACTTAAAACAATATTTTTTCTTATACAAATACTTACACTTATTACTATTATTTACAACTAAAGGCACTAGCAGCATTAGGAAATACAGAATATTTAATAAATTACTTATGTATGTACACATGTGTATATTTAATTAAAGGAAACAACAAATAAAATAACAAACCTGTGTTAAATCTATAATCTTCACTTCCACTATCCAAGAGATTTAATCCAGATATGGGCGTGTGGGTTTCGAAAGACATGGAAAGAGGTTTCTCACTACATTCAGATTCGCTTTCTTCAATGTATTCCGATTCGATGTCCTCGTTCAACGTTTCTATATCACGAACAGGATCCACAGGACCAAGGTCTATAAGATATTAAAAGAATAAATATAAAATAAAATGTACCTCAGAAATGTACACATTATAGAGTAAATCTTACTAAGTGGAATATGAACACTCTTCGGATGTGACTCATTACTTTCGTTACTATGAAAACTCGATGAGTCGGGCACTTCGATGCCAGGAACTTCAGTGATATCAGGCAGTGGATTTTGACTCCTCCTTGCCCAATCGGAACAATCCCAATGGTATTGCCCATGATTGTTTGGTGAATCTTCAAATGCACTTTGCGAATTATTGATGTTTGGAAGATTGACATGTAGTAGTTTACTATTTAATGTTGATGTGGGTTTAAGTGATCCTAAGCGCATTGTATGATTGCTATGATGTTCGATTTTGCGACCTAGAATAAAAATAATTATAACATCCGAAGTAAAAAAAATGCAGCTATTTATCTTACCGTTATTAAGTTTATTGTCACTAAACGTTTTTAATTGCATTTGATCCGACCATGTTTGTTTGTGCAATGATTCGGCATCACATGAAGTGGTCCCATTGATGTTAATATGTTGATTGGTACAATTTAATTTTTGATATTCTGGCGGAACATTTTCCAATTCATCTCCTGCCGAACCATAACTTCTTAATATATCTAAATTATTAACGAAAACTGTGCTAACAGGATATGGAATATCATTTGAACTAGTCGTATAGCTTTGTGGTCGTTGTTGAACTTCTAAATTACTCAATTTCGAACTACGTTTATAGTCTTCCTTTGGCATAACAGCATTCAATGTTAAGTCTTTGCGTGGATCATTATTAACACTACCTCCGCCTTGGTTAAGCGTCTTTCGACTGCATATATAGTAACACAGACATCCAAGTAATAGAACCACACCAACAATGGCGCACGCGATTCCTATCATGTCGATTAGTGGCAAATTTCGTAGTTGACTTGTAATAGAATTCGAATATAGTGGATCACCGCAACTGGCACCAGTAAGGTCAGGTGGGCAAATACATCGAAAACTCCCGGCTTCATTGACACACGTTGCCCCATTCCCACAGGGTTGATTTTCACATTCATCCAGATCGATTTCACAAGTTGCACCGGTATAACCTCTGCACATACAATGAGCCATGTAGTCACCTTCTTCACACACTCCACCATTTTTGCATGGATTTGGAGAACAAAATCTACCAAATTCACAACGCTTCCCAGACATTCCAGCCAGGCAGTTGCAAGAGTAGTTTCCTGAAATCTCAGCTTGGCATTTACCACCAAATAAGCACGGCGATGAGGAACAAGGATCCAAATCGTCTTTGCAGAAGGGCCCAGTAAATCTAGGGTGACATTGGCACTCGAAATTATTGATGCCAATATTCTTGCAAATTCCTCCATTGAAACACGGTTGTGTTCCACAAATTCCCAAAGGAACCAGAATAGTCGAGCTGTCGCAAGTGAATTCGACATTAGCAAACCTCTTCAGCACCGCTATAGTACTACTACCAGTCATATGTAATGGCACAGATTCTCGAGCTAAGCGGATATCATCCATGCACCCAACGAAACCTCGCTGAATATCTTCGAACCCGAGCACTGATGGATGTGGTCTTACTTCAGCACCTAAGAATATATCATTTGACTGCAGATTCAAGATTCCATTCACCCCAGGAGCACTTCCTTGGGCAGTATGTTTTCCATCAACCACTAGCTTAGCACTATTCCGTTCACGTTCTAGCTTTATCTCATGCCATTCTCCGTCTGATACATAAATTGATGACACACTTATCAGACCTTCTCCCGATCCCAAATCAAAACGATACTGCACAACACCATTCGATATTTCCAAAATATTATAATCAACTTTACCCGAAGCGTACATCAAATTTCCGGTTTGTTGAAGCGTTCTCACTCTCAAAGTAAATATCAGTTGGTCTTCGAATATTTTCTTACCCACCACTTTGTCGATTTTGTAATGCGCATAACTCTTTCCACTCAACGATACTGGATTGAGGGGCTTATAGCAAGAATAGCCAACACATTTCTTAACATCATGATCACATGTCGGACCAGTATATCCATGTGGACAAACACATCTATGTCCCTCTTCGAGATCACTTCCCTCTGGCAAGCAGATTTTATACATTGGGCAAGGTTTGGCTGCACATGAATTCACAGCTTCATCACATTTTTCTCCTCCATATCCCTGCTGGCATTTGCATTCATTTAAATGTTCATAGACCGCAGATATGAAACTCGTTACATCCGTTGCAATTGTATTTATATTTTTTCGGTCCAAGACTATTTTATCTTTACAGACACCATGCACACACTGAGTTTGGCTACATTTTGTTTTGACAATTTGCTCGATAATCAAGTTTGTTGCTTCTTCAATTTCTTCCATATTATCAGCAACTGTCGCTTGAATTTCCTTTGCCGAAAAATAACCATCATCGTTGGGATTCACTTGTTGTTTGCGAACTGTGAAGACGACATCCAATTGATTTTTCACCTCCAAACTATGACGGGCAAAACGTCGATGACTGTCCAACTCATTTGATGCACTCTCATTATATGGCTGCACCGAAATTACAACAATATCCTTTTGTCTTGTTCGCATTGCTGTACGAATCGATCGAATAAAACCCTTTCGATGACTGAGGATAAAGTCCTCGGGTGTAACATTACTAAATCTTAAAATAATAGCATTTTCTAGCATTTCTTTGCTAATCAAATCAACGGTTATTTTTATAACAATATGGGCAGTAAATTTCCCATCCGATGCTGTTACATTCAGTCTGTAATCTCCTACGTCAAGATTAGGTAGTGCATATAGAGAACCATCATCTTTGGATATGTTAAACAAGGTGTGGGGGGAATAGAGAACCCCAGCAGTTGGCACGAGGTTATATATTAAGTTGTCGTATTGATCTTGATCGGTTGCATATATTCGACCAATCGCCCCACCGGGGAATTCATCTTGATATGAATTTATTAGAATCTCTACGGGTGTTATAACTGGCGGATATTGACTTTCTTCAATAACCTTAACCGTCACCCAGGCGTCTGAGTATAGAGGAGGTGTTCCATTGTCGAATACTCTGATCAGCATATTGTAGACACTTCGAACCTTATGATTGAATCGTGTTGCTGTTCGTAGAGTTCCATCCTGTTCTAAACGAAAAGCCCCGCCGTCATTGCCACTTCGAAAATCGAAGGTGTACGGGGCGGAATTTGGTGCAGTATCCGCATCGATTATTTCAAATTTAATCAAAACATGTCCAAGTTGCTTGTCTTCTTGCACGATGATTGTATAGTTGGATTTGTTGAATAATGGAGGATTATCATTTGCATCGGATATATCAATGTTCACATGCACATAACTAGAAAGTTCAGGTGTTCCATTGTCACGGGCACGAATTTCAAGTACATAACTGGATATGGACTCCCTGTCGAGGGAACCTTTTACAGACAAATAACCAGTGTTGTTATCAATTTGAAATTGATTCAGGCGATCGCCACGTTCGATATTATAGAATATGCGACCATTCTCCTCAGAATCTGCATCGAAAGCTTTAAGCTGAAGAATTTTATCGCCCATCAGTGCATCTTCACGAATTCTTGCATTGTAGGAATTCTGATGAAATTGTGGATTGTTATCATTGACATCAGTTACGCTCACATTTAACGATGCCAAATTACTAAGTGGCGGAGTTCCACCATCAACTGCTTGAATGGTCAAAAGGAAATGTCTAATTTTCTCGAAATCCAGCTCTCCATTACAATACACACTGCCAGTATTCCGATTGATGGCGAATTTCTTTTGCTCATTGCCACCGATAATTGAATAGTAAATATCTGCATTTACACCAGTATCACGTGATGTCGCGAGCACTTGAACAACTTCAGATCCAATAATACAATTCTCAGCAACGTTTGCGAAATAATGTTGTTGAGTGAATTCTGGGGGATTATCATTTATATCCTGAACATTGACAATGAGTGTGGCTATGCTCGAAAGTTGTGGGCTTCCTTGATCAGTTGCTATCACTGAGAGATTATACCATGCAATTGATTCTCTATCCAATGATTTTTTCAAAGTGATAATTCCAGAATCTGGTGATATTGAAAATGTATCATTGCCTGAGTCAAGGAATGAGTATCGGATTTTCCGATTAACTCCAACATCTCTGTCAGTTGCATGAACTTTAGTTGCTAGCGTTCCAATTTCAGCATCTTCTGGCAATATCAAAGAATATTCAGTCATACTGAATATTGGATGGTTGTCATTTGTATCAGCAACGGATATTTCAATCTTAGATATGCACTCCCATGACAATTGATCACGGTCCTGAACGTGCGCAGTGAGATAATATTTCGAAACTGTTTCTCGATCAATTTTGCGAGCGGTTTTAAGGACTCCAGTGATTTTGTCCAAAACAAAATCATCCGATTTATTGCCTGTTAGATAGAACCTCAACTTGGAATTAGCCTCCTCATCGGCATCTGTTGCTATAATTTGAAGAACAACTGTTCCAGGCATTATCATTTCGTTGATTGTTTCTTTATATCGGTATTTGAGGCAGTAGGGAGGATTATCGTTGACGTCTTTAACAGCAATTGTAACATTTGTAGATGCACTATATTTCCCATCAGTGGCAATGATATTCAAGAAATACGATGAAGTTTTTTCCCGATCAAGTGCCTTGGCGGTGAATAGTTCACCAGTTTGTCTGATGTGAAATTGAGAAAGTGGATCACCGGATGTTATGTAGTATTCCACGGCTGTGTTCGCATCTGCATCTTTATCAGTTACCGAAAGCTGTACGAGCACTGTGCCTGGCAAGGCATCTTCATTAACCGCAGTTGTATAGTTTGGTGATTTGAATAATAAGCAATTGTCATTGTAGTCCTTCAATTTAATTAAAACAGTAGTTTTTCCAATGTGTTTTGATTGTCCATGATCGGTGGCAACGACTTGAAATCGATACTCACTGCGTTTTTCTCGATCAACCGGAATAAGAGTTGTTATCCAACCGGAATAGACATCAATATCAAAAACATTAGCTATATCAGCAATATCATCGGGTAGGAAATAACGTATCTCTCCATTTGATCCGGCATCAGAATCGTGTGCCGTGACTTTCACAATCGATGTTCCTTTCTCTGCATTTTCAGCTAACAAAATGCTATAAGGATTGCTTTCAAAAATAGGAGCATTATCATTTTCATCTTGGACATGTAATATTATTTCCGAAACAGCTGAGTAAGCTGGATTGCTTCCTATTTCAGCCAAAACACCGATTATATGCACTTCTTTTTGTTCTCGATCGAGAGTCTTTGATAAGGTGATATCTCCTTGCTGATTGATTGCAAACTGTTTGTCTTCATCAAAACCTGATATGATTTTATAACTTCCAGTCAAATTTCCAAGCAATCGAACTCGGGATATCAAAGTGCCAGGAGTTGATACTTCCGATATAAATTGATTACGTTCCTTATGTTCGAATGCAGGAATATCAACATCATCTTTAACAACAAGCACCGATACAGGAACATCATTGTGCAATGGCGGTGAGCCTCCATCGCTAGCACGAACAAAAAATTCAAAAATTTCATTTGCGTAATTCGCAACAGAGGTTTGTAAGCTAATTGATCCATTATTCTCATCGACTTGGAATAGATTTTTAATTTTTTGATTCTCTGGTTCATACATTGAATATACCAATGCACTATTTTGATGTTCATCCCTGTCTAAAGCTTTAACCTGTTTTTAATAAAAAAAAAATAATTGCTTTTTTATATGATTTGATAAAATTTTTATTTTGATTTACCTTTACAAAAGGAACATGTAATTGGAATTTAGCATTTATTACTGCATGATATTCATTGAGAACAAATACAGGAGGATTGTCATTTTCGTCGGTAATTTTAACTTTAACTATTGTAAAGCCAGATCTACCACCAATATCGCTAGCAATAATTGGTATCTCATAGTGTGAACATAATTCACGATCGAATGATACTTTTGATTCGATAATGCCTTTGATTTTATCAATTGCAAATAGCTCTTTTAATGAATCCGAGAATATATCGTAGGTAAATGTTCCAAATTCACCCAAGTCCTTATCGAGTGCTGTTACCTAATAGATGAAAAATGAAATACATATTTGTTGCTGTTAAAAAATGAATATTGGATAATTTTTTTCAAAGTACCATTAAATTTCTCGAAATTATATAGAAACTTTAAGAAAAATTCTTTTTTTCAATTTTTCAAGTTTCTGAACAAAAAATATAGTTTTGATCAAAGAAAACTATAAAAAAAAATACACATTCCAGTTTAAATATTGATTTCCTCTCATGTATCTTTTTTGCTTTTCTTTATTAGTTCTGGAAAAAACAATTACCAACCATTTGATGTATCGGACTTATAGCTAGGAAAATTGTATCCAAAGATAAAGCAAATTTGGTGCAACAAAAAATTAAAAAGAATAAAAACACTAACATCCGTTATTTATTTTACTCAACTCCTACAGTTGGAGATGTTTATGAAAAGTTGGATTGCATAATATTATCAGGTACAATATATGTAAGTATCTAACCTATTATAAACATTTAAAAGTTTTTATGGAGTCATGTTTTTGCTTAAAGTACTATAATATATTTTCATAAATAATTATCCACTTACCGTTGTTACCAGATGTCCTGGCATGAGGTTTTCTTTAATATTTGCTTCGTAGCTAGGTTGAGAAAATACTGGACTATTTAAATTACCAGGCAATATGTTGATTTTAACTCGCGTAAAACTTGTATAGATTCCGTCAGTTACAGATACATTCAAAGTTGTTGTTTGTTGTTCCGCAAAATTATTCATATTTAGTAATGTTATTGTTCCAGTTGATGAATCAATATCGAATGTTTGCATTTCATTGCCCTGAGCTATTTTATAAACTAAATTTGAATGATCCACATAGTCTGGATCACTTGCCTTGACACTAATTACAAATTGTCCACGTTTGGCGTGAACAGAAAGCATACAGGTATAAGAAGGTTCTTCAAACTTAGGCGCGTTGTCATTTATGTCGATCACTGGTTATAAAAAATAAATTTAATTAAACTTAACTTAGTTTTCCAAAAATTCCGAACTCACCTGAAACCCAAACATGAGCTGTCGATGTTAAAGAAGGTGATCCTCCATCAGTTGCAATCACAGTAAAGTGATGTACACTTTGTACTTCATGATCTAAGCTTTTCTTTAAATACAATATTCCCTCCAATGGATCCAAATGGAAATTCTCCGAGCTATTATTTTGGTGACTTGAATCGATTGCAAATGTTATTTGACCATTTGGTCCAGTATCATTGTCTCTAGCGTTGATTTTCAAAAGTGATGTACCAAATGGTGAACCTTCGGAAACACTTATATTATATGTATCGTGTTCTATTTCTGGTGGACTGTCGTTAACATCCAGGACCATGATGGAAACTGGAACTTCAGCTGAAACTCCTGATACACTATCGGTAGCACGGACAATTAAATCGTAGTTTTGGACTCGTTCGTAGTCTAATTCGTCAGCAACAGTTATTGTACCTATAGAGTGATTAAAAAATAGAGATTATCTTATTTGAGTTGTTTTGTATAAACAAGTTATTTTGTTTTATAATTAATACTAAACGAGAAAATTTATATTTAGATAAATTTTAAGAATAAAGGTTAACTCTGAAATTGGGTTTCAAATTTTTACTTCACCATCATCAATTCGGTATGTTTAATCTCTTGATTCAGACAGCTTGTATTAGCATTTTGTTTTATTTTTCATATACAAATTAAACGCACAGCTGAAGCCTAAAACAACATTGAGCATAAGATTTTGTTTTAGTCACGTTGGTCGCCAATTTAAAATTTTTTTAATGTTTAGATAAGGATTTTAGACGAACTAAAACAGACTGATCTTACATCGAAATAAAATATATTTTAATTGGCTGGATCTTGACATTTTATATAAAAAAATGGGTCAATGCATATGTTGACTTCCTTTTATATTTCTTTTGGATTTTTGAGAAATTCTCTCTTTGTACTTATAATAAGAGGAATTCTATATAATAAGAGGAATTCTATATAATAAGAGTAATTCTATCTCTACTTTCGATTTTATTGTTCTTTGACATTTAAGATTTAAGTGAGTTCGATAATATGGCTATATATTTTTAGTAGAACAATCTTTTAAAATGATAACTCTTAAAAACCCTAAGCTCGCAAAAAACATATTACTTAATTATTAAATTATTAAAAAGCGGTTCTAAACGATTCGAGTAAATGGAATTGAACAAAATTTTAACAGGTTTTATACTTACACGGGCCAGTTTTTCTATCAGGTGCTGCATTTAAAGTAAATGGATTTGGGTTTTAGGAACATGATTCTTTTCTTTAATTTATATGATTTTATAATGTGTTAGCATCGCGTTTCAACAGAAAATAACATTAATTAAAAAAGAGACGTTTTTGCGTAGGTGGAAGTGTTATCATGTTTTTGTATAATACGTGTAAGAATGCCATATTTTTATGAATATAGTGAGTAATTTTCATTTTTTTATATTATAAACTCACCGGTATTGAAATCCAATGCAAATTCTTCCATTTCATTGCCTTTAGCAATAGTGTAAATCAATTTTCGACCCAGTGGACTATCTGCTTGAATGGTAACAGCAAGTGGAGTATAGATTTCGATATTTTCACTCACAGAAACAGAATAAAATTGCTTGTTGAAAACTGGCATCGATTTGTCAATAACCTTTTAAATTAAAAGAACATAAATAAAAATATTATAAATTTTATTTTTCCATACAAAATGGTGGTAAAATTGAAAATATTAAAATAAAAATCACCTTCACATGAACGCCAACTTCTGTCGAGCAAGGTGTCGATGCTCCATCATAAGCTGCAATTAAGAGCTCATAATCTCTATTATGACCTTCAAGAGATTGTTTAAGAGTAACATCTCCAGTCTTCCTATCAACCTTAAACAATTCACCATGACCACGTTTCATTTCATAACGCACTTCTCCATTTTCATAACTATCCAAATCAACTGCATGCACTTTTGTTACAAATGATCCTTTCGGATCATCCACTGAAACAACTGCATAGTAGGGAAGATTTACAAACATTGGGCAATTGTCATTTATATCGAGCACTGTTACATTGACAACAACATGAGCTACTCTAGGCTTGCCATCCATATGAACTTGAGATCTTGCTTCAACTATAAGCTCATAATTGTCACATATTTCACGATCGAATATTTGACCTGTTGATTCAATAGCTCCCGATGTAAGTCCAATGCGAAATAATTTTGTTGGATTTAGAATTTTATATTCAACATGTTCGTTTAATTTTGATCCGAGGACATTAACCGTTGCTATCGTTGTAATTTTAGTAGAATTTTCACTAATAACACCCTCCACTGTGGGCTTTTTGAAATAAAGTCCATAATTTTCGGATGTTTCCACAATAATTATAACGTTGGTTACATTTGAATATTTTCCATCAGAAGCACGAACATGAAGCTTATAAAGTGACTCCAAGCGTTCAACGTCCCTATAAAAAAAATGAATTCGTTTAAATTTTTTGTATGTACATTTTTTTTATAAATAAATAAAACTTACCTCGTTGTGATAACACCTGTTTCGGGATCCATTGCAAATGCATTTCCTTCATTACCCTCAATAATATCATAACGAATAGTTGAAATATCCGAACCATCAGGATCCGTTGCATTTACCGTGACAACAATAACATTTTCATAAGTTGGCAAAAGCAAAGTGACATTATATTCGTTCTTTTCGAATACAGGAGCACAATCATTGACATTGGTGACTGTTATTTGAACTCTGGTTGTTGTATCTGAAGAGAGTCTTGGAGTTCCCAAATCGGTTACCTTTAAGAAATAAACCAAAGAAAAGAGAATTAAATTTAAAAATTATAAATTTTATTTTTCTTCGTTAACTTACTTGAACATGGAAATCAAAAAATGGAATTTCTTCATAATCTAAAAGCATTACTGTTTTTATAGCACCCGTTGTTGAGTCAATATCGAAATATCTTTTCGCTAGATTTTCAACAATGTCATATCGTAGAAGAGCATTTAATCCAGAATCTAAATCAACAGCACGTATGACTAAAGGACTGTAAAAAAAAAATTAAATAATAAAGCTACTATAAGCTTTCTAAACAGATATTTTTGGATGAATAAAAGTTTTAACTAAAACAAATATTTTCAAAAACAATAATAACTTCGAAAAAAATAACTTACTTTTGATTAACAACCAAGCTGGATTGAAACGGTCCTTTATTTTGATTTCTACTGAACGACTGTTGTTCACTTGTTATATTCGTATCATTTGGTCTATCTTTTGAGAGAATAAGTGACGATATTGGAGCTGATTCTGAAATCTCACCCCAGTAAATATTTTGCAGAAAATGTGGAGTGTTATCATTTTGATCCAAAATATGTATTATGGTTGACGATTGAGATGATATGGATGCCAAATTTGTTGCTATTACAGTAAGATTTATTAATCTAAAAATAAATAAAAACGATAAGTTAAAGATCGTGTGCATTTAATTGATTTAAGTTTTTTTGTTTTTAAATAGTACCTAGAAGAATATAAAAAAAAATAATCAATCACCATCAAGAATTTAATTTAATAATAACACACAATTCAAATATAATTTAACTTACTTCACTTTTTCATAGTCGACAATGTCTTTAGTTGTAATTACTCCCGTCGATGGATTGATTTGAAATAAATCACCATAATTGCCGTCGATAATTTCATAGTTCACCGATGATGTTGACCTTGCTTCGATTTGTGTCACATACGTTCCAATTGGACGATTTTCATATATCTCAACTGAAGTTTGTTCTTTAATAAAACGTGGCGGATCATTTTCCCCCATTGTTATTATAATATGTACTGGAACTTGCGAAGAGAGTGGGGGCTTGCCATGATCTGAAGCTTTTACTTGTAGCATATATTCAGGCATAGAATTGATGTCAAGTTCTTTGTTCACACTTATAATACCCATCAGGGGATCTATATCGAATACATTGCCAATATTACCACTTGCAATCGAATAGGTTATTTTTGCATTATTTCCAAGATCACGATCAATGGCAAATAATTGAGCAACTTTTGTTCCCAGTGCAGCAGATTCAAAAACTTTACCTTGTACAATTTTCGTAGTGAATTCAGGATGATGATCGTTGTGATCATGAACTGTTATTATTATTTTAGCATAATTACGTTTTGCTGGTGTACCTTGATCTTTAGCAATGGCAACGAGAACATGCTCAGCTATTCGTTCTCTATCTAAACGCTGTGTAACTATGACATTGCCAGTAATCGAATCAATACGAAATAAAGTCAAAGAAATTGGATTTTGAGCTGCATGAAGAGTATAGAATATTTTCTTGTCTTCGTCCATATCAGTTGCATGTAGCTGCAATATTTCAGTCTCCTCGTCTATGTTCTCTGAAATGTCTATTCGATAAACAGAGTCGGTGAATTCGGGCCTATGATCGTTAACATCAATGACATGAACATATAATTGAGTTGACACTTCATGTGAACCATCAGTTACGCTTATTGTTAAATTATATTCTTTTTGAACTTCCCAGTCGAGTGATTTTGTTAGAAGAATATTTCCATTATCCCGAGCTATGTAGAATTCATTTCTGGGATCACCATCTGAATTTAAATTTAATTTGACGATTCAAAAGTTAATTAGATTTAATTGAATAAATTGGTATATGAATGATATCAATTATTTATTGTATACAACTTACCCGTTATGTCATACCAAAGCTGATCGTTATCTTCATCTGTTGCTTGGACAAGAGCAACCAAAAATCCTGGTCGATCAGTTTCAGTAACGTCGACTTCTTGATCTAGGGATTTAATAACAGGAGGATGTAATGAAGGCCCAGAGACAGGAACTACAATCACATTAACACGAGTTGTATGCATTTTTTTTGGATCACCATTATCTTCGGCACGGATGGCCAAATCAAATTCTGTTTCAGGTTCGAATGGTTTTGCTGCATAGATAACCCCCGTGGCAGGATCAATTCGGAATTTAGCTTTTCCTTTTCCAGATTTTATGGCATACGTAACACGACCATTCTCACCGTAGTCATTATCGATGGCCAAAACCTTTGAAAATTCGAAATTAGAAATAGTAAATATTGAGTAAAAATAGAGAAAATGTTTAAACAAAAATACCTGAAATAGTGGTTTATCGATTTCAACTGTTGCTGGTATTTGAACTTTGTAGAAACGTTGGTCAAATTCGGGACTTTGATCATTTATATCGTCAACGGACACAATAACTCTTGTTGTCGATGACAAAGGTGGAATTCCTCCATCGCTTATCAGAATCTGAAATTATAGGAGTGAATAAAAACTTAATTTCGAAGAGAAGAAAATAAGATTAGTTTCAAAGAGAAGTTTTGCGACATTATCAAAATGCAATTGAGGAAAACACTTAACATTTAATAAAGGACGAGATTGGAAAAGCGCCAAATTTATCATTTTTAATAAATAAACCGAAAAAGACCTTTCTCTATTGAGTTTTTTAGGTTTGAATATTTTCTGAGGCCAACCTGGCGAATTCGAGATCATGACGATCGCTGGTAAAGGATATTTGCAGTAAGATCTATTCTAAAATGTTTGAATTATTTACCTCCATTATATGTTCTGGTTGATTTTCACGATCAAGTTTTCTCGCTGTTGTTGTGATAACACCAGTTGTTCCATTAATAGCAAAAAATCCTTCTGGATTTCCAGAAATAATTCGATAGGTTATGTGTTCGTCTGGGTCAACATCACGATCTTCGGCCTTAAGTTGAAGAACTTCTACCCCTGGTGGACTACCTTCTGGCACGGTTGGATAATAAACTGGACTTTCAGTGAGTGGTACATTATCATTTTCATTTAAAACTTTTATAAACACCTTAAACAAAAGATTGGAAAAAAATTTATATAAATGAATAAGAAAAACAAAATACTAAAACTAACTTCTATGCATGAATGAAGTGGCACTATAGCTTGATCCTGGGCACAAACTGTAAGCCAGTAAGAAGGTTTTGATTCAATATCTAAAAGAGCCATAGTTCGAAGCGAGCCTGTAGTGTAAATAGAAAAGAAAAAAATAAACAAATCTTTTGGCGAAAATGTTTGAAATTAATTGGCTCCCAATTTGAAACCATATTGAATCTTCAAGTGTTACATCAGCACTTGGCTCTAATTATACATACCTTCACTATCAATTGAAAATATTCCCAATCCATCTCCACCTCGTATTGAATAGACAACCCTTGAATCAGGACCTGGAGGATCTGCATCTGTGGCTATAATATTCATAACATGTGTATCAGGTGGTTGATTTTCTGTAACATTTCCCATTAGCACATAATCTTCAAATTCCGGTGCATAACGATTTTCATTGACGTCGATAATTTCAATTATAACAGTTGCTTCAGATGACAGTGCTGGTGTACCACGATCAATCGCACGAACACACAAACTATGTAGCTGCCGTTCTTCAAAGTCCAAATAACCAATTGTTCGTATGGTCCCAGTATGTTTGTCAATTTTAAAGAGTTTATCTTCCGAATCGTTTTCATCGTCAAATGAATACAGAACTTCACCAGCTGGACCAATATCTGCATCAGTAGCTTGAACAACAGCTATAACCGTTCCTTTGGGGATATCTTCTCGCACCCGAAACGTATATTCAGGAAGCTTAAATGCAGGTACATTATCATTGACATCATCGACTATTACTAGAACTACGGCATCTGCTGACAAAGGTGTTGGTGAACCATTATCTGTGGCTCTAATGAGCAGTTCGTATACCTCCTTTTCTTCTCGATCAAGCGGCTGACTAACATAGAGTATTCCAGTTTCGGGTTCTATTTGAAATGATGACGTTTCTGTTACCAGGGAATATGTAATTTTAGCATTTTCACCAATATCAGCATCGGTTGCTTTTAGATGGAAGATAACAGTTCCGTTTTTGGCATGCTCTGTTACCCGGAAACTTGCAAGGGATTTTTCAAATTTCGGCGGATTATCATTTTGATCGAGAACCGTGATTGGAAACATTTTCGACGAAGACTTTTGTGGTTTTCCCAGATCATAAACTGTCACATTTAGAACATATTCCTCTTGTCTCTCACGATCTAAATAACCAATTATTTGCAGCTCACCAGTATCAGGATCAATTCGAAATACCGAATCATGATCACCATCTGAAATTCCATAAACCAACTTGCCATTATAGCCAAGATCTCTATCTTTAGCTTTGATCCAGGCCACAGTTTCACCCAGCTGAACAGTTTCATTGATTTTCAATTCCAGTGGAACATCAACAAATTCTGGAGCGTGTACATTCTCACCATATCGTATGGGCATCATTACAAAATCAGCTTGTGGATTATAATCTCTTCCGGGCATATTGTTTTTCTCTGCAGCAGCCAATATTTCGGCTTGTCGACGTGCAATTCCAGTGTCGCGGCATTCAAAACTGCCACCATCTTGCAACGATGATATGCTATGTCCAATGACTTCAGCAGCACCTCGATTTAAAAAATAGCTTTGCTTTTCATCGATTAAATTTATTTGTATGCTCATGATATCTGCGAAATGAGTTCCATCAGTAGCTGTCACGTTGACTTCACGTTGGGGAACACCAACATCCGAAAGGTCACATCCAACTGAAAGCACCCCTGAAGTTTGGTCCAGATTGAAGCAACTATCTTCATTGCCTGAAATTGTATGAATATACATAAATATGTTTTGCTATTGTGAATCCACTGAAGTAGGTCTTAAATTAAGAATAAAGAAATAATATTAATATAAAATAAAAAAAAACTCTCGACCGGTTTAAAGTGATACATAGTAATAATAGCTTCATTACTATATAACTTTTTATCTACGATACGGCACTACATATACTTGAAGACTAGTAAATTATAATTTAAAGTTTACGAAAAAATAACCGCGCATAATAAATCCAAGGACCGGAGGAGTAGTAAAGTAATAAAAATTGGTTAAAAGAAATTTTCAATAAAAATCATCAAAAAAAATTTCAGGGAACCAAGTGGACACTTTGTTAAACCGCGGGTATACAAGTTGGACAAACAAAATTTTGTGAAATTTTTTAAATTAAAAAAAAAATTGTAAAAAAATAATTTTGCAGCGAACAGCCAATTGGAAATTTTATTTAATCGCCTACAGATTCAGTCAGTGCATCAGCCCAACGTCACATCATCAAATCAGTGTTATACGTAAATATATAATTAAAGTTGAAGTTTATTATACAACTGCAGTTGTCTGTCTCTAACTTTTTGGCTATATTTTCGGACCTCTAGTCGATATTGTCATGTTAATAGAGGATACCTCAAGAATCCCGTTTAAAAGACAATGGCACACGATGTTCCGACACTATCGGGGAAGAAAGACAAGCATAAAAACTTCTGGATCAACAAATGCCGTCACCTGCATTAAGTTAGCTTTATGAGGTGTTCAACCCGGCGAACCAGGACGATGACGACCGTCGGTTAAAGTAGAAGAGTTTTCCAAAAAAAAAAAACCCTCTAAGTCGAACTGAACTCTACATCCCGCAAAAATTCGACTTACAGTGAGTCGACTATATATGAGAATTGGTATTTTTGAAAAATGTATTTAATTTTTCCTTTGATAGCCCGTAAACAATAACTAAGCAAATTTAAACAAATAATTCGACCTAAACATGAATTATTAATGTCCTAGATACATAATTCAGTGCAGTGTATTTTTCAATCAAAGTGACATTAATAACTTGGTTATTGTTCTGCTTATCTATATTATTTTTTTTTTTTTATTTTTTATTCTAGGTATGCGGTCTATTCAACCCTCTTGCCCTTATTACAAACAAAAATGTTGGTTCACATTTATTATTAATTTTTCCTGATATGATTTTACGTAAATATATAGGTATATATGTAATTTATGAATAATGCGGTCGGATAGGTATCTGCCTATATCTTTTCTAAAAAAAAATCATTTATCAGTAAATAAATAATAATTACCTGAAACCAGTCGGTATGTAATGAAATTCCCCGAATCAAAATCAATTGCCGATAGCGTAAGTATGTCCGTACCAACAGCAGTTTGTCGTGATACGTAACCAGTGCAATCGGTACGTTCAAATTGCGGCCGATTGTCATTGACATCTTTTATCTTCACAACAAGCTCAATTTCCGTTTGTCGTCGAAATGGCAGTCCCCAATCTGACGCCCGCACACTCAAAACATACTCCCTTCGCATTGTCTCATAATCAATAAGTTTCGACGTCCTCAGAATACCTGAAAAATGATCAATATCGAATGGTACTTCATTCAAATTGGCAATGCTATACGAAATGTACGCATTCTCTCCCGAGTCTTTATCTTTTGCAGTTATTTTAACGACTGTCGTGCCAGCGGGCTCATTTTCGTCTATCCACACAGTGTTATTTATAAAATCAAAAATAGGATCATTGTCATTTGTGTCCTGGACATTAATTTTGACTTTGGCAGAAGACTGCTTTCGTGTGCCCACGTTCCCTTGATCAATTGCCGACACTGTTAGTGTATAAAATGCCTTCGTTTCGGCATCCAATTTCTTTTGGGTATAGAGCATTCCAGTATCGGGATTAATACGAAACTCACCCCCTTCGTTGCCGCCAACAATTTCTAAAAATACTTGTGAGTTCTTGCCTACATCTTGGTCGGTGACTTTTAGCCGTATCACAGGCGTATTCGGTGGTGATGTCTCTGGTACAGTCACTTCGTAAATTTGTCGATTAAAAACTGGAGAATTGTCATTGGCGTCACTGATATGAACGGGAATTGTCTTATAACTAGATTGTGGGGGTATGCCCCGGTCTTCTGCACGAAATGTTAAATTATATCCTTGGGGTGTTTTCTCTCTATCCAATAGGCTGTGAATTTCAATAAAATATTCTCCGGGCTTCTGAGATGGTCTTATACGAAAGTGTCCATCCGGGTCACCACTCACAAGTTCTACACCTTTTATTCGGCCATGGATTCCTTGGTCTTTGTCTGTTACTCTTATGATGCCGTATATGTTGGCATTTGCTCCTTCTTCTACATATGGCAAGGTTCTTACATAAATGTCCGGAGGATATAAATTTACCTGAAAGTTAAGGGAAGCCAATGTTAGAAATGAATTTTGACAATAAAGAAGAAGATTTTAAAATAATTGAATAATATTGATCCAGAAGTAGCTACGAGTATGTGTGTGCTTAAGAAATCTCGTAGCTTGGAATTATTTTGGTATATCTTTTTTTTTTTTTTTTTTTTTTGAAAAGTCCCCTAAGAAATAGCGATGATGTAGAAGTAATGCTATTTATGTACTTGCTAAAGTACCTACTCAATCTGTTGGCAGTTTTGAAAGTACATAATGCATTCCAGCACTTTATTTTTAGACAAAGAAAAACGAACAATCTGGAAATTATTTTGCCAAGTGACTCTGCGAGAAGGACAAGGAATTGTTAAATTTGGTCTGAAAATGCTGGTTTTTGGTGTTTCCAAGAGATAGTCGTTTTAAATATTTTTTTGTTAAGATAATGAATACGTTTTATTTATATCTGCTTCATATTCCTGGAACAGATTTTTAAATAGTATTTTTTTTTATTTAATGAGGTACTCATTACCTATTACAATTTTAATTTGTAATTTCATTTTAATTAAAAATTACTTCTAATAATTTACTAGCTACTCTCACGGCTTCCCTCGGGGTAAAGATTCAAGTGAAGTAGAAAATAACAAAAGAAAATTGTAAATAACTGTACTTGTCAAAAAATTAAGGCAATACGAATTTTTTTTCATTTAATAAAATGGCTTAAAAATTTAATGGCATGCATAAGGAGATAATGCCGAACTTAAAAACGAGACGACTAAATGGCAGCTAAAATAAAATGCACGGCTGGATAATTTTAATGGCTAAAATAAGTCCAAAAAGAAGATTGAGCTCAAAACTGAAGATGCCATCTGGTGAATGGTAAAAATATGATTTTTTTCAATAAAAGTAATGATAGGTCGTTTTGGAGCGTTCTCCAGAAATTAAAGATTTTTTTGTAACATTTATAAAGCGTGTACAGTTATTTTGTTAATCTAAAATTATGTTTTGTCCGAATAATTAGGATAACGTTGGAAAACATTCAAATGCCAAACATTTTCTTAAAATTCCGTATTCTCAGTCACGCAGTCATAAATGGGGGTTTTGCCCCCACCAAACAATTAAAAAAATCGGTCAAATCGTTTTTTTTTTTTCCAAATTCTAAACAATATAGTTTTCAACATGTTGGTATTGAATAATTTTTTTATGGCAAAAGTCATTTTTTTGGTCTCCAAAAAAGTTTGAGAAGAACGCCCAAAAACTGATATTTACCAAGTTTAAAAAAAAAATCCTCCCAGTTTAAGCTGTACACAAGCAGACAGAATAGCGAGACCCGATTTTTTAGTCCTCCCCATCATAGTAATGTCATCCTATCCTAAATTGTTCAAAATCTAATCTAAACCATTACAACGAAGACAAAAAGTGTGCGGGAAACAAAAAAGCATTTTAAATAAAAGTTAATTAAAAAAAATTCCAAGCTAACTTTTGTTTTGATTGAATTCTTAATTGCAGTATTTAAAGTGAACGTGAAAGTGGAGAAATTTACAAAAATTTAGTTTTGAAGATGTCGAATTAGATGAAATATTTAGAAGAGTATCGGGCCACTTAATAGAACACACTCTAGGCGCCAGTTTTACAGTGTACACTTACTTATTGGCAATCGTAAGTGCCACTTATCTTGATAAGTGTGCACTGAATCTAACAAACAAATTCTAGAAACGGTCATTGTTTTTGTTTTCGAAATTATGTGTGTATGAAAAATGTATGTATAAAAATTACTGTAAATTCAGAATTCTATATTTCAAAATTCTGTAAATCTGAACTTCCGTATTTTAAAATTTTGTAATAATTTTTAAGATATTTAGGCCCTTTTGGAACAACTTTTATTTAATCAACATTAAGTATTTTAAAGAAAATCTTTCCATAAAAAAAAAAACATGAAGAATCATGGCTATCATTACTTAAAAATTTTATTGACAAAAAGTTATTTTTTTAATAAACGTTTAATTTTTTTTAAAGTAATTTTTCAACTCTGTGGAATGTTCTGTCAAAAGATTCCTTCCTACTCGTAAAATCACCAAAAAGGTAATAAATTACCGTTTTAATTATGTTTACATCAGCATCTATGCAAGGCCTAACCAGTACTTAGGGTTGTAAAAAAGGTTTTTGTGTGACTTAAAGCTCCATGGGGTTTCATTAACTAAAAGATCAAAATCCAAGCCAATATTTTGGCTTTATTAACATGAATACAGTTTTTCTAAGACCCGGTTTAAATTTTTCTTTAATTTTTTTAAATTTTGAAACCGAGCAAAATTCAGTTTCTGAAAATGAAAAAAATGTGATACCTAACGAATAATTTTTACAGAATTTTGAAAAACAGAAATTTGTTTTTTTTTCAGTATTTCAAATTCACAGAATTTTGAAATTTTGTAATCCAAATTTTGGCAATTAGAGAACTATGACCCCAACCGCCAACCCACATTTTTTTTTTAACTTGAAACAAGGTTTTGTTTTGTATTATATGTATTTGAATAATAAAATAGATTTACCAACAACTCCAATTTTACTCATTGGCCTGCAAAGGGGTCGAAGCAATTTTTAAGCTACCTAATATAAACGTGTTAAAAATCCGTAAAAAAAGTGTAAACACGTTTAAATCAAAACTTATATATTTATTCAAAATGGATAAAGCTACTCATTGCAAAGAGCATAATGGATTGAAATCTTCATAAAATGTTTTGTTTTTCTATAACACTTAATTAAGCAAATTTGGCAATGAAGTAAAATTCAAAATGAAGTTGAAAAGTATTTGCACATTATGTAGATGTTATATTGCTTACAAGGACACTATGTCTACCATTGGAAAAAGTTTGAACTGGAAGTTTTTTTTATGTTTGTTGTTGTTCAGAACAGGTGAGTTCATATAATAGGCAATCAAAAAGCTGCCAGATGGTACTACAAAAAAAAATCTACGAAAAACATGAAATACAAGAAAAAAAAAATAATTACCCATGCACATTGAGTGGAAGCCATAAAAGATCCCAACAAAGACACTTAAAGAAGAACCACTTAATCTAAATCTTATTGTTAGAAGATTTTTAATTGGTTTTGGTTTTTGGAAGAAAGTTATTATGTACATAATATTGGAGGTAGTTAAAAAACTATGTACGTACGTTAGCTGAAAGAGCACCGTAATATCTTCCAAAATATTTTTTTTTTCATTGCAAAACAATATAACATGTGCGAGAGATATTGTAAAACAGTTTTGGTACGGTAGTTCTGGATTTAATAAAAAAAATGCACTTCGTGGTCTTTTTCGCTTTCTTTGCTTTTTTCACAGAAAAAGACTAGAAATTTTTTTTTTTTTATATACAACTTGTTATAAAACGTCAAGCGGCAATTTAAAAAAAAAAGAAAGGAGATGAGAGAATTCAAGCTTCATAGTATTTTTTTTTTTCGAATCAGGGTTTTTTTTTTTAAATTTACATAAATCAAAATAAACCTTTTTTTTGTTTATTAGCGATAATTTCATGAGAAATAATGGTATATTAATGATTGTCAAGACTATAGCGCCAGGATCTATCCTGCGATCAATTATTTTTTGTATGTTTATAAAATATAAAATTAATAAATCGTTTGCTTGTGAATATGTTTCTTAACATCTACGAGTATGTATATGCTGATAGCATAATCTTATTTATCTCATCAATGAGGATCTTGTTAGAATTTGGAACTGGGTCTAGGAAAACAGTCTACATCTTAATCTTAGAAAAACCCAAGCATTGGTTGTTTTAGGGATAGTGATCATCTGGCGTTCTAAAATTAATAAAATTCTACAGTACTTTTTCGAAAAATCTTGTCTTGTTTTCAAAAAATCGAATGCCTTATCTTGCACACAGCAAAAATGTACATTTTGGTTTACACCTGGCCAATAAATAAATTGAATTAAATTGAAGGAAGTGGCTATTTTTGTTTCTTTGCATTATGTATCCTCCTAAAATTTTGAAGTGCTAGTGCTAACTTCATAGACATCAAGCAATTTATAAAATGTAGGATGTCTGAATAGAAAAGACCGCATATAATTTATTATTTGAAGATTGAATATTAATAATATATGAATATGGAAAAAAAAATGTTAAAAAAAACGTTGTTTACGCCGATTTTTTAATTATTTTATTAAGTGCCCAAAAATTAAAAAAAAAAGTGGTGATTCGAAAACCGTTAATGAACAAGTACTAATTTCCGGGAGTTCATATAATGTGACCTATTATCATATTCAAATTGCACTTAATTACCGAGACACCCTGTTTATTTTACTTTTAGAACAGAAATACGAAAATTCTTCAATTTTACGACTTCAAAAGTCAAATTTTCTTTTTAAATACTTCCTAAAACATTGAAAGAGAATTTTTGTATTTGAATGAAATAAAAGACATGCCGGCAATTAATCCCTCCATGTGCACCTAATCCCTCCATATGTTCACAACGACCATGGTTTGATAATATGAAGAAGCACCAACCCGAAACACAATCAAAAAAAAAAAATCTTTGGTGCCATATGATACTTTCAAAAACGAAAACAATATGTTTTGTTTTTTGTTGCAGGCAATATAAAAAGCTTATGATATATTTTTTTTTTATTTAGGTGAATCTGTATGTATGTCACAAGGAATCAATTTCATTATTATGAAATTGAGCATGTTTATATTTATAGCGCATGGCACGTTACCAATTTTTAATAAAACAATTGATTTTTATATGTATCACAGACAAGTATTTATTTTGCAACTTACCGGTTCAACTTTGATGATGACTTTTGCTTTACTAGCTTGATTCAAACGGTGACTTGCTGCAGACACCCTATCATTCGCCAAAACTGTTAGCTCGTGAATATTTTTCTCCAAATAATGCAAACTTCTTGTCAGCGTTATAACACCAGACGTTGGATGGACAGCAAAATTATCATTTTCTTGCAAAAAGCTATAATATATTTCACCATTTATCCCCAAGTCAGCATCTTCGGCATTCACTTGAAGAATACTTTTATGCAGCGGCGTATCTTCTGGCACTGTTTTTGAATATTCCGTTGGATAAAATAACGGACTCAAATCATTTCGATCAAGCACTCGCAACAGCACCAGTGTTTCACTTTCGTACAAGTGCTTTCCATTTGGTTCTAATTGAGTGCCAAATGCTTTAACGGTCAATCGATATTCGTCGGTTTTCTCACGATTAAGTATAACATTGCTAGTACGAGTTTTAATAGCTAAGAACGCAAAACCACCGACCAGTCTTTCTTCGGCTTTGAATAGTTTATCGCGGTCGCCGCTGACAATGCGATATTTAACATCCAAATTCGGTATAACTTGTATACCGACTTTGTCTTCGTCGGGCAATTGTGAGGCGTATGTCTTGCCGACGCTATTTTCTGGAATGGTAACGTTGTAGACGCTGTGCTTGAAACGAAACACGTAAGAAGCATCATGATCCAGTCTTATTTCGTCGTTAACGTAATCGTCAATATTATTATTATTACTACTGCTACTACTACTGCTACTACTAACTGCACTTATACTAGAAATACTGTAGTTATCAGGGTGGTAAGAATTTGCGCTGCAGTTAAAGGAACCAACAAAGATTGCCCAAAAGAAGACATATCTTATTTGGCCTTTGTTGACACATTTTTTGTAACGCATATTGCTACAGCCGCTGGTGTTTTATGGAAATTTGTTGATCCATTTTAGATCTCCACTGAAAAGATAAAAGAAAAAAAAAATATTTAGATAACTTCAGGAATATTATTTTTTTTTTAATTTTAATAGCAAAAAAATTAAAACTAATTTACATACATATACTCGTAGCAAAAAAAAAAACAATAGTTTTATATTAGTATACATATGTATGTACATAATGTATATATTTTTAAATATTTTAAGAAAAAATTGATATACAAGTTGAAAGCATTAAATTATTCGGACATCTTTCATAAAAATTTCAATCACAATAATTGGTCAAGCCGTTCCACAGTGCGGTATTTTGATCAAAAACCTGGCCATAAATCAAAAAAAAAAAAATTTTACCTCCCAGGATTAAGCTTGTGTCCCATAACAGGTAGATAACCAGGCTACTCTTTAGTGAAGTCTATCTATAAATTGGTCACCCCCGTTCGCCACACCATCAGTTGCAACTAGTACAAGTTGAGTAAGCACGATTTTTTTTGCGATTTTTTAAAAAAAAGTGTATTTTCTGCGCGTTTTTTTTCAGTCTTAAAAGTGATTTTAGTGAAAAATTTTGATATGGATATTGTTAATCAAGGTATGTATAGTAATTTAAGCAAAAAATTATTTGTATATCCATCTTAATTTTTTCATATCGATGAGTTGAAGTAATCACTTAAAAAAATTGCACTTTTTTCGCTGTTTTTTTCAAACATTAGTGTTTTTGAAATAGCGCAACACGCCGCAACATAGTGTATCATACGTTTTATTAAACTGCTGGATATGTAGAACAATCTTGCATTTCAAGAGTTTGCACATGTTTGCACCTAAGAAAAAACAGAGGCTTTAAAAAAAAAAGGACCTTTAATAAAAACTTCAAAAAGTTTCAACGACTTGTCTTCTACAGAACCAGATAATCCAGAGACTTTCAGATTTGGACTATCAAAACTACACGCCAGGATTAGGTTTTTCGAATTTCTACTGCATCTTTCGTACAAATTTAAAGTGACCGGGAAAAAATTCAAGCGGCCAAGAGACAGATACAAAAAGAGTTCCACGACAAATTGGGCTTACTGGTGGACATTCCAAAAGCTGGGTTTGGCAACACCAATGACGGCAACACCTCTCGTAGATTTTTCAATAGCCAAGAAGAAGCAGCTTCTATCACAGGCGTGGATTTATCATTAATTAACAAATTAAAAACTATATTAGAAGTGATATCCTCTGGTTATGAGATAGATCTTAAAAAATTCGAAAAATTCACGATGGATACTGCTAAACATTATGTAAACTTATATCAATGGCAGCCTATGTCTCCAACAGTGCATAAGATTCTAATTCATTCTGCTAGTGTCATATCCCATGCATTGTTGCCAATCGGTCAGTTGTCGGAAGAAGCCGCGGAAGCTAGAAATAAGCATTTCCGCCAATACAGGGAACACTTTTCCCGAAAATTCTCCAGGACGGCATGCAACGAGGATGTGATTAACCGGGTCGCAGGTATTTTAAATTGGGTACCTGCATTAAGAAAATTTCCGGTTGTAAATCCACTCATAAAAAAAATCGAAAAAAGAGGTTTTCTGGGAAAAAAGTATCTTTCAGTATTTTTCTAATTTCTTAGAAACTATAATATTTATTGGAATAAGGTTTTTAGTATTTGAATAAAAATTTATTAGGCCATTGAAAATTGAAATAAAAAATGTCCTAAAAATTGCAAAACTTTATAAAAAATCAATTAAAAAACGAATTTTTTTTTTTTCTAAATTTCATCCTTAAAACTTAATTTCTCAAAAACTATTTAATGAAACAACTTGCATGAAAAAACAAAATAAAGAATGAAATATTAGCTTTAAAAAAAGTTATAGCACAGTATTGTACGTGCTTTCTTTGATTTTTAATAATATTTTTTCTCTTGGCTAATCGCGAGGTAAGTGGGTAAGCACTTAAGTGGGTTTTACTGTACCCAAAAAATGAAAATTTATCCTTCCAAATAACTTTTTAGTCATTTGGTACCTATTTGATGTGAAAAATGTGCCCAAATATTTTTGGCCAGGTTTTTGATCAAAATACCGCACTGTGCGTTCGTGAGAAAATCGATATTGAGACAAGAGTGAACATTTTCCGATTTTAACGGGACCGATCACCGAGGTGAGAATTACCAAACTCCACGAAACGAAATAGCGTAGTAAACCTTTTTTTTTATGGGATGAGAGTATGTACGAGTAGATTATAGATAAGTTACAGGGTTATTCTTTGAATATAAAAACTATAGACTATCATGGTGGAAGTCGAATGGGGCGACATCTAAAGTATGCGGGAAACCCTTACTCTTTTTTTTTTTGCGGAGAGCTTATGGAGGTTTTAATTGATATTTATTGATGTTTTTTGGATGCAATAATCCAAAAAATAGTCTCCTCTTGCCCCTACCACCAATTTCCGATGCTTAAAGACACCCCACATTTTGCAGCGCCACCACAAGGGTCAGGGCAACCCTAAAAAAAACTCGCCATGATAGTACTATACTTTTCATATACAAAGGGTTATTACATAACATGGAACCAGGAACCGTACACGATGGCGCGTAGCAGTGGAAACCTTACATAAAACATTGATTGAAGTGAAAACTGATAACGATGTTCTTGCCTTATTATCGGAATGGATGTGGCGATCAAATATTGCATCAAAAGTGTTAAATATTAAAAAAATGTTTCATAAGAAAAAAAAAACCATAACTCATGATACGAGCAATAGCAGCACATCATCTACGTACGATAGAAAATCTTTTAGTATTAAATCTATAAATAATTTTTCAATTCACATAATACTAAACATTATTCAATCTGTTTCAATTTGTTCGAATTTATTCAGTAAATATTTACATTTTTAAATGTTGAGGTAGGCTATTTGTATTATGCTTGGTTTATATCACACTTAAAAGCAATTGTTTCCAGTAAAACAATAAATGATTTTTTCTTGTTTGCATTAACTTTTGATGGATTAATAAACAAATCGTTTTTATTTTTCGTTTTTGTTTTTTGTTTGAAAAGTTGTAAAATATTCACCTGCGGTTGTGTAAGGAAAAATAATACTTCATTGAGTAAATTCATATTGGTTTTGTTTATTCATGAAAAGCTGAAGATAAATTTTAAAATGAAATTAATTTTCTTCTGTTATTTTTTGTAAGTAGGTGCGTATAGAGATACAGATGTAGGTAAGGTCTCGGCATCCATATATATATTATATATATTTTTGTTTGTTAAATGCTAATAATTTTTGGGTAAACAATTAATGTTAAGTGATACTATGAGGTAACTTCTTAGAAGATGCATTCCATAGGCCATGTACCTAAGCTGTAAGATTTTATTTGGAAAAATTATACCATTATGTGGGTGTTGCCATGATTTCAAAACGAAAAAAAAATTAGAATGTTTGAAAAATACTTGCTTCAACAATATGAATTATTGATTTCATTGTTGTTGATTGCACATATGTACATACATATGTACCTGGCTTAAGCTGTCTACAGGACTCAGGTGGGACTTTTGATGATACAATTTTATGAGTCGTCTTTAAATCGTAAATTATCAAAAGTCGTCACCGCAGAACATTTTAACTTTTTGAGAAAAATTGAAATAAATAAGGCGGAAAATGAAATCCTCCCAAATTACCTGATACATATTTTCTTTCCTAGACTTATAGCACTCGGTGAATAGCGACCTTACTTACTTCGATTCCCGGATCTAAAATATTTTTTTTTTCATTTTTCCGTAAATTCGGTCGCTTGTTCTTAAGTACTAAATTGCTGCAATATTCTCCGATTATTGTTTTTCTTTCCTTTTTGAAATAATTGACAAAAATTATTCCACGCGTATCTTAAAAACGCCATGATTATTTTTTGACTTTATAGCTTTATAGGAGCCAATTCTCCTTCGGAATTCCATTGTTTGGACTCTTGCTTCGACTCAGTTTTAAGGTTTCAATGTTTAATCCATGTCAAGAATTTTAGTTCATTTCCGCGAAAAAAAAACGCAAAACGCTGGGTTGAAACATTCTCAAAAATCTGATTCTGTTCGACTGTGAGAAATCGCGCACCCATCTTGCGCAAAGTTTTTAAAGTCTAGATTGACCGCTATATGCAGCATTTTTTTAAAAGCCGGAATTTATTCAATATCATTTTGTGGACTTTTTCAACCATTCTCTCTTTTCAATTAGTCGACCACTGTTGTGTTGAACTTGACGACATTTATGAAACCTTTTTAATTCTGTCATCCAATTTTATGATTGTTAGCGATGGAGAAAAGTCTCCAAACCAGAATCTACTTTTGCTTTGATATTTATTTGTCTAAAACCTTTCAAATAAAAATAATCAATGGTTATTGATTTTTGTCTTGGTATCAAATATGTATACCAACAATAAAGTGAAAATTGTCATAAAACTTCAAACTTAAACTTTCACCTTATTTCAAAGACGTACATTTTTTTCAAAAACAACCACGATCTATTAGCCAGGTCGGGTACTTTTAATAAGAGTAAGTTTGCTCGCGCTTTGTTTCGTGGAAGTTTGAAAAATGTTTTTATAAATAATACCTATAGTCATTTAAGAACTCTGTGTGTTTTCTTAAAGTACCTACATTCAAATTAATAACATAATTTGAGTTTCCTTTTTCATGTGCATAATATTAATTTCTTTTAAGTCTGCTCTGTATATAAAATGCGTTCTGAAGCGTTTAACTTTTACAAAGTCAAATAAATACATAGCATGAAGGTCGTTGCATTGCCCTTGTTAAAGTTCCCGGAAACGGAATTAATTAATTTTACGCTGGAGCTATAGAACCATAGATTGAAGAAAAAGAAATTACAATTTTCCAAGAAAAACCACCTCCCTTATACAGATTTTTTGTTAATGGTAGAATGGAAAAATTCTACAAAACGTTCAATTTTCGCTAGAATCATATATAATTGGATGCCTTAAAATTAAAACAACAAAGAAATACATACATATGTACATATTTTCAACGACTTGGCAACTCTATACAAAAATCATTTTCAATTGGTAAAGCAATCGAACTTTGATCAAATCTCCTTTTCCACTCTTAACATGTTTGAACCTGAATGAAACAAAATCAAATCAAACATTAGTCATCTTGTTTGGTTTACATTTCTTTGTTTATTTTTCATTTTTATGCAAAAACATTTCTTTTGATTTTGTTTATTTTTTTTTTTTTGCAGCTGGATAGCTACAAAATATGTATATTGGTTTTAAGTTGAATTTAATTGAAAGAAAGACTTTTTCTTCTCACGAAAGATCTTTTGATTTCTGTCATGACGGAGTCATGTTTTGTATTCTTTGTTCTAAAGTGCAAGAAATGGTTTCGTGTTAAAAGTAAACAATTGAAAGAGATTTTTTTTTTTTGCAAAGACATCAGCATTATACGATGGATGGGGATAGGGGAGACAGATAGTTTTGGCATGCCGTCATTGGTTTTCAGTCTCTTTAGGTTTTTGTGCGTCATTCGCAACACCAATCTGCGTATACATTTGTACTACATCCTATAAATGAGTGAATGGATTGTTTTCTTAATTGAATGATGAATTTATTTTTTTTTTGTTAACTTTTTTCACCTCAAAATTCAGATCAGAAACATATGTTTAATTGATTTGATGCATTTTCAATTATACATAGGTTCCTACTGATTTACGAATATTTTTTTTTTTCATTATTTATTCATATCGACCTACCTATCTGCTTCAAAAAGAACAAGATTTTTTTGTTTATTTACCAAACTAGTTTCTAATATTTATGTCATCATTAATTTTTTTTCTGTTTTTCTTAGTTTTACTGCGAACTTAAGAGTTTAGTCATAAAAAAAGGGAAAAAACCTAGTTTACGACTTTGTTCTTCAATGCATAGGTATTTGACAATTTTGAGAACACAAAATGAAATTCAACATTTATGTAGGTACATATGTATGTACAAACAACATATCGTAAAAAAAAAGGTTTCAAGAACTTACGATTTAAGATTTGGGGAAAGGTAACCTTTATAATGTTTGATGTTAAGCTCAAGTCAATCTACATACATACATTTTTGAAAATAATTTAGTTGAAACATTTTTTTTAATACAAAACCTAAAAAAATAAATTTCGTCTCTAATCATAAAAAACCTTTAGTTCCAATTTAGAAGAAAATCGCTTTTCAGTAGTTTAGGGTTTAGACCTATGCTGCAAGTTGAGGTACAGACAGACAGGATGACAAACAGAATTGCGAGGTTAATTTTTTCGGGTTCTCTATCACTTAATGTAAGTTCTGACTAATGTCGTTTTCAATTGGCAATCCGGAATTGGTTTTAGATTCGGAATAATTGAACAGTTTTTTTCGATTCTGAAAAAATTGGAAGTTTGGTGTGACTGTATTAGTATTTCAAGCAATCACAATTTGTAAATTTAAAAAAATATGACATTTATCAAGTGTAACATTTAAATCTTTGAATGTGTGAGTGATTCTGTTTTTGCTTCTGATTTCAAATCCAGAAGAGAAATTCTCTTTTTTTTAGAATCAGAACTGTCACTTTTGCCCAATTGAACGCATTCAGAATGCTTTTTTCTGCTTCCAGATTGCCAATTGAAAACGACATAAATTGTTTGATTTGTTTTACAAATCCAAATCTTAACATATAGTACTAATAGTCGCAAGTAAAAAATTTAAATAAAATTAAAAAATATTTGGCTAGTAGTGTTTATCAATTTTACCAAAAACTAGAAGACATAAAATCATCTAATTTTAAGCTTTTGAAGTGCAACAATATCTAGAAAACGAAGTACATATATACAGTATAATGTTAAAATTTTGAAAAATTCCACTATAAACTTTTGTTGCATGAGCTTAAAAGAAAACCCGTTTTCTCTCAGCACAATGCTTTCATTTTCCTTTTTTTATTTTGCTTTAAAACTTGAATACTATTTTTTTATGTTGATGATGTGGATGTCGATAACAACTAGAGCATTAGATTCTGTCCGTGTATTTGAATACCTGTGTTCTCATAAGATCCGGATTTGAATCCATGTATTTTCAAGTGGCACATCTTAATGTTGATGGTATTCCGTATGAATTTTACAAAAATAATTTTTTCCAAAAGTCAATTTTTTCACCAAAAAATCTATCCTTGTAATAAAGAGCTCTAAGAGGAACCCTAATAAAGTATTTTCTTATTGGTTATGTTTGGTATTGTTCACTTGTAGCGTATCAAATTGCAACCCAGTCAGTCAAAATTTAACAAGATATACAACAACAAAAATCCACTTGCATTTACTATAACTTTTTCCCCAGTCAAATCTTACTTGCTAAAAGTAATTTGTCTTGCTCTAACTAACCATGTTTTTAAAAAAAATTAAGTGCTGGTTAACCTTCAGTATTTGTATATTTTTTTTGTCTTCCACTTTTTTTTCAGCGAAAATACTACTTTGTCACACTTTACTCTGGAAAGTAAAAAAAAAATTTTTTACTTGCCACCAAAACACGGCTTTAGTAATAGAGCATCTAAATTTAATTAAAGATTTTTTCGAAAGGTTGGATTGGATTTTTAGATAAAATGGTTAGAATTTTTTGGAAGCTTTGAATATTTTGTTGAAAAAAATTATCCCGCATTTTTGAAAAAATTTAAAAGTAGGTAAAAAATGTTTTTTTTTTTTATTAAGTAAGTAAGTAAGTAAGTAAATAATTTTATTCCCATAATATGATTATATAAAAACAATTTTGCTGGTTTTAAAATTAATTTGACAATAACTTATATAAGTTGCCTGTCAGGTTAAAAAAGGCTTTACTAAATGTATACATAGTGAGTTAACGTTTTTTAAAAAAATTCATTCATTATTTGAAAGCGATATTTAAGTGCGGATTTTAAAAAAAGATACAAATTATAATAGCTTTGGCCGTTTAAGTAGTCGAGGAACTGGGATCTGGTTAACTGATGTCTTCCAAGAAATTGTTTCCTGTATCCACTGAATATGGGGCAAACTCCAACAAAGTGGTATGTATTTTCGGATGCATCAAGGTTACAAATCGTACATAATCCAATGGAGTGATTTTGGAAAGCTCTTGCATTCAAATTGAGCAATCCACTTCGTGTTTTGAGTATAAGACTAATCATCAAGACTAATCATAAAGCTTACTTAGCAGGACGTTTTGTGAGTTACGTATCTCCAATAAATTATATGTAAATGAAAAAGGCATTGACACTTCCGAAAATAGCACCATCCATTCATTAGCCCAGTAGATATTCTATCGAATAATAATTTCCGACAAGATTTTGGGAAGTCTATTGTTGGGTAGGTTCATAACTCTGGATATAAATGAGAAATGCAGCTTAAGTGTGGTCAGAAAGGATTTTGGAAGTCCCGTTTCTATATGTAGCACATAGTTTGGCGTGTTGTTAGGAAGAAGGAAACACCTTTTTAAAAAGAAACGTTGCAACTTCTCCACCTGGACATGCTCTTTGCACCCCCACACTTGGGCGCAGTACATCATTATTGTTCTTGAAGCCGCATCGTGAATTTTGAATTTAGCAGAGTGTCGAATCGTTTTATTTCTTAAAAACTGCGACCATGTGGAATTTATTATTATTATTTTCAATTAGAATATTTGAGTTTGGTTTCTATAACAAAAACCTTGTTGAAATATGGTGGTGTGGATCTGGAAGTTGTCAAATCATACAGGTACGAGTTACGATAAATCATGACCTTTCTTTTAAAAAGCATTTTGAAGGGAAACTAGCTGAGTCGAAAAAAGCCATCAATACAACTTGGAAAAATCTTATGGCCAACTCTAGGGTTGGATTACAAACAAAAATAAAGATTTTCGAAGCTGTGTGGGGTGGCAAATACTACGAAGATGTAAAAAACTGTTGCGTTTCTTCTTGAAAAAACTCTTGCGACTACCAACAACAACTCCCAATTATATGCTTCAAATTGAAAGTGGAATGTCACCTTTTTATGTATTCACATTACAACTTAACAAGAACTATGTGACCAAAGTTCTAAGCGAGGAAGACGATTCAAGACTTACGAAGGTTGTTGTCAAGAAGGCACTAAGAACGAAAACAATGTTCTACAAGGACTGGGAGAACACCGCAGCCAAATACAACATTATGCTAGACCTCACCGAAAATAATATCCCAGAGTGGAAAGACAGAACTCAAAAATTCGTTCTTGATGTGAAACAGGCAAGCAAAATGGAAAGCATAAAACAAGCTGAAAATTCACCAACACGGTTTTTGTATCGACAACTCGAACACCAACAGATAAATTATCTCAATCTTGGCCTCAGTACTGCAATTTCTATGGTAATTCGAGCGAGAGGAGAACTAATCAAGCTCAACCACATGCCTCATCGCCAAGATAGTGCATCAATCTGCTGCCTATGCAACACTCGGGAAAATGAAGACGTAATACACTTTCTTGGTTCCTGTCCTATCTTAAAAGAAATAAGGCGAAATCATTATGGAGTCAATCTGATGAACATGGAAGATGTAAAACTTATCCTCAACGATACTGAAAATTAGGGTAAACTTGCTTCTTATTGTCACACAGCGCTCAATTATAGAACAAGAATCATAAATGAAAATTTCTGAAATAAATAACAAATTCACAGTTTCTTTTTTTTTTTTCTTATTTAAATATTTGCAAATATGTATAATTTTAAAACGCTTTTAAATTAAATTTGTTGTCATTTTTCGGCAGATGTCTAAGCCATGCTTAAATGTACCTATTTATTAAACAAAAATAATTGTAAATTTTAGAAATGCATTAATAAAGTACCAAATAATAATAATAATAATATTGAGATACATTGGTTGCCTTTGTTTGTTAATATAATTTTAAACCAATCTTAAAGAAAATTACCTCTTAGGGCATTAAAAATTCATCTTTACTTTATCTTTTTTCCGAGGTATTGCCAACGAATTAGGAAACATGGTACAATTTTTCATTGAATATTTTATACGAAAGTACGAAAAAACCATTAAAGTTTATTTAAATAACCAAAATTTCTGAAATGTGGATGTTTTTTGATTTCAATCCAGTAGTTGTAAAATAAAAATGGTTATTTAAATTTTTATTGCAGAGTTATATTATGTTAATACAAACAAACCTCTATTATTCACCTAATTTTTTTTTCTAATCGAAATTTAACATTCATTTTTAATATTAAATACCAACTTAAACTGACCTAATAAGCCCACGCCTACAACCCCCACGAGTTATTTTAAATATTTAACTGAGCAATTTCATTGTGATTCATAAAATAATATATAATTTGAAAAATAAAAATGTTAAGAACTTTGTCTTTTTCAAATTCATTTTCATTTTTTATAATAAATATTTTAGAATTTTTTTTTTTCATATTAATTTAAAACAATATTTAAATGGAAAACTTTAACTAATGAAAAAACAAAAGAAATAAGTAAAAGCACCACACAACGCAAATGATACGGCTTCTGTCGAATGTTTGTACATAGGTACGTATCTTACTCATGAGCCCTGACTTTTTAATATTTTAATTTTGAAGGCTAGAGATTGTTCATTCACTGAAAGGTGCGAGGCCAAACTCATCCGAACTGCACTTCAAATAATGGAAAATAGTGTTGTTTTTTCTGTTTTTATTTAGAATTTTGTGTCAATTTTTTAACATCGAATTAGTATTTTTTAAATTATTTAGATGTGCATTAAAAATTATAAATGGTTTGACTGGAAAATGTATGTTATGCTTATGATTAAGTGCAAATACCATCAATTGGAATAGAAAATTTAAAAGTGAAATCCTTTACTACTTTCTATGCATATGGCCCCGTTAGTGATGTAAATTATGTACTTCTGAATTTAGGGAGGCACTACAGGCACGGTGGCCATTTGTCCTTTTTTTTAAGAGTCCTCTTTTAAGCCTCTTTTTTTTTGTTACTTAAGTACATTGGCCCTTTATAAAAAGCCCAGGTGCCCAGTATTTTGATTTAAAATGTGAACTAGGGTTTTACTGTTTTTCAATTTGTAAAATAAAAAGAAATAACCAATAGTAAAAAATCTATTTAATAACATTAAAATGCTTCTTAAAAAAATTAAAATATTAAAATACTTCAAAAAAAAAGTTAAATAAAGACTCAACCGTTAAAACTCTAAAAAAAAAATTAATACCTACAAGAAATTGCTCACTTCAATTCAAGACTAAGATTTTTAAGAAAATTTAATTATTATATTTTTGAAGCATTTAATTCTATTAACCCATTAGCTGCCACTGTACTCAATTGAGTACAGTATTTTTGCAAATTTCAGTTAAATTTTTTTCGAATAGTAGGCTTTGATTCAAATTTCTCTTGATTTGAAAGCAATACTGGACATGTCCTTTGACATTTGGATTAATTTCGTTGAGGTTGAAAGCTATTTTCAAGTTATTTGTTCAACTTTTATTTCCTCAGTTTTTTGTTTCAAGTAGTTTTGTGTCCTTGCAAAAGTAAAAGGTTAGTTAAAATTTCAAATTTTGGCACATTTCTGAGTAACTAAATCCGTTCAATAGATTTTTTACCAAGGATCAACATTGCAAATAATTCACGTTCGGAAAATTGTTTTTTGTTCCTGGTAAGTGGTCTAAAAAAGTGGTGTACTCAATTGAGTACACTGGCCAAAACCGTGTTAATTTTTTTTCTCACTGAATTTAATTTTAATTTTTCGGACAACCTATGAAAATTTTATCAAATCATCAACATCAAATTGTTTTATAAGTTGGAGTTTTGATTCCAACCATGTAATTTTTTTATTTATCAAAAAAATAATTTAATTTTTATTTTCCAATGCAATATTTTCGCGTTTATACGATTTTTCGAAAATTGTTCTAGATTATTTAAACTAAAGGAGTTTGTTATTAACTTGAAGGACATAAATATTTTTCTCAACAAAAAATGTTCTCTTTTTTTATTTAAAACATGTTACCCGAAACTATAGACCAAGTCTTGCATTTGTAAAAAAAATCGGTTTTCGACTTCAAACTTGCCATTGGTATGATAGGAAAGTCGAAAAAAGGAGTTTTGTTCCGCGTGCAGCGCGGTTCTCTTTTCTTTTTTTTTATTACAAAAATAATGCTGCCTCGAAATATTTTAGCATTTTAAAAAATCATAAGATTAAGATTATATAGGATTTCTTTCATAAAAAATTTGAAAATATTTCTGAGAAAAACGAAAATCAATGAAGGTTTCTTGAAAAATATTTTTTTTTTTCCAAATAATTGTAACTATACTACAAAACCCCATTTAAAAAAGAGAATTATATTTTGTTTTAACGGTAATATGGCACGTGCCGTTATTAGATATTTGATATTGGGTACATATTTTGATATTGGGTACCAAAAGGTTTTTTTAATTATCTTTAATATTTTGGAGAATTTTTTTTGTCGACTTTCAAAGGGCACATAAAAGCTTAAAAATATGTAATGCACGACTGGATTGCACGAATTTGCTCCTATGTTAAAATACCTACCTCCAAAAAATAAAAAAACTGTATAGTCACTAGAGAAAAATATGAAAATTCGTTATTTGAATTGCTTAAATAAATCAAAAAAAAAGAAGTTTGAACACAAAACAGAGGAATACATCTCATGTATCGAAAAAATGCACATTTTTGATTTTTTTCAAAAATCGTTGAATTTTTTTTTTTCAAAAACTGTGGGATTGTTTTTTTTAGAAATAATTTTTTTTAGACAAAAAATGTAAGGTCTAATTAATATCACGAGTTTGATTTTTTTTACGAATTCAAAAATTGGATTTTTTCAAAAAAAAAAAAATATTTTATTTTCGAAAATTTAAAACATACATATTTCATATTTTATTTTCTTAAACATTTTAAAACAAACTCTAAATAAATCAAATTAATAATTGTATTTTGTTTCTTTATTTTGTTAGGGTGAATTAAAACGCATATATGTACATATATGTATGTTTGTAGCAAACAATTTAATTCCAAACTGAATTCCCAACTCCCAACAAAGGATCTCTTTGTTTTAGTCAGGTTTCAATAATTTTCTATGAAAACGAATTCAATGAAATTTATAAGACCAAACATTATTAGTCATTAGAATTGCTTTTAATAAAGTACACTCAACAAAAACCTAACAAATTGGCTTTAATTACACGTTAATTTATTCCTGTTGTTGTTATTTAAATTAGTAACTTTATTAACACGCATCATAAAAACCAAAAAAAAAAAATATCTTGACAGATTAACTAAAATAAAAAAGCCCTTTTAAATGGGATAAGCATTTTTCTTAATTAACCAGAAACACTTGAATATATAATTAAATTACAAAATATAAAAAAAAAAACACAAAAATGCATAATTAAGAAAGACAAGTTTCTTTACAGTCAAAAAAAATCACTGAACGTCGAATGAAAATTAATCATAATTTTGAATAGGGATTTTTAAGCTAATTGTGTTTTTTTTTCACGCAAAACTCTTGTTTTTTTTTGTCAAATAATTTAAATGAGTTTGTTAATTTATATTTATTCATGGATTATGGATTAAACCAATAGGTATATAGGAAGGTATGTATAAAAATATTTTATAATAAATAAATTCACATAAATATCACACGTTGAGAATAATAACGCTACGACTCAAAAAAATAATGTAACTTTTTGATTTAAAATGCTATTGCGGTTCGCAAGGTTTACGAGTAGATACAATTTCTATGCCAAACAGCTGCGCGGCCCGCACTGTGGGATGAGTTGTGATTAAGCAATTGTTTTTTTTATTTTCAATAATTGGTTCTGAATAATTCAAATACCGGACATTTCAAATTTCACGTACCTACTTATATTTTTGTTATTCTTCTTTTCTTTCGTAAATATATGTATGAATATATAATTCTAGTATTATGAATTAAAATTACTAATCGTTGCTTTTAATCTATTGATATTCTATCGGTTATAGGTACAACGTTTTTTTTTCGTTGTTCAAAAAAATCTTACAGAACAATGAAGATGTGAAACTAGTTTTTTATAGTCTAGGTTCAATTTTGTTTTTAAAAAGGCAGCAAAACAATTTCCAAAAAAACAGTAAAATTTAAAAAATTGGTTTGTTTAGTATACTTAAGTAGCTACCCACTGATGGACTTGAAATAAATGCTGTATTTTTAGAACAAGAAATATTTTTTTTTAATTTCAGAACATAGTGGATCCTTAATTCCGAGCTGTTCAAGCAGAGAAATTTAAGTGGAAAAATATGGAATAAAAAAAAACAAGCATGGAATTTTATGAAATTTTTTTTTTTTTATCAAATCTTTCAACAAAAAATTGGTCCAAAAATTAATTTTTAGTTTATATGAACTGTCAATAAATCAAAAATCTTTAAAAAAAAATTATTTTTTTTTTAGAAAACAATTTTTTTTCATTTTTTTAGCACTTAAATAGATTATTATCAATACCTACTAGATAAACCAATAAATTAGTTTAATTTTAAGTTGTAACGATTTTTCGGAAAACATAGGTACCTACATATGTAGGTATGTATTAGGTACTTAACTTGATTTCAATTCAAAAATAACAATGATAGAGAACGCGAAAAAATGGGCCCGCAATTCTGTCTGTCTGTCTGTTTGTCGATCAGCCTTAACTAATAAACCAATTTTTTCCAACTTTGGACTGAAAGTTTTAATGCAATTCCTAGAGGCTAGATTATTTTTTTTAAGTCTAATAATTAACTCATTAACTTATTTAAATATCTCGAAAACAGTTCCAACGATTTTCATTTTTTAGTGAGTGTTAATAGGTAACCAATTCAGAATATTTTGTCTCAAAATATTTGTCAAGAAACTGTTATTATTCAGTTTTGAGTTCAGAATCCGTTTTTGGTTATTTTAATAGGTAATTCAAAAATAATGAATGTTATGTTTTTCAATATTATTCTTTAATGACGTTATTGTTTTTATATTTTTTTTATTCTAAATTAGGTAGGTAGGTACCTTACCTAGGTACCACCTACATATCTACTTTAATATGGGAATCGTGTGTTTTATTATCTTTCAAAAAACAATATGATAAAATTGTTGATTTTACTTTTCCAACTAGGCATATGTATGTGTATGTATTGTTGAATAGAGACACAATTTTTTTGTTTAAACCTACTTTTGAAAAACCTACTTTTAGAAAATAAATTGTATGTAGGTACCTACATACTTGGTTTATTATTTTTCCAATGGAATATGTTTTTTGAAATTTTCTAAACTATGTAGGTATGTATCTAATTACAATTCTAAAACAATTTTCGAAAAAAAAAATTCATCAAATCTCTAATAACTTGAAGTTTGTTAACAGAAAATATTCTACCTATGTACCTATACAACACATTTTTCTTTCTGTCTAAGTAAGATTTTTTGAAGCGAAATGGTTCGGTGAAAATAATGTTGCAAAATAAAATTTCTAACAGTGCTTCTATTAATGTTGTTTTATACTTTTTAACTATGCATGTATCTTCTTAATAGGAGGTAGGTACATATTCCCAAGAACCTTTTGTACAAAAATCAGAAACGTTACAAAACGCTACAACCAATTAAAGAAAGCAAAAAAAAAACAAGACTATACCTACCTACCTATATTCTATGAAAATGAAATTCAAATTGGTTTTCTAAGTTTTTCCACTTATGACACTTTGCTTTTCTAGCTAGGTACGATATGTCGCCCAAGGCACAGATAAGGTTTAAAACTAAACTCAAGGGTTCAGCTGTTTTTTTTTTTTAATAACGTAGAAACCCTCCCTGAATTTTCGAGATCCACTTAACTTAAAAAAAAACCACTCAACTTTCGTAGGTATGACCCCCACTGAAAAATTCTTTCTTTTCATTATTTTTAAAAACAAATAAGTTTAGTTACCTACTTACTAACAATTCTTCTCAAAATAGTTTATAGATATGTATGTGCGACTAAGCCTTGCTATTTTATTCAAAATCTGAACCAAAAAAACCATCGAATTTATCTAAAAAAAAAAATCAACTTTTTCAACCAGTTATCTACCTATAAGTACATACGTAGGTATATATTTAAATACCTACGTAGGCATAGATATTTACATAGTTATCAAGCCCGTATATTTCTATTCTTCACAGTAGAGATTGCCCACAAACATTCTCATTTAACATTTGACAGCTTTTGTAGTTAATGTACATTACTTACAACATACATAATATACACATAATACGCCTTTTGTTAGGTTATTAGTTAGCCCCTCGTTTAATTAATATGTACATTCATGTCAATTAACCATACTCTATTTATCTATGTATTGCTTTAAATAATTTATATTCTATTAAAATTAAAAAAAAAAAATAATTGAATTAACATTAAAACCTTTCAATTGACCTACTTGTTGAAAAGATCTCAGACAGGTGTATTTTATTGAAGTCGTCATAAATTATCGAAAACATTGAGGTGTTTTTTTTTTGTTGTTGTTTTAATTAACTATCCTTTAAGTTCTCGTTGTTTTTAACGTTGATGTTGATTATTATTTTTTATTTTTTTTTTTATTTTATTTTAATCCAAATTTATATGCAAATTTATATTTTAATCCTTTAGCAGTAGGTAGGGTAGATCAATTTTTGTATCCAAATGTTTTGCAGCTGAAAATAAAATCTACTTGATGAACATGGAAGAAGATGATAACACAAAGGGGATCCAAATGATAATCATTTTTGTTGTTGTTGTTATTTCGGGTTAAGGTAACAAAAAACACATGGAGATTTGAACTCAATTGCACTCGATCCACTATCTCTATATAAATAGCTTAACTAGTACACCGTTAGTGTACTCTTTCATAACATTCACCATTTGTTAGACACAAAACACCACACGAGACATATCAAATTTGGTTTTAAAATAGAGATAGAGACAAAAAAAAAGAAAAAATTAGAAGACATTAAACTCTTTAAAGTGAGCTCTAATGATAACCCTTCACTGCACTCTGCACAAAGTATGTATCAACCTCTCTATCAACATTAAAAAAAAAAAAACTGGTAGATACGTTTCTGTATGTTACATTATGTACATATGCAAAATGTAGGTATTCAATATACTCTGACTGATCTGCCTTTTAACACAATTTTCTCCGTTATTTTTTTTTTTTATTTTAATTTTGTATATTTCTTTTTGTGACGGTTTTTATTATTTATTCTCTTTTTTCACAATCTTCTCTCCTCCAGTTTTACACCAAACCGACATACGTACGTAACGTACAAAAATGAATGTATCTGAGATCCGACCCGACAACGTCGTTCACAAACCAGCGTCGACGACCAAGAAAGAAGCAGAGTAAAAAAAAAAACACAATAAATTACATGATATTAGAACGGTGTAGTGGAGAAGTAGAAGTAATAAATTCAAAGCAAAAAGACAAAAAAAAAACTAGATTTCATAAAAAGTTGTATACACAATTTATTATTAAATTTTATTAATCATAATTGGGTTTCACATAATCTTTCATATTTGTGTACCTTTTGTAGGTTTCTTCTTTTACAACATTTTTTTTATTTAATTATCAAAACTACACACATTAATTCCTTTGAGATCAATCCTATAGCCATAGGTATAAATCCATAAATCCACCTTCTTCCCTTTCAATTTCAAGCTGCACACAAAATGACAAAAAACAAAAAAAAAAACAACACAACACGCAAAAATTTCAGAAACAAAAAAAACCAAACTGGTTTTTTTTTTTTTTTTTTCTTTGAAGAACAAGGATTGTTTCCTGGCAGCCGCCCTCCCCGAGGTAGTTGAATTGGATTCGGATTTGGGATGGATGGAAATTATAAAAATACCTTTTTTTTGAAAAGACACGATTCACAAAATTTAACGAACGTACGCACGGGCAAGCACCAACGACAAACTTCAACCGGAGTACACGATGAACTAAAATCGTTGGAAACGAACGGATAAACTTTTGGTCAATTTTACAATTTTTGGTTTGGTTAGGTTTTTCTTGTTTATTTTTTTTTTCTGTTTTTGATATTTTCGTTAGATGAAGAGAGTTTATTCAGCTGGTGGTGTATTCTGTATTCTGTTCGAGTTCGAGTGTTGCGGTGCGAGAGAAGTGGATGTTTTAGATTTCTTTTTTTTTGTTTGTTCTTGTGTCCAATCTTGTTTAGTTTATACGTTTTTTTTTGTTTTGTTGTAGGTACCTATGTTTGGGTTCAAGTTGTTTATGTTATTTGTTTATTTAAAATGAGTATAGATAAATTTATAAAAAAGCAAACAAATTTTGTTATCTATTGCTCAGTTTTTCATTGCAAGCGCATGGTTAAAAATAGTGTTGTTTGATGGTTTGATAAGACAAAAAGGAGATAGTGAGTTTGATGGTTGTTTCGGATTGGTTTGAATACCAATGGAATGGATGTTGGACTGAACCGACATCTAACATCAACTGAAACTTGCACAAATTTGTATGAGGTGGTAGTTGGATGGAAATATAGAAAATCCGAGTGGTTTTATTTGATTTTGGCTGAATTTATCTAATCTGAACCTGCACCTGCAGTCCTGTCTAACATATTTTAACTTATTTAAATTTATTTTTTGTTTGAAAATTTAGTTCAATTAAAAAAAAATTGTTCTTGAATAAAAATAATTGTTCGATTTAGGTATCAGGAGATTATTTTGGTAAGATCCAAGTTAAGTTTTTTTTGCGATTGCTTGCAATATATTTTTTTAATTGATCGGGGATGAAATCTTTGTTAAGAAAACTGGCAAGCCTTTTCTGACTGCCTTGCCTCGTTCGATACCTATGTTTTGTCTGTTGTGTGATCGTTTTATTTTATTTTTTTTTGTTGTATTCATTTGATTTATTTTTTTATTCGTAATTTCGTATTCTTTATATTTGCTCTTATAAGATTCTCTCAACGATAACACGTTGCTGAGAAAAGAGTTATTTTTGTTTACAATCATTTTAGCGTTGCCGTTATACCTATACAAGTTGGTAATATTTGAAAGTATTTTTTTTTTAATTTTGTGTGCAAGGCCATTTGTATGAAAAACATAGTAGGTACTATCATGTCTAATGGGGCGACATCTAAAGTATGGGGCAACCCTACCCAAATTTTTTTGATGATAGCTAAGTTTTAATTGATATTTATTGAAATTTTTGGTTATGGCAATCGAAATAATAGTCTCCTCTTTCTCCAAATCCCAATTTCCCTGCTTGAATGATTCCCCAAATCAAATTCTACACCTCAAAAATCGCAGCGCCATCCACCACAAAGGTCGGCGCAACATTAAAAAATACTCGCCATGATAGGTATGGGCATTGTATATAAATTTGCCTTAGATTTCATATGCTAAAACCTTTGTATATTAAAAGCATAGTACTATTATGGCGAGTATTTTTTAATGTTACCCCGACCCTTGTAATTAGGGAGTCTTTAAGGAGACTATTATTTGAATTATTGCAATTATGGCAAAGTAATATGTATTGATATTAATAAATATCAATTAAAGCCTCCACAAGCTCTCCGCAAAAAAAAATTTGAGTAAGTGTGTAGTACTACATGTAGTACATGATAGTACTATGTTTTTCATATACAAAGGCTAAGGCATTGTATATAAATTTGCATAATTTCATATACAAAGGCCATGACATCTGGCAGACGAGACGGAAGATTTTGATTTTGACAAAATGCATACTTAAAATTAAGTAGTAATTCCTCCCGATACCTAAAAAAAAAAAAAAAAAACATTGAAATGGACACATGAGTTGTCTACTTTGGATTCAATTTTTGGACTTTTTCAAAAAGATACAATTTAGTAACAACAATTAAAATTTTGCTACAAATCTTTTGAAATTTTCTTTTTTACCAAATTGAAGTTATCGTTGAGATATAATAATTAGTTTTATCATAGAAAAAATTCAAAATAAAAATTCAATACAAATATAATTTTATTTATAAGAATTGCGAATCCTGAAAAACGAGAATATTCCAACGAAAATTTAACATTTTTCCCGTTTGATTTTTGTTACAGCTTTCTATCATATTTAACAACCCCCAACAAATTTCCCTAAACCTTTTCTGCAAAAACTATTATGGTAAATATGTATAACCATAAAAGCATATTCGAAATATTCCTATGTTAAATTTTTCTCCTCTTTGAAGTAAAATCAGTTGAAAGCTCCCCTCAATGTTATCATCCCTGCTGTATAAATTTTAGCTCTCACCCCAATATTCGGCATTTTTTCCCTCTAATGAAAAATATGGCAAATACTCGAATTTTTATGGAAAAATAAAGTAAATTTCCCGAAAAAAAACCTATGTAATAGAAAATAATTTCACGAAAACGTGCTTTCTAGGAAGTCAAAGCTCAGAGCTTTTTAAAATCAAGCCTCAAGGATAGAGCTTTGGCTTTAAAAACATGACACTGCTAGTGTGGCTGTTGTTTTTCAATAATTTTAGCTTTAGTTTTTTTAAAGCCAAAGCTTTTTGAAGTCAAGCCTCAACTCTATTCAAAAATAGAGCTTTGGCTTTGAAAACATGACACTGTTAGTGTGGCCGTTGTTTTTCAAGGTAATTTTTTTGTGGAAAATTACCGCAGAACGTGCTATTTAACCTTAAAAAATTGAAGTGAAAAAGAAACCTCGGGGTTCTCCCGTCTGTTTTTTCATTAAGAAATGAAGTCGACATTTAAAATATTGGATTGGATGAGTTCCATAGTAAACAATTGATAGATTAGGGTAGGCCTATTAAATTCTATATACATAGCTATACATATTAGGTGTGATTGGTAAACTGAAATTTTCTACAAATTTTCCGAAATTTTCACAATTTGCTATAAAATCCCATAAAGTTAAATGAACGAAACTAAGTGAAAATTTCAATTTACCAAACAGGCATCTATATATTTTTAAACTCTCTAGTAGTAAACCGTTAACAAGAAATACCCTGTATTTTTATAGCCAATTAACGATTTCTTTTTTTTTTTTTTTTGAAAAACTAAACCGGTTGCAATTTTTAATTTTATATATTTTAATTAATTTAAATTTCTTTGTGTCACACTTTAATAATTTTTTTTTCTACGAAAAAGGAAACAGCAAAATCAACAACAACAACAACACAGCATTGTGCATTTTTTGTTTGTCAATAAAGAATGCAAATACTACATAAATAACATGAGGTTTCGTCTTTGTTTTTTTTAAATCTTGTATTATTTTACAATGCTCTAACATTTGAAATCATCTTTTTTTTGCCAGTTTTATGTGTTATTTTATTCAAGATCATCAATAATAACTCCACCAACAGGCCCCTCTCCCATACCACTAGGAACAACATCAGACACAGTACTGCTGCTGGCCGCAACTAATCTGGGTCCCTTTTCCTCTTCAGCTTCTGCTGTTGCTCGACTTCCGAATTCTTGCATTTTAAGAATAAGCATTGCAAACACTTGAGCCGGCAGTGATGTTTGTAAGACTTGCAACAGTCTAGCAGGTTGTCCGCAAACAACAATGGCGTTCGCTAAATGCTCGACGCCACTTTCGAATTCGCCTTGACCAATAAGGGACTCGCCCAATTGAATTTCTTGCAAGAAATACCTGTAAAGACACAATTAATATTTTATTAGATCGAGTTTTAATAAAAAAAAATGTTATGAATAATATGAATGAATTACTAGCCAAATTATCTCCCAGGTTTTATAAAAAAAATTCTTGAATAGAATTTGTTAAATTAAGTCAAGCCGGAACGACACAGCTCTCGTGTGATGTGTTGTGGATGTAGTGTGTCGCTATGTTTTCAATATTCAATGCTCTTATCAATTTGAAGTCTAAAATGAAAAACTGAACCGAAACTAATCTACTAGCAGCTGAAGTTAAATTAAATGTTTACCGTTCTTTTTACCTCATTTTAACTGACTGTATCATATGAAGATTTAAGTGGACGGGGTTTGGCCATACGCTTCGAAAGGTCAGGGAGTGAATAGCGTGTACCTTTGCTGGCCGACCTAGAAGCACTTAGCGAAGAACGGAAGCAAAACTGGGGAAAAGTTGGAGAGCTGGCATATGTACATCTCCAGGAACATCTACGACGGCGCTTAGGGTAGTGGAAGCCTTGGAGAAACTAACTGCTATAATAGGCCTGAGGGCCTAAATAAGTATTAAACAAAACTTTAAACAGTCCTATTCTGCTTAACTTTCGGGTGAATAAAAACATTATAAATTGCAATGAAAATAACTTTTCAAACGGAATTCTTATGAACAACTATTGGCAATGCTTTGTATTAAAAAAAAATGATGGTTTGCAAATATAATTTTTGCCATATTAAAGGAAACATTCAAGTGAATCGAAACTTTCGATCGAATCTAATTGAATCGAATTTGAATATAAACTTATGGCTTTGTATATGAAATGCATAGTACTATCATGGCGAGTATTTTTTAATGTTGCTCCGACCCTTGTGGTGGCGCTGCAAAATTTGATTTGAAGAGTCTTTAAACATCGGAAATTGGTAGTAGGAGCATTAGGAGACTATTATTTGGATTATTGCAACCAAAAAATATCAATTAAAGCCTCCACAAGCTCTCCGCAAAAAAAAAATTGAGTAAGGGTTGCCCCCACTTTTTAGATGTCAACCTATTCGACTTTCACCATGATAGTACTGTTTTTCATATACAAAGGTTATGGTGTATTTCAAAAATAGTGAGATTTTATAATCGAATATGATTGAAAATGCTTAGATCTTGCTTACTCCTAAATTCTTACCCAACCTTTAGCGTCTTAATATTTAAAACTGATTTAATTCAATTCATAGTATAAATCTGATTTTGCAAGTACTCTATATTATGTACCTATTATGGATATGCTTTTAAGAAAACATATAATGTAAAGTGCGAGCTATTTCTTCTTTTTTATTTCTGGAATCTGGTTTGAATATACTAATAGGTTTCTAATTAGACCTTCCAGTTGGAAGCAGCTGCGTTTTTTATATTCATAGAACTCCCAAAAAAAGTTCTATTTTCTTAAGATGTATCAGAGTATTTCTTGATTAAGTTCTAGCTTTTTAGATGGACCTGTAGTGCAAAAAATACAAGTCCAAAAGGTAGTGAATAAACCAAGTGGTCTTTGAACGTTTTAATTTTTCCATATCCTTCTCCAACCCCAACTAAAAGAATTCACTTTTTTTTCGTTATAAATACCAAAATTCCTCAAGCATTCGAGGGCACATTGGAAATCGATACCTTGCAAAAGTGGATCCACTTAATAAGCTTCTGCGAGTACCAAAGGGCTTGTGCGTTTGGTATGATAATTACTACTTACAAAAATAAGGTATTACACACAAAAGTAAACATAAATGGGAGTGACTCACTATGAAACTATCTATGTTAACCAAACCACACTAGGAAGTTTACTTTGAAAACAAAAAAGGTATATTTTTTTTTCCAAATTAAAATGCTTTTATCATAATCAACTGAATGGAACACACGAACCCAAAATGTACTTTTGCAAGTTGTATTCCAAGGTTTATGTTAACCTTCAAATTAAATACAAATATGTGTATATATTCATTTCGATTTTATACACATAAATCTGACGTTTAGGGTCGCATGCGAAGAAGAAAAACATAAATTTCCACCAACAGCACTCCATTGTCGTTACATAACACAACGAATCAATTTTTTTTTTGTTCTACAATGCTTTGCCTGACGTTATCATACATCATAATTTAAAAGGAGTGTGATAAGGCAATGTACTTATGTATGAACTTAAATCTAGTAAATGTATGCTTCTATTCTAAAACTATTTTGTAATTTGTTACCTTTCAATTGCCTCGTGGTCATTCAAATTGGGCATACCACTCTTGGATGCATTGCCATTCTTGCGTTGACGACGTCTCCCTTAAAAATTATAAAACATTTAAGTTATTATTGTTTTTTATTAAGAAAAATATATTTTGAGAAAAAAACATACTCTCACGGACTTTCTTTCTGTATTCGGGATCACTACGACGTTGCTTGTCGAAATAAATGCAATATCCAAGAAATAATGTTCCGGCAACCCCAGCAGCAATCCCAATTGTGGTTTTGTTTATTTCAATCATAGTACCTCCTTCAAATTATCATATATATTATCAAAAATATAATAATTTCGTTTCGAGTATAATTGATAAAATTAAAGTTTTTAACTAATAAAACAAATGATTTTTTTATTTTATTTAAACAAACGAGGAGGTAGCCGGACAATTCCTAATCTCGACACTCATTTGTGAAAAAAAAACTTTGTCTCTACCAAATGGGAAAAAATCATAAATGGAATGGAAATAGAAATTAAAAGAAATAAAATATATATTCGATTATTAGTTTGTCTCTTTTCAACGGCGGCTTGGAGCTAATGCGATATGTGTTTTTTGTAACTGGAAGGAAAATATAGAGAATACAAGCCTTCCAGATGTTGGTAAGATGTCTAATCATAAGGGCATGCCCAGACCAATGCGAAACATTCGTATAAGACAATGAAACATTTGTTTGCTGGAGACTTAAGGTAGAACTATAATCGTCGAACATGGTAAAAAGCTAAAGTCAAAACCGGGCGAAAATTAGCTTTCCGAAACTCAAATGGAGAAATCAGCCATATTAATATTATATGCTTCCACCATTTTGATTTTTGTATCTATCTCTCAATTCACTTTCGCAGGAGTGGTCGATGAGCGTTCTTGCTATCGATAGCGAAAGATAACGAAGCCTAACGAAAGCCACCTAATCGCAATAATGGGCGCGTTATATAAATTCCTCGTATTCGCTTCGTTTCTTATTCTTACGACCACTTCAGCTGACGTTCGACGATTATAGTTTTACCTTTAAAGGCATGGATTAAAATAAAATGAAGGCTTGCTGAAATGCTGAGACTAGACGTTGCTATGATTGACAGCACTAGTTTGTATTATTGTTATTTCGTCGTCACGACAGTTTTGCATCGGTTAGCCTTTATAACGTTCTCGCTCACGAAGGGAACTGAATTGTTCCTCTTTTTGACGTTTGTTTATTTTTTTTCTGGCTTCTTCTCAATGAAAATGTCAATTTGTCATTCATTGTAATTTCAAAGGTGTAGATTAATGTTTTCAAAAGTTTTTTATGTTTATTACTTTTCATTTATTTACGAAATGGAAAAGTGGAACGTGATTGGGCACAACACTGTGTAGTCACCGCACGTGATTTTTCAATCGATTGAAAAATCACCGTGTAGCCAGGCACTATCGTCCACGAACTCTGGAATTTCTAAAATATACACTGAACATATTCATTTAATTGAAAATTCTCAGAACTCTTTTCATTATTTTCCTTGCTGAACAAGTCCACACCATAAAACCGACGCGAAAGCAAAATTGACAGATATATATTTTTCTTGTGGTGCCGACGAATCGAATTTTAGGCCAATTCATGTTGAAATTTTCCCATATTTTGTATTAAAATTGACAAAATTATTTATTGAAACAAAGCCTATAATAAAAACAATGGCTTTGCCTGCAAATTATAAACAAATTGCACTTAATTTGCCCTCTGGGCCTAGTGGATCAGGTGGTCGTAAGTTTCTCAAATAATTTTTTTTAATATGTAAATGTTTTTTTTTTTCTTATTAATAAAGTATGTATACAAAATATACCTATAATATGTATTATATTTTTATTTTATTGAATTAATAAAAAGCATGTCTACCTAGTCCTTTGCATAAAACAATATTTATTTATAAATCATAATGGGCGTCGCCAGAATTAGGTTCGAAAAGAAAATTTCACCTAAACTAAATTAAAAGTGGGAAGGGGTCCTTCTATTTCTTGTGATTCTTTAAAATTATAATCATGATGTTATTATTGGGCTTTTTTTAAAGGGAAGCTTTATGCCGCTAAATGTGTTGACATAAATTTTTGACATTAGATATCTTTGCCTAGCTATTTTTTAAAAAACTGCGGATATATTCACAGAATCCAAAGTTTTAATTGCTCTTTGACAGTGCACTAGCATGGGCTAGCTTACTGATATAGCTGCATCAAGACCACTACTCGGATAAGGCCTTTTAGGCCAGTGGGTATTTCTTCATGACGTGCAACCAAATTGCATCCCATAATATCAGAACCCTATGAGGCTAGCTGTACGATAGTAGTTTACCCTTCATTTAATTTTTTTAACTCAACGATTTCGTAGATTAGCTTCAGGTTCAGAATTATTTCAAGCATGTACTATTCGAATAATGTAAATTTTTCGAATACGAAATATAAACGCTGCTGAAACAGATTGAATATTTTATAAACTGTCTCCTTGAAATAGAAAAAAAAAAACAGGACTAAACAGATTTTAAAAGATGATCAAATCAAACGGTATTGAGATTGAGATATTATTGGACTGTGGGAAAGGGAATCAATCACAATAAATATCGTTGATACTCCTAGAGATGGCACGACTAAAAATTTAACTTCCAGAAAAACTACAAGTTAAGTAATAAAAAAGATTGGCTAGAAAAATCAATAACTACACCCTAAAAGCAAATTCCATTAAGTCGAGAAAAGGATCGAGAATGAGCAATGAAACTGTTGCTGGTATATTTGTGCCAAGAAACAAACTCCACAACAATAAGACAGCCCGCCAGAAAATCTTCCAAGCGTAGTTACATGCAATAGCAAAATACGCGAAAGAACATTGCTATCATCTCAGATAGTCATGCTGCACTCAAGGCACTAAGCTCCTACGCAACCTAATCTAACCTTGAAAATCTTCTCCTTTCTTTTTATGAAATTTCCAAAAAGAAATTTAAACTAGGCGCTGATAAAATCTATTTACCTGCTTTTTTCTTATGTACTTGCTTTTTGTATTTCTACTCGCTTGTGAAAATATAAATATGTATTATAAAAATAGAAAATAAAAACTAATAGATTGCTTTTTTTTATAACAACAAAGAATGGAAACGGGCGACCACATTTTCAAACTCATATATTTTAAAACATTCATGAAATTTATATAAATCGAAGTTTGCATTTAAAATTTTTGTTCAATTGCAATTTTCTTCTACTTTTGGTTTATTTTATTTGTTTTTTTTTTCTTTTGTTTTTTAATTTCATACCCAATTGGATTTAATAAAAAAAATTGAGAAACATTTTGTCATAAAACTTTTTTTTTTGGTTAAATTTTAATAATATACGTTTCAAAATTTCTTTTTTAAAAAAAATATATAAAAAAATTAATTAAAACAGATATGCAGTCGTCTGCCGTTCCTGCATCGTTCAACATTCTTAAAGGTAATAATAATATCGAATTATTTTGCAAGTCTCTTTTGTAAGTGCAACATGTAGTGGTAATATTTTCGTTTTGTATGTATTTTCAAACTATTGAAAATATACCCATTTTATATTATGTATATCAATATTATTATATCAGCTTTCATCCCCTCGCAAAGAAATTTTTTAAATTTTTTTTTTAACAAACATTTAACATTCATGTATTTTTTTTTTTTTGATTTTTTTTTTTATATAATGGTTAGTTTGTTTTGGAATTTTTTATGATTTTTTTATTTGAAGAGTTTAAATTGATTTTATTTATTTTTGGAAATAATACAGAGAGGCTGCGAGCGTCTGGTGGTGGAAGTAGTTCTGAACGGAACAAAGATACAACACCAATTTTTACGCATAGTAATCATGGTAATCCGGCCTTTACTCCGCAAAAAACTGGAAAATCATCATCAGTAAGCAGAAATATCTTATCATTTGTGTTTATTCAATAATTTTTAACATTTTTTTTTTTTTTGTTTTTAATAAAGAAAAGTCAAAATGAGTCACGAGCCCCAAAACCTCCGAAACCACCAGAGAAGCCGATTTTACCTTACATGCGCTATTCGAAAAAAGTGTGGGACACTGTGAAGTCTGCTAACCCTGAACTTAAATTATGGGAACTTGGAAAGAAAATTGGATCAATGTGGAAAAATGCTGCAGATACGGACAAACAAGAATTCATTGACGAATATGAAGCTGAAAAGGTAAATTTTCTTGCTCTTAAATACGATCACATTGTGATCTTATAGGGTGAGCTTTGATATATTTTCGGCGTCTTAAGAAAATTGCCTCTGGACACCACCAATTGCGGCTTAGGGTTTAGGCGATGCCTATAGGCAATTTCCTGGGGCGGCGATATATAGAGTGTCTTTTTTAATTGTGTTATCATTCCCAAAGTTCATTTACTTGGAGGGAAATTAATTAAACTGAAATTATTATATTTGAAATTGTTTTAAATCATTGTCAATATTATTATAGGTTGAATATGAAAAAGCCCTGAAGGCGTACCACAATTCGCCAGCCTATTTGGCTTTCATGACTGCTAAAAACAAAACTAAACCTGGTATGTCTAAATATCTGTGTTCTTTGACCAATATTCTAATTATAACTTTTGTTTTTCAATTTGATATCTTTTATTGAACGTATTTGTTTGAATAGCTAATCCAGACGCAGACGTCCATGAGACTCCATCACGTTCAAGTGGCAAAGGTCAACAAGAACGTAGAATTGATATTCAACCAGCAGAAGATGAAGATGGTATAAAAAAAAATGACTACTGTAAATATGTTTACTTATCCAAAATATTACAAATTTTAGACCAAGACGATGGCTATTCATTTAAACACGTAGCATATGCCCGTTTCCTTCGAAATCATCGATTAATTAATGAAATATTTTCGGATGCTGTAGTTCCTGATGTCCGTTCTGTTGTTACAACTCCTCGGATGCAAGTATTAAAAAAACAAGTTAGCTCACTAACAATGCATCAGACAAAACTTGAAGCTGAATTACAGCAAATGGAAGAAAAGTTTGAGACAAAAAAACGCAAAATGATTGAATCCAGTGATACTTTCAAAGAAGAACTAAAAAGGGTATGTGGGTTGATTAAAGTAATATAAAATAAAATAAATAATATTATATTTTTTGCAGCATTGCAAACCAGCTGTGGATGAAGAGACTTTTCAAAAGATGGTTCAAAAAATGTATGAAGAAATGCGTAAGGAACGACTTAAATGTTCCGATGACGCTCCCAATAATATGTCTCTTAATCCAATGCTTAATAAGCCACCTGTGCGTCCGGAAGATTCAAAACTTTTTGCTCCACCTCAAATGAACAGTCCAGTACAAATTCCAGCTAAACAAGGACCAAATAGTTCTGAAAGCAGCAAAATGGAACCTGAGGTAGTGTGTTAATTTAACAATATTAAAATTAAATAAAAAATATTTTTTTTTTTTTGTTAAGCCTATGGAAATTGAACCAACTTTAAAACCATCTGTTCCACCGCCACCTAAACCGGAAAAAGCTAAACCTATTCCAAACAAAGAACCCGGATCGGAAAGCCCCAAAAAAGCAGCAAGTGCACGTAAGAATGAGGCTTGGGAAAGACCACCTTTAGAGTCTCAACTTTCGCCGCCTCCGCAAATGCCAGCTGCTTCGAAAGATCCTATCATTGAACCAACACCGGTGCCACCAAATGTCAGTTTAAGTCCAAACATGAATATGCGTCCTCCTTCTACTACTCCACAACCTCCTCCTCCTCCTCCAACTACACAGCAAAATTCTCCCATGCCACATGGTTTACCACCACAGGTACCACCACCACACACTGCCCCGCCGCAGCTGCCTGTGCCACCACCAAGTACAGAATCTCCAACTGCTTCGCCACCACAACCACAACCACCAACAACTGTGCAACAAACTACGCCAATTCAATCCCATCATCCACAACCCCAACCACCTCCACCACAGCATCACCTACCACCCCATATGGCTGGTCATCCGGCTTTGCCAGGACATCCTAGTATGCCCCAATCTGCTTATGGTGGCTATGCACCTACTGGTGGACCTCATAGGTCTCCTTACTATCCGCCACAATATGGTGGTCATCCTCCCCAAGCATACGGTCAATATCCTCCGTATCCTTATCATCAACAGTACGGACCTCCTCCGCCACCTTCACATTATATGAACACTCGTCCACCCCATGGACCACCACTTCATTATCAAGATCATTCGTCTTCTCCGGGGCAACAGCAACCTCATGGACCGCATGAAAGTCATCACCCAGGGTATGCTCCTACTCAGTTAGGTGCTAATCCTCCAATGCAACAAAATTCTCCAGCTGCAATGCCTCCCACAGGTCCACCACCTTCTGAAGGTAATTGAAAAAAAAACTATTCTGTTGTTTTTTAAATACAGAATCAATTTTTCAGGAGTCAAACGCGAAATAGAAGCTGATGCTGAAAAAAAAGACTCCGAGTGATGTGGTAGAGACTTTCCACAATAATTTTAAAGACTTTATTTTTTATATTGCAAAATGTTTGGGCAAAAGGTTTTATGAGTAAATCCGAAACAAAAAAATTAGTTTAATCTGAAAGGAAATTCTTCATATCAAAAATAATGTACATTCAATACTTAGACATGGAGAACTTAACTATATGCTATAGATTTTGTTGCATTCTAATGAAATAAATATTAACTATGATACATTCGGTAGTAAAAATAATACTTAATATTTGCCTCGCTTTTTTTTCAAAAACACACCTATTACGCTTGTCAATGATCTAATTGATTGTTTATAAATATTGAAATTTTGAACCTTAACCTTATAGTTTAATTAACTAAAAAGTTCATCTAAAATTCTTGTATAATTTTTAATTAATAACTGTCTATCATTCTCATTGATGAACAATTTTCTGAAATTATCGGTGACCAATTTGATCATTGACAACTGCGTGAAAGTTAATTTAATCTTTTCAGAATTATATTAGAACCGAGGCGACGCGATGGTTTTAAAAAATGTGATGTCAAACTTTATACCAACCGATAGCTTTTGTCCAAACATGCACAAAAGCGCTGAACGAAGAGGGTATTATTATGAATCCACAGATTTATATAATAAGCCCTTAAAAAAAGTATTTTTCAAAGTCAGCCTTCAAATAATCGGTGAGTACTCGCACATGTTTTAGTTGTTTCTAATTCTTTTTTTAGTAAAAATAAAACCACTATAATTCGTAAGAATAAAACTTAAAAAAATGTAATCATTTTATTAGATTTAATAAATTTACAAGCATTTTTTTCGTTATATAGTTTTTAATGTAAACTAACATTATCATTATTAATAATTTATAATTATTTATCTTTATATCACAAAATTTCAAAATATTATGTAAATAACGCACTTTTAAAAAAGATAACATTACCCAGCAGTAGATTTATTATTATCATTGATAAAAAAGAAGAAAAAAACTAATAAAAATTTACTTTAAAAATTTGATAATATAACGTTCGTGTGAAAATATTTTTGTTTTTAAGAAAACATGGTTTTTTCATATCGTTTTCGTAGCTCCTCATAAGTAACCGTAGGTTTTAAATCATCGTTTAAAGAAAGTGCTGAATTTTGTTCTTCAGCTTTTTTCTTAGCTCTTTCAAAGGCCTCAATTATACTTGATCTAGAAAAAGCAATTGAGTTAATTTTTTTAGAGCGAAAAAAAGAAGCAAGACACAACATGAAATGTACATACCTAAACAATTTTTGGTGTAAAATATAAGCACTCACATGACCCGCATTCAAATACCTTACTTCAACACCTGGCCAAATTTCCTCTAAACTTGTACAGCCTTCTCGGGGAACATACGCGTCATTTTTAGCACAAATAGCTATTATTAACGATGTATCAAATGGAACAGAGAAGTTCTTGAGATGTGTACATTCATCCATTACACCTCGCATAAATTGCAAAGCTTCCCGTTCCCACCAATTTGTTTTTGTTATATCAATTTTCTCATTGCTGTCTGTTGATTGAGGATAAATATAATTCATAAGCTTGGTCAGAGTAGACGGTTGTAGTTCTTTTTCCTTATAAACATCTAAATCCTTAATCTCACTCAAATCTGCATTACTTATAGTGGGAGATTTTGAATTAAGCTCATAATTAACTTCAGTCTTTGATATTTCATACTTGTTGGAAGGAGGGATATCCCCCTTCATTCGCTTCTCCAAATCAAATGTGTTTTCTTTATTTACTCTTAAAAATTGATTATTTTCAATACATCCAAGTTGGTTGTCTGATTTGCTGATATTGGCATTGTCTGTCCTAAGTCTTACATCTTTTATATCTTCTTTGAGTTCATTCATTGATTGATTAAAATCCTTGATAAATTTTTTTCCAGCTGCAAATGCGTCATCGATAATGGTTACCATTTTCGAAAGACGTTCTCTGTATTGTCCATCAGCAAAGTATTGTGTTTCTAACATATCCCAATTAATAGAATGACTCATAACACCCTGAAGGGGACAAACAATTATTATTTATATTTTTACATGAATTTGTATTTTTAAGAAATTTGTAGATTTTGTACCGTAGTAAATACTGCTGCTGCTGTTGACCACGACAAACATGGAACCAATACAAGAGGTTTTGGCCAATTTGTTGCCGCTAAAGATGCCATCTAAAAAGGAATTAAAATACAATACCTCCATTCACTTCAACAATATTGTTTATCTATTTTTACGTGACCACCCATAGACATTCCCGTCACTCCCAATGGACCATAACCGTTTCTTTCACACCAATGCAACAACACGAGGCACTCAAGAATAAGGCAACCTCCCATAACAAAAATATCAGAAACATTCCGCAAATTCGAACGCCTGCAAAAATATGCAATTAAGTAATTTTTAACATAACAGCGTTGTTTAGTTCTCTATTTTTTACACTTGGTTTTCAGGTTTTCTAAGTCCATAGAATGGATTCTCCAAAATTATACCACCTATATTAGCTTCCTTTAACAATGGTTTGGCAATAAAATTTCTCCTCCGCCAAAAATACTGTAAGTGATTTTTTATGCAAATTAATTCGAATGTTGATGAAACTGAAATTTTTAATTCAAACGTACATGATCTCCAGTGCCAGCAAAATGAATACACATTGGTTTATGTTTTTCATCAGCCCATTTATTAGGCAATATAACTTGAAAATAAGCTTTCTGAGATGCTTTCGGAACTAATCCAGGCAAATGAAACTCAAAAGGAGTTGTAAAATTTCCTTCGAGAATCGTACAATCTGCGTACTTTTCTTTTTTTGTTATATCAATTGGATAATCTGGCGGTACTAATTTAAAGCATTTTTCTCGGCGTGACATGACTTTCCGGAATTCAAAAAGTCTGTGGAGGAGAAGAAATTCATAAGTATAACCTTTTTTAAATATTTTTTTTAATGATATTTGAGTAGAATTTTACTTAAAGGATGTGTATAGTGTATGGATCTATTAAAACTTAAAAAAAAAAATGTATGTATCAGCCAAAAAAATTGTTAGTTAACCAAGTTATGCAAACTTTTTGTTCAAATCAGCAATGATTTTAACTACATTATTGCGGTTTTTGTATAAAAAAAAATATGACCGTTGCAAAAGGACGAGTTTCGAAATTACTAACTGATTCAAAATTCTTTGTTTTATTTCATTATTCGAATATTTTAACGAAATCCCGCAAGGTTTTTTTTTGGAATGACACAGATGCACAGAAGATGGCTCGGGTGTCAAAATGACGAAATTTTCACTGCTTTGATTATCAATACTTTGTTGAAAATCAGATTTTCGAAAAATAACTTATGTATCTTATTAGCATTTTCGGACACAATTTTTTTTGATGTAACTTTTTCGACAATTTTTTAGTCATTTTGTTTTATACCAGTAAAGACTTAGGGTCTTATAAATTTGGTAATGGTACATGGAATAATAGGATAGGATACATTTTTTTGAATTATTATAGACAAATTTGTTTTGAAAGAATTTTTATTCGGCAATTATTGTTTTTCTAAATTTCTAAATCAATCCCAGGCCCACTTTACCTAACCAGCCTTAAAAGGTTTCTGCGAGATTTTGTTACACAGGATTTTGTGATGCGGGCTTTTGTTCGAAAGAATTTTATTTTTGCAGGATTTCGTTACGTATGTATGATTTAGATAAGGCTCTCCCAAGCATAATAAGAACCCCTTGTTGTCAATTGAAACAATGCTGTTATTGTTTTCGTTGTCTCCCCGACTGTTTCACTTCTGTTTGGGAAAGCCTTTAAGTAAAAATATGTGATGTGGATTTTCTTAGCCGACTTCTGTTTTCACAATCACACCAAACTATAAAATACTCCTCTAGGATATTAGCATGTTGTCGGGTTAGCAAAAAAAATATAAAATCTTTGAAATACATTTTATTGAGGGCCGTTTACCGAAAATAAACTTCAATATTTCTGTTGATCACACAAACTTGAATGATAGTTAAAGTTGAAGAAAAATAAGAGTTTAAGTATAACATAATTATGTACTTAAGTTTCGTACCAGCAAACAGCAAAAACATATGTTTTGAAGCATTAAATTCAACGACTATTTTCGTGTAGCGTAATTTTGTGTAGTAAATAAATAAAAAAAAAGAAAACAAAATTATGAAAATGAACGATAAAACATATGCAATGATCTAAGATGAATTGTAAAAACCTTCCCAACTTCCACTTACTCTCTTGTTCTCCTTCATAGTATTCTAGAAAACAGAAGAGATTGAGTGAGTTCACCAAAAAATCGTTTTGGCATAACTATAGTTGGGATATATTATTCGAATTCGAGGGTTTTCTTTTTTTTTTTTTTTTTGGTTGGCACCTGGAATTAGGAAAACACACACAATTTTGAAAATAGATCAAATTAAAAAAGTTTTCAGCTTTTGAAATGATAATGTTAATCCTGTGAAATGAAGAGTTTTATGAAAATATCATACATAAGTGAAATTCTATTTATTTGTAAATTCATATAATTTTTTTTTTTACAAATATATATTTGATTTAAATCTCGTGATGAGAAATAATAACTATTTTTTTTTAAACTATTCTAATGACATGAAATTTGGTTGAAATGTTACCTTGATATATAAGATTTTTGTTTTTACAATTAAGGCAATTTTATAAATAGCAAATCGAACGTAAAACCGAAAGTGAACGTTTGGGAAACCAAGATGTCCTTATAAAAGCGAACTTTCACGTTCGAATAAAGCAACATCTCCTTTCGTCAGAGTTCGCTTTGTGTCGAACTTTCGATTCGCTATTCACAATTGTAACATAAGTCTACTATTTTATACTAAAATGCTTTCTTGATTGAATTTAAATTGTTTATTTATGCATAAACTTCCATTTATAGTAATCATTCTTGTTCAGCAAAAATTTAATTGGGATTATTTTATTTCATTAAAAAATGTTTCATTTAATTTAATCCATATTGGTAGTTTATTTTTATAGTTATTTATAATTTCGAAATTTTTTAAGTTTCAAAAACTAAGACGAATATACTGGGTTGAGTGGAGCGGTGGCATATAATAGAATAATCGTAAATAGTAATTTTTTTTTACAAATAAAATAAAATTTCTTGTGATAATATTTACCTTTGCAAGTTTTCTGGTTTACCCCATCCTTTTTCAAAAAATCTCGTTATCAGTAGTCGACGATAAATACTATCGAGTCGACTAGGCGGCATGGTGGTGGTGTTTTAAATTAATGATGATAAGACTTTTTTTTTAGTTTTTGCGCTTAAAAAAATTAGCTAATTCAAAGACCTATACTATTTGAAAAGAAAAAGAAGAATATTCAGTCATAATATAAAATCAGACACAATCATTACAAATTAATTGCTAGTCCCAGGACTTACAAAATAATCTTGGAGTGCAAATTAAATTTAATTCGAACAAAAAAAAAAAGAAACAAGGAAGATAAACAAAGATTTATTTGGTTTTTACTGTCAAGCTATTGATTGACACGAGTTGTCGCACGAAAACATATGACATGACAGCAAAAGCCTTAAAGGACATTGTTAAACATTTTTTAACATTAGTCCGTCAATACTTTCATTATTAGGTGCCGATTACCACAGCATATGTACATGCTGAAGGAAATCCTAGATCATCAGGTCATACAAATTTCATGAGCTAATTAGGAAGAATATTTTGAGTTAAGAAGCTCTTAAACTTAATTGCGCTTGGTGAATACCGGCTAACTAAAGTTAAGAAAACGAAATATTTATGAGTTTAGAGTCTCTTAAATTTTTTGGTGAATAGCACAAAATATTCTTTTTTCAAGCTGAATATTTGTTGCAATTTTTTCCGATTTTGTTCGTCGGTAAGTCAAAAAGTTCAATTTTGTTGTTCAGTGTTAAAATTTTTTATTTAACAAAAATGTTACTAGTTCATATCTTAAATGATCAACTGCATTTCTCTGTGCTGTTACATTAATTTATTACCCTTTTTTAAAACAATATCTCTCTTTGACTTTTTGCATGAATATCCGTACTATGCCTTTTGACTGATCAATCACTTTAGCTCTACCCTATTAGATACACAAAAGTAATAAACATTTTGTTAGTATGTATTTTATTTATATGAATTGTATAAATGACCGCAAAAAAATTCAATTCCATTCATTTTTTCTTGTGCAAATATTGTCTTTTTTTCATAGCATTCCCATGACACAACAACTCATTTAAATGAGACGTAAATTGTGCTCTAACAACTAGAAAAAAACATTTAATTTATAATGTTCATGGGGCAGAATAGTTTTTCATGCTTTATACTAGCCCAGTCGTAATGAATGACAAGTGATATGGTAAAATCTAAGTTAAATGTCTCGTACAAACCTCGTAGGCGATCACGAAAACAAAAATGACAAGCGTTCAATAGGACACAATTTGTGGTGTGCAAACAAACTTTGCACATTTTGCTCGCTGTATCGGAGTCATTTTCAAAACAAAACAAAAAATTGTCACCACGATCGTTTGACTTTGCTCCCGACTTTAGCAAATTTGATTCTCTTGAGAAGTGTAAAAAAAAAAACAATTATTTGTCACCTTTGAAGTCGAAAAAACAGAGAAGTCACATAAAAACAAAGTGTGAAATTAAATCATCCATAAACTTGTTATTTGTTTTTGTACATTATTTATTATTCAAAATTTAATTATTTCGTATTATTTCTGGTTTAACCCCATTCTACCAAACATCAAATAATTGTTTATGCCGGAGTTCTGGGATCAAATCCAAAATTTTATGAGAAAAATGTACGAACCCCTAAGATAATATTAACCGTTTCTACTTGATAATATAAGATATTTTGATTTAGTTGAGGACGATTTTTTAATGTGTTCCCGTTGCAAAAATATTTATTCACCTGAATCTCAACTGATGAATAGAAAATCAGCTCCAATTCTAGAACATACCACAACTAATATTTGGATTAATATTGAGAAGAAGAAAAAACTTATTTCCCTTTTGAACGAACACGGACTGTAGAGAAAAAATACATTTTTTCCAAATTGACCGTGGGTGATAACTCGTTTGTAACTTTAAAATAAACAATTAGTTTCCTTGCGAGAAAATTCAATTAATTTTCCTATGAAGTTTTAATTAGGAAAATTCGCGTGACTTGAGTTTCATAACGACAGGGTCAAGTAAAAAATAAGTTATAAGTCTAGGAAAGAATTTTGTTTTAAACCATTGTGAGAAGAAAAGAATCAACAATTTCCGAATTTGAAAATGTGACATTCTTTAAAATGAGTCAAATGAGCATACCTATTTATTTTTTTCACCAAAAGTGCATTCATAACAATATGAGCATACAAAGCCATTTATCTGAGCAAAGTACGGTAATAATAACTGATTAAGTAGGTGAATGCGGATACATAGATTGACTACAGACTGCATTTTTTTGTTAATATAATAATTATCTTCAAGCTAAATATAGGCAGTAGAATTTACCTCAGTCGCAATCTTCTTTTGCAAATTTAAATAACTTTTTATTGAGAGTAGGTCACAAGACCACCCACAAAGATTATAGACATGTGTACTTAATACCCATTTAGTTACACAATTTAGAATCTATTAAACGCACGTCAATACAGTTCCGCCTTTTCATAAACGTTAACAATAAACTTGATAAAATCAATTTATTAGTTACAAATTTGCAAAACATTAATTTATTACTACTTGACCTATTAAATATAAAGTAAGGTTAGAATTGTTACTAGCTTTTTTACAAAATTTTCTTGCAGTCATTTAATATTCGACCAATTGACCGAGCCGGTGTCTCAGCTCTCAGATAAACATACAGAATTGCACTTGCTAAACTCGAAACACCATGCCGAAGCATTTAAAAGAATTTAATGTTTCTAATCAAACATTTTATGTAAACAGTACTACTCATGTGGTTACATATAATTTTATCCAAATTGATGATTGATCTAGATTTTACATTCAATTATTTTATTGCACTTATTTCTTTATCTTGTGATGTAATTTATTTGTATATAAATAACAACAAGCCCTGTTACGTAAAAATTGCGATGTCTCCAAGGAGTCAGTAATATCAATGATTTCAAACTTGATAAGATACAAAACTATTTCTTTAACAACCCTCAGAACTTAGCACTTAAAAAACACGCACAAATTAAATTGTACTACAAAGTATTTCAATAAATATAAACAAAATAACAATATTTTTGTACTATGTACTGTCAACTGTCACCACCAAACCAACTGATAAGAAAAAGAATGCAAAATTAGTGAGGGAAAGCGAATGGGAACACATGCATGCAAACAAAAATCAATTTTTCCAATAGTATTTCATTTCCAAAAAAAAGGAAATTTTTTTCAGTGGGAAATTTATTGCTAAAGCTAGGCACACATGACGTGGCAATATAATTGGATTAATACGGTATTCAGTATCTAAACCAAGTCCAAAACTCGGATTTTGGGCAAATATAGGTTTCCAACGAAAAACTAATCGAAACCACAAGTTCTTCCTTACATTTTTCATAGCTACAAGTTCTCTTAAGCTAAAATTTTCATATAAAACCTATCGAAACACCGTTGAAATTCAAAGATGAACTAAACAAGTAAACTTGGAAAGCTTTTAAAGGTAAACAAATGTTAAATCTTCCAAACTTTTACAAAATCATTCCTCAGAAATGAAGTATACGCAAAATTTCAAAATTAGAATTGTGAAAATGTGTACAAATTCGAAAGAAATTTCACTACCAAAATCTCCAATTGATTGCTTGGAAGCAATTTTTCATTGGATTTTGACATTAGCGTTCGGCTATTATGGTTAGCCCAAAAGTCTCCATTTTGTCTCAATGACAGCTTGGTAAAGATCAAGGTTACATATTGCCTATGTTTTTAAACATTAGATGTCAAATATTTTGACAAATAATTTGGATTTTTGGAGACCCAAAAATTATTTTTAATTTTTTCTTTTTATATTGCACCAGAAAACATTCCGGCGAACTTTATTCAATTCAAAATATCACTAACAATTTTTTTATAAACGTTGTATTTGATTAAATTCACCCAAAATAGCTATTTACAAATTGAAAAAAATTGCTGAGGCTCTAATATCTTTGTTTTTGTTCGATTTTGACACATGCGCAAAATTGATTGAAAATGAAAACTTGGTCATTGTATATAAATTTGAATAGTACTATCATCAGCACGTTCCACCACGTCGGCCCCAAGCGATCACAGCGCATACTAATTTTCTGGTTGCTGTTTCTGTGTATATACAAGTGCGCACTCAGACGACCACAGCGCACAACTCAAAAATCATCGTGAAGATAGTACTATAAGTTTTATATACAATGAACTTGGTATTAAATTACCTTTGATATGTGTACTGTGGGTAAAGATACCTAATAGAAATTTTGGAAACCTTGAAAATTCTAAAATGAATTCTTCGCAAGTACTGGAAAGCTAATCATCTGTATTTTATTTAGATATATTTTACGACTCCTCGTCCTCGTCAAAACAGCAACTGTCAAAAATAGTAATTTCCAATGCATAAATACTATTAAATTTTAATTGAAAACCATTTTATATTTACCTTAAATTACTAATTTTTAAAAGATCAGAACTAAAAAAACAAACAATTTACTTATGTTAAAATTTTGCTGACGTCCATTGAAACATCGTTCGATATACGACAGTCCTCACATAATCCAATTAATATGAAAATACTTTGAACGATAAACTAAAAAAATGTGCAAAACGCAAAACCCCGGTCTTTCACTAAACGTTTAATAAAATGTTAAAAAGTGGACTCCACTGGGGCCAAATAACACTATTTAAACAATCCATCATTAGCCAAATAAAACCCAGAAGCATTTCCAACATGACCCAATTAGTTGAGGCTTCAGTGGACACAAACAAACTGTTACGTCTAGCTAGACTTGTAGTGCCTTCTCTTGGTAATGGGAAACACAAAGGACAGGCAGGACGAATCGGAGTTATTGGGGGCTCACTTGAGTACACAGGAGCGCCTTATTTTGCAGCTATTAGTGCCTTAAAAGTTGGGGCTGATTTGGTGCATGTTTTTTGCCAACGCGAAGCAGCGAATGTAATCAAAGCCTATAGTCCCGAGCTAATAGTCCATCCGCTGTTGGACTTGGAAGATGCTGCCAGTCAAATCGAGCCATGGCTGGAACGTTTACATGTTTTGGTTAGTTGTTTCCCAAAATATTAATATTTGCAATTAATCTTAATTCTATGGCGATAGGTTATAGGACCAGGACTTGGACGTGAACCAAAGACTTTCGAAACCGTTAGCCAAATTATTGAATCATGTAGAAATGTATCCAAACCGCTGATCATCGATGCTGATGGTCTTCATCTCATCAGTGGCAATCGGGAACTTATCAAGAACTACAGCGGCGTGATTCTTACTCCAAATGCCAGAGAATTTGAGGTCCTTTTTGGCGATTCGCCAGAAACCATTGAAGAAAATATGAAGAGCTTAGGAAATGGCATTACGGTTATGCGAAAAGGATGTCGTGATAAGATATACATAACCAATACCGTTGAGATATATCAACTCGGAACTGGTGGATCGGGTCGACGGTGTGGGGGACAAGGAGATTTGCTAAGCGGTTCACTTGCAACATTCTACCATTGGGCTCTTGAGTCGAATCAGACTAATCCTACTTTTATTTCGGCATTCGCAAGTAGTTTTTTAACCAAGCAATGTAATTCGTATGCATTCAAGAAATACGGTCGGAGCATGGTTACGGGTGATATGATTAATGAAATCCATTACGTATTTGAGGACTTTTTCGAATGATGCCCGATCTTAGGTGATTTAAATTAACTCTCTTAAAAATGATATTTAATTATTATACATATTATATTCATAACGTTTATATGGTGTTTTTGATGTTAACATCAAATTGTGATTTAAAATTAGACCAAAGTAAAATTCTTTCGGACTTATGAAAATTTAATGTCGTTTCTTAGTTTTTCAAATTATATTATGTATATTTAATAAGTGAATTGGATTGTAAAACGGAATAATAAAAAAACGCAACTAAGTGTTTTTGTTTCTTTTTGAAAACAACTATTTATGAGCAAAGAATTTATTCTTTTGTATGAAAAAAATTTACCAACTTCAACACAATCTTTAATAAAAATGTATTTAAAAAAAATTGGCTTAGCTAGTCAGCTATAGATGGCTCTTTAGCATTTTAATAGAACCCTATAGAAAATAAAAAAAAGAGCACAGAAATACATGATGAATAAACACACATAGGTTAGGTAAGGTTGATTGGGCTGACAGTTGCTATTGTTACCGTCACACTTAGATCTATGTAGATCCATTGTGATACGCTGAAGTAAAACACACATAAGGTAAAAAGAGATGGGTATATAAACACTGCCGTCACTATTATCTGTATTGTTTTATTTTGAGAAGATGATCTAAATGGATTAACGAAAATAAAAAGGGGCTAATTAATATATGGCGGTAACAGAATCCTTCTTTACGTTGAGTGAAAAAAATACGAATATCAACTTTCTCATTTGAGTGTATGATACGTAATACAAAATAGGCATTACCTTTAGAGGAGAACCTAATATTAACTGCTTATAAACTGAATATCTATTCACCCATTTTAGCGAAATCTAATTCATCATTCATCTGACGGATTGCCAATTACCATGAAGTGTGCACAAATTTTGAAAATATGCTCTCTTTTTTAAAATTTAAGTACGAAACAGAAATAACCTGGATCATCCCCGGGCATTGATCATGTCAGCTGCTTATAAAAAAATTTGCTCGTGTGAACACTGACATGTGTGAACCAATATATTTTGTACCTTGTGCTCTTACCTTTAGGTTTTAATGGAAATTCCACGATTTTTCTAATCCATTTAATAATTTGACATCTGGAGTTTTCATTTTTTGCTTGCGCTGTGTCGCTCTTTTCTATTTGCATTTAATTTAATAAAAAAAAAAACCAAACACAAGGAGTGTTTTTGTTAAAAAAAGTGATATTTTGTTAATATATTTCCTTAATTTCACATTTAAAATTATTGTCGATATTACGTCTACTGAAAAATAAACCCCAACTCAATATGAAGTCATAAAATGTTGTTTGTTATTTAAGATTACTCAAGCTTAACACCGGAAGTGCATTGGTCTGATAAATTTCACATAAATGAATGTAGTGCAACCTGAAAATTAAACATAATTTCCACACGACACAGACAAACGGGAAATGACTTTCACCGTAAAAAGAAACTTTAATGTTAATTATGTCTTTCTAACAATTTGAAGAATTATTGTACATTAATAAAACATACAGTGCAAACCGAAAAATCTATACCTGCATTTTGCAATATTCTATTCTTTTCAAAGAAATCATCACAGCTACTCTTGGAGATCATCAGGTTTGAAAAGTAAAAAAAATTGATATTAATTAAATTATCTACGAGCATGTTGTTATGGAGCTTTTAAGTACCAAACTATATAGCATTAACGTTATAAAACGGGTTTATTTTACAATTTTATTTCGTACAAAAAAGTACCCCGCAGATATAATCTATTTTCTTAGGTATAAATAATTTTGCGTCCCACACCTTTTTAGTGTCGCGGTGCATTTGTACCTACCTATGTAGGTATAAAGCTGACAAATTTGTAACCCACATGAATTGAATATGCTCTGAATATTCTGCAGCCTCCTTCTTACGATTGACGATATTCTTTTTGGAACCACAACTTAAAAATATACCAATATAAATTTAAAAAAAACAGTTCTCATGAATTCACCTTTCTTTTTGAAATATTCCAAAATCGCAAATATAATTGCAATATTTTTTAATTAATGCTATGTAGAAGTTTTTTTTTTAATTCATTACTCTACTGCAAAAGCTTACTCGCTGACTTTTTTAAAATAAGTACAGCACGACAAAAATATGCAAGTTTTGTAAGTTCATGTTAAGTTAGTAAGGTCAGTTATTATTGCCTTGCCCATTAAGAAGTAATGCATTTTGTTGAGACAATTACATTTAAAATTATATTTCAACCATAAAAAAACGCTTAGACTTCTTAAATTCTGCTAAAAAGTCATGGGGCATAATAATATAATGCCGCTTCAAACAATAATTAAATTAAATTTCTTTTTTTTTTCACCGGAAGAAAAAATAGTTTATACCTATTTACAGAGAATTTCGTGAATCATTTTTATACTTTATAGGACATTCAAAACCAAAGTATGAGGTCGTTATATATTCTTTGTTATTAATAGAGTCTTAAGGATGTCCCAAACCAATCATTTAGTTTGTACAATTGCATAGATTCGTACAGCGAATTAGAAAAATTATTAGAACAAACGAAAAATTGATTTCTTTTGTTATTTTTGTTTGGGATCTGGATGTAAAAAGTTTTTATAGCGGTTTAAAATGCATTTTTTTCTACATTATTTATGAGCAAAATACTTCGAAAAATACAATGTAGAGTCAAATCTTTTTTGGTTGCATATGAAAGCGCTTCGAATGGCTTACTCCCTCGTATGTAAGTGGAACTCCTAAATAAAATTTGGTTCTAAATGCCGAAATAAAATTTTAAAAAAAAATTGAAAACAAAGTTTTGTCGATAAAAATTTTTGACTACAAAAAAATCATTTCTATAAACAACTTAGTTAAAAAATAAAATGTCGTCAAAATAAAATTAGATAGTTGTCAAAAAATGTTGTTAGGGTAAATTTTGAAAATAAGTTTTGTTGAAAAATATTTTTTTAAAAAGAAAAACATGCAGAAGAAAAATCAGCCAAAAAAATGTTGTCTGGGAAAACTTTCTTTAAACCCCCTAGTCTTTAGCCTAGTCATTCAGCTAACCATTCCATCATCCCATCATACAATTAACCAATCATCGTTGCGCGTAAATATATTTATTATTAGTGAATTTTTGTTCTTAAACTATGCTACACGTTAAAACATCAAGTTCAGTTACCTTGGCATCACATGGCATTTGGTTTACCTTAATATCTCCGAATTTTTTTTTTGTGACTAAGTTCGGTGCAGCTTTGAACGCTCTGTACCTATATTATAAGTAGATAACATCTACATGTAAGTAGAATAATAATAATAAATCATCTTAATACCTAATTGCTTGGTAAAATAAAAAAAATATATATTTGTTATACATATTCAAGCAATATGTACATTTATGTAAAATTAGAAGAATGCACAATTTACCTGCTGAAAACATAAATTCTTGCATATTATTAGAGGTTTATATGAGTCAGCCAAGTTTATTATAATAAATTATCTATAAATAACTTTGCGCACCTGACATGGTTCAATAATTATTTTACCGCTAAATTCGCGAAAAAAAAAATTAAATGAGTCAGTACACGTATGTTTTTAAAAACACTACAAGAATTGCTAAAATATTTTTTTTTGTTTTCTTTTAATCTGTCTTTATCATTATAGACATAAAACCAAGTTTATTTCTCTTTAGTTGTTTAAGAAAATACCCTCCTCTTTTAATTTTGTGAAAGTGGAAGAAATCATAACAAAAAAAGAAACATTTATCAAATCTCGATACCTTATCAATAACTGATAAGATACAAATTATCTGCACAATAATAAAGCTTTAGTTTTTGTTTTCAACAATTATAAGTTTAGTCCAAAAATATATGTCAAACAATTGATTACAAAATTCAAAACATTAGTGTCAACTATTTGGGGGGGTAATAGTGAATGTGTATCTACATAGTATGTTTTAAAATACATTGAGGTAATATCATTCATTTTACGATATTATTATTCAAAAGTTGCAAGAAAGATAAGATTGTGTTTTTTGATGTTAATAATTAATTCAATTGTTTCTTCTTTGTAAACTTATGGTAACTTGGTGAATAGGAATTATAATCCAGTTGGATATAGTTCACAGTAGATTTTGTTCTTTCATATAATACATATATATTAGATGAACTAAATTTAATAAAAATTTCTGTTTTAACAAGCTCTTCACTGTTAATGAAGAGTCTAAGGACTAAACGCCGTTAAAAGATATTTTGAATCTACGATTATTATTTGCGATCAATATTGAATGCGCACAAAAAACTTCTTAAAAATAACATAACTTTTTTGGGGAAGTCTTTTTCTTTGTTTTTTTTTTTTAAGAAGTTTTTAAAATGGGACTAAATAAAGTCCCATGGTGGTTTTTATGGAAAATTTCAACTTGGGTTTATGAACGTTTCTTTTGAAGCTCAATGGGTATGTTTGTGGTTTTAACTTTAGACGGCCTTTTTAAGATCCTTCAAATTTATTTTCGGAGCACCTAGTCACGTAAATGACATTTATGTTCATTGAAATGTAAAATTTGGAATTTGTTTGGGGTTTTTGTTTGAGAAAATTTAATATTTTCTAAAAACACAACATTTTATTAATCAACATTTTTTGTGGTATTGACTTATAATATGTTTGAATGTTTAATCAAGTCTTGTGGATTTATGATGTATAATTGAGTGATTCACATTTTATCGGGTTACGACAACAAAACAATATTGAAGAAAGATAAAAACAAACGCCATAAAAGTAGGCGCGGGTTGAATTTCTTAAAAAAAAAAAACATCATATTTAATGTTACCTAAGAATCCAAACAGTATTTTAATCTTATTTGAAGACAAAATAATTTTTATTTTTAAGTGGAAATTAATTTTTGTATGATTTTCTATGCAACTTATTATCATGCCTGAAAATTTCATAAAAATCGGTGGTGCAGTTTAGATTTAATGGAGTTTTTACGGCTCATAATGCAAAATTCACCACTGTTAACAGAAATAAGTTGTCAAGATGGTGACTTGTTTTGGCCAAAATCTCGGCAAAAAGACACTAGCCATTGCAAAACATAAGTTATTAACGACAAAAAGTTCAAATTTTATTTATTGCTACAAAAAATCTTAAAACCTAATGAATATATAAGTATAAGTAGGTTGAAGGTCACTGTTTTTGTTTAACTGAAATTTTATTTTTTTAAAATATTTTCATTTTTTAATCAACAAAAAAAAATCTGGTTTAATTACCAGAAGAAGATATAATAACAAAGTAAATATCATAATTGAAGGTTAATAACTAGAACATAGCTTAAATTCAAATTCAGCGTTATTGGGCAAATAATTTATAGTTTAGCTATATGTATATATATAAAACAATTTTTCTTTATCTTACCTATTGATATTCAAAATACAACATGAACATCTTTTTCGATTTCATATGGTGTTGAATTTTCTTTTTATTTTTATTCTAAATATGTCATTTATTCTACATTATATGCAACACAAATTAACAGTAATTTGAATAAATTGGCTTTTTCTGCGATTAAAATTAAATAAATTAGATATGACAAATCTTAACATAGTTTCCATGCACTAAGAAGCTAGTCTTAGTTAGTTCAATAATAACAAAATATAAACTAAAAAGACCAGCTCCCATATAAAACTATTAACAAAAATATCCATTTTGAACTCCTAAGCATTTTTTTTACTGCCTTATTATGTTTATTTGCATGTGATTTTGCATTTCAAGTTTTATTTTACTGATTACTGTTTATGTTTTGCACTTTACCATTTTTAATGTTTATTTTGATTGACAAAAAGTGTTGGGTTTTTCTTGGGCGTTTATTGATTATCATAATGAAGATGACTCAATATTTTTTTCATTAATTAGTCAACAAACATTTGCTGGCTAAAGTTATTTATTCTAATTTATTTGAATGAAAGCGGAGTTGGAATCATATTATATAAATTGTTTGGTACTTTTGGCATTGATGAGAAAAAATGAAAGAAAAATTATACATTTATGGTTTTTTCGATCGAATAAGATTTTTAATTGTTCTATTTTTATTTATATTTGTAGGTTTTTGAATAAATCCTCTTCATTTAAATTCAAGGTAAATCCATTATTTCCTTATAGGTATAACTACCAATATTAATTTTATTTAACTTTTATAGATCATAAATCAAGCGAATTATATTGAAAACATATAAAGCAACACAAAGTACATAAGGCATCACCATGGCACTTAACGACAAAGTATTCTTTCAATTGGTGAGTTTTCTTTTGCAGAAAATGGCCGGTCCATAAATAAAATTGTCATGCATATTATACGGCCATAGATATCTACATCAAAATTTTATATTTTTCATTTTGTGCCATACTCTTAATATTAATCCTTTCTTCTAACCAATAGTCAATTAGCGTAAGCAAAGCTCTCAATCCAATGGAGACCCCACTTAAACTCAAACACGCCAGATCGGCTATAATATCAACTCACCGAACCAAAGAGACAAAATCATTTTGGGCTGTTGTTACAAAACAACCGTTGATGGAAAATCGATTTACAGCATGGAAATTTTGTCATCTAGTACATAAAGTATTACGTGAAGGTCACCCAAGTGCACTTAAACATTCACGCAGTCATAAACAAATGATACATGAAATGGGAAAACTCTGGGGTCATTTACAAGATGGAGTTGGTAATTGTATACAAGCTTATACAAAATTAATTGTTACCAAATTGGAGTTTCATGAAAAAAATCCAAATTTTCCCGGAAGCTTAGTAATTGACTTTAAAGATCTTGAAAGAGTAGCTGGTGATGATATAAACTTCTAGTAAGTATTTTGATAAAATTATATGTTTAACACTAAGTTTTGTTTGCATTCAGTTTTCAGCTAGGAGTTGAAATTTTCGATTATCTTGACGATATAATTGCATTACAAGCCAAAGTTTTCACATCAATCAATACATACAGAATGTCATCCATGACACCGCAAGGTCAATGTCGACTTGCACCATTAATTCCGCTCATTCAGGATTCCAATCCTCTCTATGATCTATCAGTACGTCTTATGTTTAAGTTGCACGCTAACTTACCAAATGATATACTAACTGGACACCGTGACCGTTTTCGAACAGTTTTTAATCAATTAAAAACATTTTATGATGCCGTCCGCCCGTTACAATACTTTGCTGATTTGATACAAGTTCCACATCTTCCAGCACATGCTCCAAACTTCTCGTCAAGTGTAGATTTTGGGAGTTATGTACCTCCAGTTGTGGTTGTTCCTCCTGAACCAGAACCAGTAGTTGATAATTTAGTTGATGTGAGTGTAGAACAAATGCAAAATAATCGAGTAGAGACCCCAGAAACTCCACCACAAATCGATTTCGACCGTTTACTTCAAGACAGAGATGAATTTATACGAGAACTTCAATTTGAAATTGAACGATTGAGAAGATGTGCTAAATCCATGACAATAACTCATCGAGACGAATTGAATAATTTGGAAGGACAAATTTCAAGATTAAATTCAGAATTAGCAAATGCTAATGAAGAGTTAGTTACTATGAGAATTTTAAAAGATGATCTTGAGTTGAAGGTACAGACTGCACCAATTCTAGAACGTAAGTTACAAATGATTTATGATTGAAATAAAATCAGAGAGTGTAAGGTGCTATTTAATTCGTATTTTTCAGAAAAAGCATCAGCAGAACATGAAAGGGCTAATATTACCGAAGAAAAATTCACCAAATTGAAGAATATGTATACACAAATTCGAGAAGAACATATTAATTTATTGAGGCAGGTATGTTTGTTTAAAATGTGAATTGATTGTATTCATTAAATATAGATGTAAGTTATGCTTAGGACTTAAGTTAATGCATTACTACATGAAAAATTTATATGTTATATATTTTATATTGATTCCAAAACTTTTCCTAAATTCTAGCATGCAGACGCTTCAAAACAACTAAATACAGTTAAAAAACAAAATGTTGAATTAGTAGCAGAAAAAGAATTAATAAAAGTTCAATTGGATGAATTTGCCGAAAAGCAAATAGAACATGAACAAATGCTATGCAAAACTACAGAACTAGAAAACCAAACAAAAGATCATAGTGTTAGATATGAACAATTATGTGAAGAACATAAAAAACTTCAACTCCGGTTTGATGATCTACAAGTTGATAAATCTGCAGAAATAGCTGAACTCAAAGAAAAATTCAATTTACAACAAATTCAAATTATTCAAGCAAAGTCAGATGCTAATGCATCTTTAGAAACAATTCATCATGAATTATCGGCGAAAAGAGAAGAATGTACGCAATTGTCTGAACAATTAGAACGTTCTAAAGAGGAAAATAATAAAATTTTGATAGATTTGCAGAAAACAAATAGTGATTATAATACTGCAAATGAAAAACTTCAAAGTGAAATTCAAAGTTTGACTTTGATGAAAAAAGAACTTGAGTTATCGCATTCAAATTTGGAAGAAAAAAGCAAAAAAGCTGAGAGTGATCTTCAAGAACAAATTCAAAAGCTTCAAAGTTCACTACAAGAAAATAGTGTTAAAAAAGATGAAGAATTAAATATCTGTAAATTACAGTTTGAAGAGGAACTTCAAGAAAAAAGAACTAACATTATAGAAATGGAAAAAGAAATTTCTAAGAAAAATGAAGATCTAAAGGTATGTGATGTTTGGATTTTTTCTTTAATTTTCATTACGAAAATTGTGGGGTTCGATGTTCGGTCTGTATTCTAGCAATTCGCTAGTATTTATGTAACTCCTGGCATATTTAACTGGCTTTGCTTTCCATATCTTTCTCATTTTTATAAAATTAAAATATGTTTTAAATAAATTTTAAATTTACAGGCAATCAACTCTAACCTCGATAGGTTAACCGAAGAAAAGACTTCCATGGAATGTGATTTACAAGATTTACTTCATCAACAATCAGAACTAGACAACAAATACAAAAAATCCTTGGAAACAATAGCTTCCCTACAATCATCTTTATCTGCAACCAAAATTCATGGTGAAAGTGCGTTGCGTGCTCTCTTAGAAGCTTGTATAAGATCATCGGAAAGATTGGCTATTCGTGCGAATACAGAAAAAGAATTTTCGAATGTAGCTGGGACTTCTACATATTTTATGATGTTAGCCGAAGAATTACAAAACACACTCAATGAACTTCAAATTGTTTATGAAAAATATGCTGAGGACAAATCAGCAGTTGAAGGTTTTTCTAGAAAAATTGTGCTAACGGGACATTTACTTTCGATAATTCAAATACAAGGAATGACCGTTTGTAATACATCTGCCGATATTGAGGCAGGTGAAGGTATGTATATTAATTTCTTATGAATTTGTTATAGTTAATAATTATTCTCAATTTTCTACCGGCAGAAATCTGCAAAAAGTTAAAAACATTGGATACCGATATAAATGCAATGTTTCAAGCACTTCTGCAGTTATCAGAACCTTCTGTTGTTCTTCCAAAAATTGTAATTTTAAAGGAAAAAATTACAAGCATAACAGGCATGATACACGATTTAAGTACAAAGTCCGACGCCAGCGGTCAATTAGGAGATTTAGTTGAATCAGAATTAGCAACTATGGATAAAGCAATTGAAGAAGCAGCTTCGAAAATTGTCGAACTACTGTCTAGCTCACGGGCTTCAGACTCGGGCATAAAATTAGAGGTCAATGAACGTATTTTAGATGCCTGTACGAACCTTATGCAAAGCATTCGAATTTTGGTTCAGAGAGCGAAATCGTTGCAAGCGGAAATTGTGGCACTTGGAAAAGGTATTGTAATTAGATTATTAAAAAATAACAATTTATTAATAATGGTTTTTTTTACAGGAAGTGCATCAGCCAAAGAGTTTTACAAAAGAAACAATCAATGGAGTGAGGGCCTAATATCTGCGGCCAAGAGTGTAGCAACTGGGGCAAATCTTTTAGTTGGAGCCGCCAACAAAGCAGTATCCGGAGAAGCAAAACATCATTTAGATATAATTGTAGCTGCTCAAGAAATCGCAGCTTGCACTGCCCAATTGGTTGTAGCCAGTCGTGTTAAGGCTCCACGAAATAGCCAAAAATTAACAGATCTCTCCAATGCTTCACGAAATGTTACTCAAGCAACCGGTACTGTTGTTGCTACAGCCAAAGACTGTAGTCAACATTTAGAAGATTCTAAAGATTTTGATTTAAGCAAATTGACAGTACATCAAGCAAAAACATTTGAAATGGAAATTCAAGTAAAAGTATTAGAACTCGAGCAGGCATTACAAACTGAACGACTTAGATTAGCAGCATTCCGTAGGAAAAATTATAGAAATGATTGTGATTAAAAATTATTTTATCGTTATTAGGCATTTATTTAAATCAGATTTCATGAAGATTGTCTTGAAAAAATATAAAAGCTATGCAAATGTTTGCTTACATAAAATAAAGTAAAAAAAAAAAACAATGATGAGATGTATGTTGTAAAATATGGTTGCTTTTTTGTATTTTTTATGTTTAAGCAAAGTTAAAATTTTATATTCAAATATACCTAATATAATAATATTATTGTATTTTTACATTGTTAACATCGAAATTATTTTTCAATTTCAATATTTTTACACACCTGTATGTATGATATACCCACTTTATGTTATATAGGGTATAAATTGTTCTGTTTAAATTGTCAATAATGTTTACCTATTTATTATTATAAACAAATAAAACGAAAATATACCCAATCGAACGAATTCTTTGAGATAAAATCTATGTATGTATTCAATATTATTATTCAACAAACAAAAAAATGAAAAAAATACTAAAGGAGAAAATAAATTAAACAAAGACACTACTATACAAACAAGACTGCCAAAATAAAATAATCGAAATATGTTATTCAAACTCTTTTACTAAAATATAACAAAAAATTAAAAAATTACTTTTATTATGGCAAAGAAACACGAAATAGTTTTTGAAATTATTTATTTTTTTTTTTCATAATTTCGAAATGAAAAATTTAAATCTCTAAATTTTTGTTCTTGGGATATTATAAAATAAAGTTAATAAAGATTTCAATACAATAAATGCAGAAAGTGACTTAACTTATGGAAAAGTGTTTTAATTTCCACTATGTTGAGAGGATTTCAAATCATATCATATATAAAATTCCACAATAGAAATTATAAGGACCACTGTATTATACATATATGGTATTAACCGGGGTGCCTCACGAGTTGGTACTAGCTAGAAAGTTATCAACAAATACTGCCTGTCATATTATTAGCTAGCGAAATTATAAATTAAATAAATTTATTATCTCATCAAATCGCAGGGGTAGCAATCAGTTGAAACCATAAATGTGGAAAAGATTGCTGCCTAGGCTTGAACTCCAACCCAAAGATCTATGTACATAAGTGTTAAGCACTACATCCACTGCTTTGTTGCCACCTCCATTATTATATTATGTGTATTAATTACTTTAAACTTTCATTTTTCTGCTGGAAAATATTTTTTTTTCTTTTTTTTTATCAAACTCGGCTTATTTTTACAATTCAAATATGTAATGCATTTATATTATCGTACTAAGGCAGCTAATTTTGAAAGGTTTTACATTTTTTTGTCGTTAATTTTAAGGATCTTTAACGGGTCGCACGACTGTATCAGTAGGGTAGCATTCCATCATGTTCATAACATTTTAAGTATTTCCAAATTGAAGTTTTTTGTTTTGTTTTTTTCCGATTTGAAATGAAATACTCCTATCATTTTTTCTAATTTTTTTTCTCTAACTTGGTTTAACCTACACACTCAAGCCTAACAAGTTTAATAATGTTTATGCTGAAAAATCATTCTTTATTTAATTTATTTAATATAAAAAAGGTAAATTCGTCAAAATACCAGTAAGGTGGTAACAGTAAAAAACAAACAAACCTTAAAAAGTTAACCACGCTGTCTATGAATAACTTACACTCAAACAAAGTCCATCTACTTATAAATTATGTAAATTAAGGTTTATGTACATATTAATTATGTAAATTAAAATTATCAATATAATTAGATTAATTGCTATTTCCCTCCTTTGTGTTCAGAATGCAAAATTGGAATGAGCCAACAAAATAAGTGTGAATAAACGTATAGTTAATAAAGTAACAATAAAACGTGCTAGCTGACATCGTAAATTTGCATATTTCAATCATGAATTTTTCAATATGTACTTGATGGGCTCTCCTAAAACTGAGAATTCCCCTTTCTGAGTTAATTAATCTTCTTAATCAAATAAACAAAACACATATAATTCACTTCAAACTAGCATCAGCAAGATCATTCGAACCCAGCGTAGCATATAGCCTAGCCTAACCGGCCTGTCAAAGATAGCAGACAGGTAATAAAATGTAGGTAGGTAGTATCTGTTGTATCTCTCAACGAACGATTTAAGTATAAATAGATACCTATTGGCTAGCTTTTTAGTTTTTACAACGAGGTGCACTTTTTTCATCTACTCATCATTCTTGAATGCAAAAACAAAAAAATTAAAACAAAAATAAAATTTCCTTATTCATCTTGAAGAGCTGTACGAAGTTGAAGGGCATTTCTGAGTTTATTTTAATATTTCGTTTGTAAAGCAAAATACAACAACAAAAAAATTATAATATATGCAAATTTTGTCTGTGTTTTGAATTTGGATGAAGTAAAAACTTGTATATTTGAATTGGTCAGCAATATCTGAAAACCGTTGACTTAGCTCAACGGTCTTCTCATTAATATAAACATCATGATGGAGTTAACTTTGTGCGTTATTTGTGCTGTTGATTCCATAAAAAAGCAAGTCTCATCAAATCATTTCTCATGTCCAATCACACCGTTTATAGAGAAAAATATAACTTTTTAAACTTTCTGGAATGACAGCATTTGGATGTAGATTTTTACAGATTGCATAAGCTTATATAAGATCTGACCATAGAGCTTATTTAGGTTATCATTTACTAGATTCAGAAGTGAACGGTTTATATAAAAAAATAATATAGTTTGTTGTTCGTCGTGCAGAAGTTCTAGGAAAATTGTTTTTTCTAGGAAGTTCAAAAAAATTGTGCGTGTGTGACAGGTATAATTTCTGCCTATTTATATTTTTTTATGAAACTGAGTATTTAAATAAATACAAATAATTAACTTAAAATCTAGACAAACACGTGCTTATAATAATAATTGATATTCGCGGACGCGAGAGTGTTAGGTTCACGGACGTTCAAATTCAAATCTATTGTGATATATTATGCTTATGATATTTTGATGGAGTTTATTAAGTTTGTTAATTAGCATATTTAGATATTAGTGATGTTTGTTTTATCACCTTTTTTTTGAAATTTGGTTTACATTGTACCCACATACATTACAAGTACAAGTCTAATGGTTAAAATTGAAAAAAATTAAATCACATACTAATTAGTACAATGCTAACCTTACAAGTTGCTGAAACAAAAATGTTTAGTTATAAATAGAAAGGATAACATTGGAGGAATTAAAGCAAAAAAGTTCATCATAAAAAAAAATAAATTCTGTGTAAAGTTCCGTGAGAACAAATAAACTAAAATCACAATTTTGAAATTAACGGTTTTGTGGAGTTTAAACAATTAGTTGATATCAAATTGTAGCGATCCTTTACAGATTAAAAAGAAATAAAAAAATCGAAGTGTTATTTTGAGCCAAAAACGTAGTTTTTTCAAAAAATTGATTTGAAATTTTTCGTCATTTGAAAATTTAATTTATTTTGAATTTAAATGAGTATTTTTTGTTTGCTTCTTTCAAGTGGTGAAACTATATTTTTTTGACGCAAGTTGTGGGATAGTTTCGACTTTTTCACTCGTTTGTGTTTTTTTGGGTGCTAAATCTTTTTAAGAAAAAACGAAAGTTTGGGAGTTATAAGCAAAAGACTTAGACTAGACTAGACTAGACTCCAAATAGCTGCTTATTAAAAAAAATACTTTCAATATATGAAGAAGTGTGGGTTAAATTTGAATTAAATTGTGTAGATTTGCAGGAAAAAGTGTTTAAAAAATGTCGTTTTACTGCGAAAATGATCAGAATACATATTTCCTAAAAAGCAATATGAGACCGAAAAATGAAATAATACTTCGCAACAAAATTCCATGTTTCGATATTTGTTTTATTTTATTTTCGATATGATTTTCATTTTTCTCCAACTTTTTTCACCTCGACTCTAAGGAACACACATACGAGTATGCATAGCATTACAGCCAAAGATGTAAAGCCATCATATTTAAAAATTTTTTTTTATGGAAGAGGACCTTTATAATCTAAACAATATTGCATATAAAAATTTTAAAAAGAAATACTTTTTGGATTCCTTCTTGAAAAAATAAATCAATATTTTTATTTAAAAACTCAATATTAAGACAAGGGATCAGTATTTTTTTGAAATTTTGTTTCTAAATGCATATTCTTCAATATACAAAACTTGCATAAACCAACTTGAGAAATTTTATACACAAAAAAATATTTTTTGAATAAACCGCTCTTACGATTTTTGATTTTTTTCCATCTTTCATAATTTCAAGTTTGAAAATTAAGTTTTCAAAAACTATTATTTTTTTCTTAGCTCGGTTAAGCCTACAAGATCAAGCCTTTTGTCATACCTTACCCTTTACATTTTATAATAAGTTTAATAATGCTAATGTTCAAAAATGATTATTTGATTAATTGTTTTAATATAAAAAATAGGTAAACTCTTCGAAATTCCTAGATTTTAACACTGCATTTGCGAGGCAACAATGATTTTTTAATTTTCAATTAAAATGTTCTTTTACTGTCTTTTGTACATAAATTCTCTTCGAGACTCTGAAGCATCTTTGAAAAAAACACCATTATCTACGTTCTACGAATATTGTGGTAACGGGAAAAAAGTAAACAAGCCTAAAAAAGTTAGTCACGCGTTATCTATGAATAACTTAGACTGAATAAAAACAAAGCCTATCTACATATTAATTATGATAATTATTATGAACAGAATATACTTAACAATAATAATAAGAGTAATTGCTATTTCCCTACTTTGTGCTCGGAATGCAATATTGGAATGAACCAATAAAATAAGTGTGAATAAATGTATGGTTAATAAAGAAAAAATAAAACTTGTTAGCTAACATCGTAAATTTGCATTTTACAATAATGATGCATTTTTCAATTTGTTTTTCATCAAGTTCATGTACTAAAATAGAGAATTCTTTTTTTCTGAGTTGATTAATGTTCTTAATTAAATAAATAAATTTAAATTAAAAATAACTCCAAACAAATATCAGGAATCAGGATCACTTCAAACCTTAGGATGCTTACTAAGAGAATGGACGCATACTAAGCTTACTATCACATTTTTTGTTTAACTTGAATTATTCTTGTAGTTGGATTATTATAGAGAATAAAATTTTATATCAAACCAAAAAAACATATATGAAAACAAGAAACGGCTAAAACCTTTAATATTGAGGGTTGAAACAAATTTTTGGTACAAATCGGCAGAGCTATACCCACTTAAACATAAGCATTTTGTTTTTGCTGTTTTTGGACATTGTACCTTTTTACCTTCAGTATTTAAAAAAATCGGTACGCAAGTTTTAGGTATTTTATAAAAACAAAATTTGTTAAAAAAACTAGTGAAAATAACGGTAAAAGCAAATTTTAATTGCATATGTTAATTTATGTACATATTTAATTATATTTTGTATTTAATTACAAATTTATTTGGGTCTTAAAAAAAAGCAAGCTAACAATGGAAAGATTTAAAACATACAAATAATCTTCTTATCTGTAATTATATAAAATTACAATCAAAATGGTTAAAAAGTCAATTGGTTGGTCATATCATAAAGGACGCGTCAAAATGATTTTTTTTAATATTCCTTTTTAGATTAAAAAATAATCTTGAAATAAACAGCACTAGCTTAAGGGCTTAAACAAGCTTACAAAAATAATACCTACATTTATATTAAATATTAATTTTCCTCTGCATTGCCATAGTTGGAAAAAAAATTAAAATTTTTTGTCTTCACACTCTTAGTAAACAACAATAAATAAGAAGCATGAAATTTATTTATCCTACCACAATAATTGCTGTGATACTTTTGTGGACTGAAGATGTTGCAGCACAGCGAACTGCCATTGACGAAACATTTGGTGGATTATATCGAAATTTCAGGCTTTTGGGTATAAATTTAGCAGGACTTTCTACTAATCAAAACAAAATTAATGTTAACAGAGTCGGGGTAAGTAGTTGTCATTAATTACAAAAAAAAAAAAATATAGGTACCTTCTTCTTTAATTTATATATTATAAGCCGGTAACTAAATCGATTCAAAATCACAAAAAATTGGATAATTTAAATTCCTATCATGGAAATTTTTTAATCTTAATCAGGAACACGTTTTGTTGTTTCTTTTTTTTTAATCATTTTAAAAGATCATCAAAACAAAACATTTTAGCAATATAAATATAAGTTTAACATACTATCATAAATTAATAAAATTTCACAAAAAATTCTATACTTTGTTGGGAAAAAAATACAGTTAGTGATTTGTTTTAATAAAAAGAATTATATTATAAAAGAGATAAAAATATATACTTAAGTTCTTTTAGATTCTTGCTGAGAATCATTTATTCATTTACAATCAAGTTTCTTCTTCTGTTCCTTACCAGTGAACAAGAAACATTTGTGAGATATCCATTACCTACCTAAAACATTTTAAAATTGATGAAATTTGATTTCTATGCTAATTGAGCCCAGACCTTACACAATATAAAATGCTATCCATATTAAATTTGTATATACATATGTTCATATTATTCACATTTGTACGCAAAAAGTAGGGAACTACTGGCAGTGATTTAAATAAATAGAGAATTAATAATAAAACTTATTCGTTAAATAAAAAGCACATGAAATTGTCTATATTTGATGGATATAAAGTAGCTTAGTGTGTGACGTTTTAGACTGATAAAAGTCAAACGCCAAACAAAATAAGACCAAATTTGAAATTTGGTCGTATTACGTTTTGGACTCTAATTAGTGAGCCATAATAAAATAAAATCGAAAACTAAATGAAAACAAGATGAAATGCAAAAAAAAGTGACTTGGCTTCAAAATTGAAATAAAGCAATTTTTTTTTTGGCTTTATTTCACGCCATTTTTCAAAATTGATATTAAATGAAATGAGATAAATGTTTTTTGGAAAATCTCATTTTATGCATTTTGTAAAATTTTTCAAAATTTTCAAAAACTGATATTATTGATATGAGATAAATTTTTAAAAATTTTGGAAAATTCAATAAAACAATCAAAAACAAAGTCAAAATCCAAATTCTGAATAAATTATTGTTGTTTCTTTTTTTTTTGAAAAAATAAAATAAAAGAATTGAAAATTAAAAAATTGGAATTACAAGACAAAAAAAAACGATGTGCAAATTTAAAAAAAAATGGGAAAAAAACTTCCAAATTAAGTTTATTTTCACTATTTATTTATATTTTTATGTTTTATATTTTCAATAAGATTATCTCATTAGATTTTTCAAAATTTTCAGAAAACCTTCCCAATGTCAATATATGTAACTACTAAGCTTTTTCTTTTAAAACAATGTCACCCTGAGCATTTTAAAAAAATCTGACACGAAATTCATAAACAAATGGGGCCATTTTTTCTACAAATATCAAATTACTTTTTTTTTCAAAATTAAAAAAAAACCATATTGTCAATGCTACTATATAGATTTTTTAAAGTTTTTACAAATAAAGCTATTTTTTTAATTCACAAACATTTTTATTTTGCGTTGTTAAAATTAGGTTAAAACTTTTTTCTCCAGCAGTTTTGAAATTCAAAAGTTAAAAATAATTTTAAAAAAGTCTATAATTTAAGCTACATTCCCTTGTATTTGTAAGCTTTAGGTTTAAAAATACGTACGAACTCTTGCCTTGCCAGGTAATTTTAGGTAAATAAAAAATGTTTACGAATGATTCAGAAAAATATGAAGTCTTAAATTTCAACATTTTGGTATGAGTAACAAGATTTGATATCTCGAAGTAGTAAGATATTTTTAATCCTAAGGAAGGCCCGAACGGTTTTGACTGTCAATTAAATTTCGTATCTGTAATTTTAAGTTATTGTAACAAAACTACATACATATGTTCATTACAAATCAGCATTTTGAGAACATATTTTAATTAAATTTTGTGATTATTTTTTTGAACAGAAAATGCCCAAGATCTTGGATCCAGAAAACTCTTCTTTCTTTTGTGATTCAAAAAATGGACCACCCAAACGAAGTGAAAAGCCACCAAGTTCCGTACATCGTTTGAGACCTGGCGATATTGATGTTATAGGCGCTATGGGAGATTCTCTAACAGCGGGAAATGGAATTTTGGCAACAAATATTCTTCAAATACTTATTGAAAACAGAGGAGTATCGTGGTCAATAGGAGGTCAAGGTAATTGGCGAGAGTATTTGACCTTGCCAAATATTCTAAAGGAATTTAATCCAAATTTATATGGTTATTCACTGAAGGATGGATTGTCAACTGATCGTTCGTCTAAGTAAGTTTTAAGATGTTTAAATAAATTAAATCTCATAAATGAACTAACTTTATTCAATCGTTTAAAATACAACATTTACATTTTTGATCTTTAAAATAGATCCATTCAATGAATGATCAATAGATTTTTAACATTTTTCATAAGATAACTACATTAAATTCTTTCATTATACATGTTTAGATTTAATGTTGCTGAATTGGGAGCAATGTCAAGGGACTTGCCGTACGAAGCAAAAATACTAGTTAAACGTTTGTCAGCTGATAAAATGGTTAATTTAGATGAACATTGGAAATTAATAACAATTTTAATTGGCAACAATGATTTCTGTTCGGATATGTGTTACTATTCTAATCCGAAAAAAGTTCTTAAATGGCACGAGCAAAATATGCTGACGACATTGCGATTCCTCAGAGATAATGTTCCGCGACTAATGGTGAATATTGTTCCTGCTCCAAATTTAAGACTACTCACAAAATTGGTTGATTTGCCACTTGAATGTCAAACAACTCTACGTTTTGAGTGTCCATGTTTGGTTGGCAGGGACAATGACACGCTAAACTATATGGAATCAATAATGCTGGAATGGATAAAGTTGGATGAGAAAGTTGCAAATAGAGATGAATTCAACACTGAGGTGAGAATACATATTATTTAGTGTCCGCTACAACGGTTGCGTTCTCTATACAAACTTTGAACGAATCCAAAATACATAATTTATGTTTTATTTTTTTTAAAGACTTTTACCGTTAACATACAACCGTTCACACAATTTGGGGAGTTACCAAGGAGATCAAATGGTGCTACAGACTACCGCAATTTATCTGTTGATTGTTTCCATTTGAGCCAAAGAGGACATGCATCATGTAGGTTTTCTACTAAATTTAAATTTTGCGTTGAAATATCATAGAATTTATATTTCATTTGTTTTAGGTGCAAATGCATTATGGAATAACATGCTGGAAGCCAATGGTAATAAATCATGTGAATGGAGAGAAGCATTTGAAAAAATTGTATGCCCAACATTCGAAAAGCCTTATCTTGCAACAAGAAGTAATAGTAATTCTATAATTTCAAAAACATAAAAAAAAATTACCTTTATTACTTATAAAAATCTTTAAAAAAAAGACTTTCTTAGAGCTGTGATCATGTATAGAAATTTAAATCTTTAAGGCTGGTGTATTGAAACTAAATTATTATAAATCATTTATCAAAAAAAAACTAAAATTGCATTTCTTATTTTCTATGAAAAAAATTGATTTTTTTTATTTAATTTTATCTAGAATGGATACCTAACAAAAATGTTGGTCTCTTCAAATATTCTCGAAAATGACTTTAACGTATGTTTTTTTTTTCTTTTTTAAAGCATTTTTGAAAGAGCATTTATCATAAAAAATACTGAAATACTGAAGAAGTGGTCGCTGAAATCGAATTTTAACTATTTGACATAACAACGAAAATCACAAATAACTCAAAATGTTCAAACATATTTTTACCTTATTGCTGAAAAGTCATATAAAACATAGAAAACAGCCATTAAGAAGCAAAATTTGAAATATTTTTGTGACAATATTCAAATATTAAGCTTTTTCATTTTGTTTTAATAATTTTTCGATTTTTATCTTTTCACAACTAAGTAATTTTAAAACCCCAAGCTACAATTATTGATTGCATACTTACATTTTCAAATGTTGCTGTTTAAGGGCTGATTTTATAATGTCAAGTTAGCACTATGTATATGTTTTTGCTTAAAAAGTTAAGGAAAGTTATTAAATTTTTTTTTGTTCTCACCAGCAAGTACAAAAAAAAACTACAATTAACTGTATACTCATGCATATTTACTATTTTAATTTCCAAAAAATTAGTGCACGTCAAAATACTCATTTTCCTTTACTTTTTACAATAAGGAAAATAACAAAATGTGTAAAAAATATAGATGGATAACCTAGGTAGATAGTTTTTGTTGCTACCTTTTAAAAACAATGAACATTATTATCATCTTTAAATAAAAATCTTTAAATAGGAATTGGAACATTTGTGTTTTACTAATGGTCCATAATCCACCAACTTTACTCTAATTCTTACATCAACTGTTAGCACAGTTTAAGGAATGGTTTGAAAGCTTTTTATATTTCAGCAAAACAGTTTTGAAAATCGTAGTTAGTAGTAGAAATACTTAGTTTTCAGTAATGAAGAAAGAAATGTATGTATTTAAAAGATATGCAAATGTAGGGATATAGGGATGTTATCCCTGTTTTTCTCTTACCTTATCTGCTTGTTTTTCAAAAATCTCTTAGGAAGAACAAGCGTTTTGTAAACAAAATTAAATCAGAGCTAGTCGGAGTTGACTGTCCAGTTCTTGCATAATCGTACTTTTAATGTTTGCGAGTCTATTATGCGTAAAACATAAATTAATAATGTAACTACTTTTATACATGTGAGTGTGACCTAAAAATGTTTAATGTTTGTATCTTTCACGATCAACTAGTTTATTTTTTTTTCGTGTATCGATTATATGAAAAAATGTTCTATTTGCTATTTTCACGCGTCGCAATAAATGGTCTTTCATTAGTTGGACATGCAAACCGTTGAAAAGCAGGCAACCAGTTAGTCTGTTTTGTTCCTTCGGGTTCCATCATATTGTTCCAAAGAGCATTTGCAGCTTAAAAATAAAAAAAATAAAAAAAGGATAAAATGCGTGTTTGAAGCCATTTGTTCTTTAATTTTACTTTTTTTTTTTAAATATATGTAATTAATTTTTTTATTTAATTTTACTTTTTTCCTCGCGATTTCTTAATTTTGGATGTTCTTCTATGAAATATGTAATATATTGAATTTCAACAATATTGCATATGATAATTTTGCAAAAAAAAACAACAAAATTTTTTTAAATTAATTTTTGAAAAAAATAATGTTTTTTAGGAAATTCAATGCATACATATGTAAGTACATATTTTGAAAATGGATGGATAATTATGTTTTGAAATTTAGTTTTGAAGTGTATATTATTTCATGCTAAGAAGCACGTCAATAATACTTATGAAATTTTTTACATAAAAATTATTTTTTCGAGTTTTGTAAATAATTTTCATACAGATTTCTTTTTTGGCTTATTTTAGTAATTCAAATAATGAGACTTTTGTCTTCTTATATACTTTTCTCTAATAAATTTCTAATGTTTTTAACATAGAAGCAAGTTCATGCGATATAGTCGTGCACCTGTATTTTTTTTTTCAAATTCTTGCTTACTCACTTTAGAACTTGAACAAATAAATACCCACCCATTAAACTAACACAATATTTTTATGAAATTAATGAAATAAATTAAACAACTTCAGGTTTAATTGTAACCATGCATTAAAATACAATTTAAAACTACTTGCTGCTTATTTAAAAAGGAATAAAAAATATGTATTGTAATAGTTCAATGTGACTTGCAGTTATAGAGAAGGTTCTAAAACGTGATTATACAATAAAATTACAATCGTTGCAATCAAACATAAACATCATTTATTTATTTAAAGCTTTTATGACGGTAATTATGAATTTTTTTTTAAACATGATAAATATATGTACATAAATGTACATTTGTATGTATGAATTATGAAGGTACCTGTGTTCATAAACTATACAAATTTGTGAGCTATGTGTCACTTTGATTTTTATTTATTTAATGGTGTCGACAAAGAAAAAAGTAGGTACTACC